>JAWWNI010000855.1:1800000-2145781 GCA_034642065.1 Darevskia nairensis
AGACCTGACAAGTTAGGGAGTGACTCGAATCCCAGGATGTCTGTAAATCAACATTCTCACAGCTGCAGTAATTGCTTGACATTTTTGGAGTACGACTTAGGTCCCTATCCATTGGTTTACGGAGATTAAAGATCTCTTTTGATAGGACCAAAATCGGAACCCCCCGTGGGGTAAATTAGTATATCTATTCAGCGTTTCGGGATGCTAAAAAAGTCAGACTCCTGTGGGCTGTTTGTCAGACCTTGAATGGCCTTTTGTTAGATCCTTGATGGCCCATCAGCAGTCCTGTGGGCAGTTAGCAATCTGCCTGGAAACCAGCCATGCGTCTCGCCGGAGGGCAGAAACCAGGGAGAAAGTTTTTTGATTTTAGTTGAACTACTATCTCGTGAGTATGTTAGTAAGTTAGTTATAATATACCATGTAATTGTTTTATGCTTGTACTCTCTTTCAAGAACCGTGTAACCATTTTTTTTTTTTTAGTGTTTTACTCTGCAATAAATTTTGCACTGTCTTTCTTGTTTTCTGCCTTTGAATAAGGGAAGCTGAGTCCAGTGCCTAACCATCTCGGACCCTACCAGATATTGTAATTTGTTAATTGGTTTCATGGAAAGTGAACCAAGGCCTGTAACCTGGATAAAGGTAGGAGTGAGTCTCCCAAAACTTCTATCAGGTTTCACGGATTGGGAGTGGTGGCAGTCTACTGTAATTTTTGTATTGCCAAAAGATATTGAAGGTTTCCTCTGGGTTGTCTAGGTTCTACCGGTGCTGGAGAGGTAAATAATTGCAGAGGGGACTTGGCAATATCGCTACAAAAGTGATCTGCCCAGCCCTCATGAAAGTATAAGAGATTGGATACCACTGCATCCCAGATTTCAGTGGGGTGGGGTGGGGTGGGGTGGGGTGTAAATCAATTTGGCTTGACAAAGATTAAACACCCATTTTGGAGTGTGTAATAGTTTGCCTTAATCCTCCCTTAATCTAAAACAATCCAATTCAAGCCTGAGGTGCTCACTCATGTTGACTTAACACATTTTAAAATCAAATTTTGCAAAAATTAATTAGAATATGGAATGAAAATCTGTAAAGACAGCAGCTTGAAGAAAGCAAATTTTGTGGGAGAAGAGAGCATCCATATAACAAAAATGGGAATTTAATTAACTCCAGAACATTTAGAGTTCACTCAAGAACTCATGTAAAAGCCAGAAATAGAATTAAGGACATCCTGAGTTCTATTATTTCTTCTACAGAAACAAGCTGTGACCCACGAGGCAATGACACTTCACAGAACCGCAGAGGGTGGCGGCTGGGGAGCTGGCTAGACATTTGGTCTTCACAGTCCTCTTTGTTCTGAGCGGGGAAGCAGAGCAGATTGCAAGGGGTGGGGAGAACAGGAATAGAAAAAGAAGCAGTAAGAGAGGTGGAAATATTCTCTATCAGGGATTTATCCAGTGTATAATAAATTCTAAGGCATCTGAGTAACTTGCTAGATGCAAGTAGGACTAATCACTGGCCCTAATACTATGGCCATTCCCAACATAACATTTGCCCTTTTATCCCCCAAGCATAAACTGGGGCTCCAACTATGTTTCCCATATGTTTTTCAAATCTTCTGAAGAAAGGCCCTGATCTGCCCCACCATTCCTCAAGTTGTCACTACGTCCCTGCCGGTCTCTTCCAATGCAAAAGGGGGGCTGAGAGATGCGAGGGACTGGAGGCCTCTGGATCTCCATGGGCAGAAAGAGAGAGAGGAGACTTTTGAAGCGGAGATGCCCTCACAGCATTGCTCCCTCTCATCATCAGACTTTCTATGAAGAAGAAGTTTCTCTGTTGCCTATCCCTTGTAATAAAGGGATTGTCCCTTATTTCAAGTACAAATGCAGCATCCCTTAAGGGATGCAGTTGGTCCCATTTTTCTACCTCGCTTTCTTCTCCCCCCTTTTTCTCCTCTGGTTAGGTTGCCTACCCGTTTTAGAGGCTGGCTATTTTATAGGATAAAAGGTAAAGGATTCCTGACAGTTAAGTCCAGTCGAGGACGACTCTGGGGTTGCAGCGCTCATCTCGCTTTACAGGTCGATGGAGCCGACGTTTGTCCGCAGACAGTTTTCCCAGGTCATGTGGCCAGCATGACTAAGCCGCTTCTGGCGCAACGGAACACCGAAACTAGAGCAGCGTACGGAAACGCCATTTATCTTCCCACCGGAGCAGTACCTACAGTAGTTGCACTTTTTGGTGTGCTTTCGAACTACTAGGTTGACAGGAGCTGAGACTGAGCAACAGGAGCTCACCCCGTTGCTGGCATTCAAACCGCCGACCTTCTGATCGGCAAGCCCAAGAGGCTCAGTGGTTTAGACCACAGTGCCACCCGTTTATAGGATAGTTAATACTTAAACCATCAGAAGCCTTTAGAAGGCAGGAGCCTTTAGAAGGAAGGGAATTTATTTTCGGTGGGAATTCCCACAAGGACTTTCCTTCAAATATAAAGAAAGGAAGATACGAATCAGATCAGTAGAAGGTAAGAGGAAATTCTTGGACAAGAACGCTGCAGACTTTGAGGACCATAGAGGACAAGATTCATTGTTGCTGCCAGGAATTGCACCCCCCTTCAGTGCTTTGGGGGTGGGACCAGGAGCTGGACCGGGACCAGGAACAAAAGAGGACCCAGCCGCAGGAGCAGGAGCAGGACTTATTTAGAAAAATGGCCCTAAAAATTCTATCGTGGAATGTTCACGGTTTAAACGTCAAGGCCAAGAGACATCAGGTTAATCATGTACTAATCAAACAAAATTTGGACTTGATTTGTTTACAAGAAACCCATGTGGTTAGGCTTCACAGAAGAGTATTACAAAATAAAAAATTGGGCCAAGAATTTATCTCATCAGCCAGAGTTAAGAGAGGAGTTGTAATATATGCCAGAGAAAAGTACAATCCTAAATTGGTGTTTAAAGATGAAGAAGGAAGATATCTTGTGATACAAATAACAGTGCAAGGCGAAAAAAATTGATACTGGGACTTTATGCTCCAAATGACGGCAAAGCTGACTTTTATAAGAAACTCCCATGTACTCACATGTACTTAATGCAGCCCCAGGCAGAGGACCAGGGAGAATGAAAGGAGGGCTATGCATCCTAATCTCGTTATGCCTTAAGGCTACATGCAAGGAGCTCCATCCCCTTGAGCACTTAGCCATGGCTGTTCTTTTATCATGGGGAGGCAGTAAATTACTAATTATCAATGCCTACATCCCCCCAACTAGCAAAAATTCCGACACAGAGAGTAAGTGGCAAAGCATGGAAACCTACTTCAGATCACAACTCTTAGACCACCCAGAGGCAAAGGTCCTACTTATGGGAGACCTAAATGCAAGATTAGGGCCAGATGACTACAGTTTAGCAATAAAATACAGGCATAAGATCGGGTTCATAGAGGAATTGGCACAAGATACTCGACGTCATCTAAGGCGGTCCAAGGACCAACTCTCAAACTACGCCGGGGCCTGTCTTTTCAAATTTTCATGACAGTTAAGTTTAAATACCCTAAACGGTTGTACTAGTGGCGATATCCCAGGAGAATTCACATACATGTCAGGGTCAAGGACTAGCACAATTGACTATGCACTGGTGTGTGACGAACTGCTGGAGGCAGTAGAGCGACTAACAGTGCTCCCATACGTGGAAGGAGATCACTTCCCTCTTCATCTGCAGCTGTCCTTCAAAAACAATCCGATTTCTCTTAAAACTGTTTACCCTGCAGAGATCACCGCTTTAGAGCGCCCTGGGTATCGGGTTAAATGGTCCCCAGCACTGGACACCAAAATGAAGGAGATTTTAGCTGCTAAAAAACCAAGCACTTCTTTAAATGACACCAGGCGAAAGGCCAACCCAGAGGACCCAGTAGCCGAATATGAACTTCTACTCCTCCGCCTAAAACCTCACCTCTTCTCTATCACAGAGAAGAAACAAATGAATCCGAGAACAGCAAACAAACCTTGGTTCGATTACACCTGTTTGCAGGCCAAGAAAGCTTTGCAAAGTGCTTATAAAGCTGCCCTAATTTCTGACAATTCTACCAGGCAGCAAGCCTACTCCTCCATCTGTGCCCTAAAAAAAGAATATAAAGCTCGGATACTCCTTCAGAAGACAAACTATAGAAAGAAATGCTGGGCAGAACTAATCACTGCAGCCAAATCAAAAAACCAGTCCTTATTTTGGAGATTGGTCTCTCCCGGCTCGCTTAGGGGCACATCCCCCCTGTCTTCTTCCATCCCACCTGACCGTTGGGTCACCTATTTTCAATCCATGTACGAGGACGTAGAAACTCCCACCATGGCCACTGAATTGGAACAGCTGAACAAATGGCCTGAAGTTACCGAGACTGAAGTGAAAACATATATAAATCAATTGAAAACGGCCAAAGCACCAGGCCCCGACAGCATCCTCCCTGAAATGCTACAATCTCAGGTGGACTGGTGGGCTCCTTTCCTAGCCACCCTTTTCACTCATTTAGATGACACCGGCCGCATCCCAAGGGACTGGGGAACAGCCATAGTGGTGCCATTTTTCAAAAGGGGCAATAGAGGGGACCCTTCAAACTATAGGCCGATCAGCCTACTTAGCGTGGTCAGTAAGCTGTATACAAAGCACTTACTCTTAAAATTCCAAGAGTGGATAGAAAACGAAAACATCTTAGCCATAGAACAGGCAGGCTTTAGATCTGGCAGATCCACAACCGATCACTGCTTAACTCTACAACATCTAATAGAAAAGTACAACTCAGGGGGGCAGGCCTCACTCTACGCCGCCTTTGTGGATTTCAAAACAGCCTTCGACACAGTCCCTAGAATAAGACTATGGGACAAACTTCGTGCCTCTACTATTGACAGAAGGCTTCTATTCTTACTTCAGGCAACGCACTCAAATACGGCCCTAAGAGTCAGATGTAGCCGTCTAAGCCATCTAACAGATCCCATTAGAACCTTCAGGGGCGTCAGGCAGGGGTGCCTTTTGGCCCCCTTATTATTTAATTTCTATCTAAATAACTTGGTGGACGCACTTAACAACCCTGACTTTCATCCCCCGAAGATAGCAAAACAGCATATCTCGGTTCTTCTATATGCCGATGATGCCATACTCCTCTCTAGAACCCCCGTAGGGCTAAGAAGAGCCTTAAGGAAACTAGCAGCCTACTGCGATATAGAACGCCTCAAAATAAACTACCAGAAGACAAAGATCTTAGCCTTCGGGGGAAAACCAAGGACCAGAAATTGGCAGCTCCAAGGCCATAAGATACAACAAGTCTCAAGTTACAGGTATTTGGGTATGGTGGTCCAATCCACAGGATCCAACAAAATCCATATAACATCCTCAGGGAGCGCTGGAGAAAGATCCACAAATTCAATCCTCAAATTCTACAGATCAAAAGGAGGCTTTTACGTCCCTGCGGCCTTAAAATTATACAAGGCCAAAACTTTGTCCCAGCTCACCTATGGAACCTTCCTTTTCCTTTATCGTACTTGAGAGAGTCCAATCAAAATTCCTCAGAGCCCTACTGCAGGTTCCCAGGTGTGTTTCTAACACCTGGGTAAGATTAGAAACTGGGCAAATGAGAGTCGAGGCCCATATTAGACTTGCCTCAATATATAAATGGCTGACCCTTCAATTCCACCCTCGAGGCTTAGCCCCTCTAATTCTTTGAGACCAATTCCAGTCTGGCTGGCAGCTCGAGGTCCAGGCCACTCTCCGGAGACTGGGCTTCTCACCCCAAGCCCTATTGGCCTTGGGCATGGACCAAGCGAGATCCGAGGTCAGACAACGAATAGTGGATACGGAGAGACAGTTGGACAGCACGAGGTCCCCGGATTACATCACAGCTGAAAACGAGAGATATATTGCTGCTCTGGCAGCGTATCTCTATTATCTTGAATCCAGAATATCAAGAAGAGCTTTTACGCTCGCCCGAAGCTCGGCGTTGCCTTCGCCAGTGCTGTTAGGCGCCTTTGGAAAGATCCCATACGAGCAGAGACTCTGTCCCTGCTCATTGGGGGAAGTAGGTAGCCCTGAGCATCTATTTTTTAGATGCCCGCTGTATGATAAGGCTCGCAGAGAAATCATCGCCCCCATTCTGGAGAACCTGGCGGACCTCCCAGAAAAGACCAAACTAAATGCCCTATTATTAGGAAAGGAGCAAAAGTTAACGCGGATGGTTGCCAGATTCTGTACGCAGATCGGCAGGACCAGTTTTCTATCCCAGAACAAGCCTGCCAACGAAATAGCGAATTCGGTGTTGGACTGTGGGAAGTAGTTCCCCTGCTCGGATACAATACTGAAGTTCTAGAGCAGTGCCTGGGAAAAGGCCAGTTGGACTCCCCCACCCCTGGAAATTTAGCCCCTTCAAACTTATAAGACTTTTATATCCACTCCGAGTTTTAACCCCCATAGCTCTGTAATGCATTCGTAGTTTTAATAGCTGGTGTATGACCGTAATAAAGCTTTGATTGATTGATTGATTGGTATGATAAAGTCAAGGCCCACAAAGGATTTAAAACACACATAATTAGAAAAGCTTTGTTTAAGGTGTGGATGAAATATAAAGATCTGTTAGAAAGGCAAACACCCAGATGGATTTCACCAATAGAAGCAAAAGCCCCAAAGAAATTAAATATGGAAAGTAATTGGCCTAAATACAATGACATTTTGACCCAGGAAGGAGATAGCGTCAGGTTGAAACCGTATGAACAGTTGAAAGGTAAATTATCTGATTGGCTTCACTATCATCAAATTAATGAAGCCTTTAAAACTGACAAAAAACTTGGCTTTCAGAAAGAGAAATCCAAGTTGGAAACGGAATTGTTAAAGCCAGAAACAAAAAATTTATCCAGAATGTACAATTTGTTGCTTGAGTGGCATACACAAGATGAATTAGTAAAATCGGCAATGATAGATTGGGCTAAGGATGTTGGACATAACATCATGATGGAGGACTGGGAAAGACTATGGAAGAAAGGAATTAAATTTACAGCATGCAATTTGCTAAGAGAGAATATTATGAAAATGATATACAGATGGTATCTGACCCCAGTCAAACTTGCTAAAATCTATCATTTGCAGGACAATAAATGTTGGAAATGTAAACAGGTTGAAGGGACGTTTTATCATATGTGGCGGACTTGCCCAAGGATAAAAGCTTTCTGGGAAATGATTTATAATGAAATGAAAAAAGTGTTGAAAAACACATTTGCTAAAAAAACCAGAGGCTTTTTTACTTGGAATCATTAATAAGGAGGTCCCCAAGAAAGACCATTTTTTTTAATGTATGCCACAACAGCAGCTAGGATTTTGATTGCAAGAAACTGGAAGACACAGGAATTACCTACGATTGAAGACTGGCAGATGAAAATGATGGACTTTATGGAACTCGCTGAAATGACCAGGAAACTACACGACCAGAGGGAGGAGTCGGTGGAACAAGATTGGAAAAAAATTAAAGTATATTTAAAGGATTATTGTAAGATCTAAAGATTGGGAAAAGTTGGAAGAAATGATAGCTTACAGAATAGAAAAATAGGTTTAAGTAATGTAGATCAATGATAATAGGTTAAGACTTATATAAGAAAAGAATAATAAGTGAAATAATAAAAAAATATTTAAAGATGTCAAGAAATTACTAAAGATGACTGATAATGAAACGCAGTAGGGGGGACGAGAGGAAGTCACCCCAACATGATTTGACATGATGAGAGGGAACCTATGATACATGTTTGTGTTTATGTTTTTGTGTATTTTGTATTTTCTTTTATGTAATTTGTATAATGTGAAGTTATTGTTAATTGATAAAAACCCAATAAATATAATTATGGAGAGTGGTAAATAGTTTGTCTTTCTTTGTGGAACTCTTGCCAAGCTGGGTTATTCCTTTTAGCGTTGTCCAGTACAGAGAGTTACTCCTTTATTTGCTTCTATTTAGAGTATAAAATGCTGATCAGAAGTTTGAGGAGGAAACACTTAACCAGATGAGGAACAGTTATGAAGCAGGAAGAAAAGGACTAGGAGAGAAAGAATGTGGTGAACAGAGCCGTAGCTAGGTGATCTTGCACCCCTGACAGATTGCGCCCCCTATCCACAGACAAATTAGATCTTCTTTCCGCCTCTCCTCCAACCTCTCCTCCACCCATTCAATTTCTCACACACTTCACCTTGTAATGAATTCTTTCACAGAAAATCCAATATTAAATTTATTATTTCTTAATAAAAGGTTTCAGCAAAGAAAATGACATTTTGATGTGAGTTGACAGTTTTTTAAAATGTAATTCAGTTGTAAAACAATACACAGATAGGCCTAAATGAAACATACAAACAATTTCATAGTTATTTGGTCCACAATTATAACTTTATATTATAATACTATATGATGTAACATGGCATTACTTTCACAATATCTGTGTTATGTGGTTGATATAAAGTAAGAAAATGTATTATTATTCACAAGTGGCAAGTTACAAGTTCTTATTCACAAGAGTTGTCATGGGGGGGGGATTAAAAGTCAAGTTAGGCCAACTCTGGCTTTAAGTAGCAATCTCCTCAATGAAATCTGATGTGATTAGAACTTTATTTTCCTTGCTTTAATCGAAGAAAACTCAGTAATAATTTCATCAAAGTCTATTTTTTATGCTAGTTCATACTCGATGGACAAGATTGCTAGATTTGTTAGTGTGGTTTCACTCATAATTGATCTTAAGAACAGTGGTACCTCAGGTTACAAACACCTCGGGTTATAAACACTTCGGGTTACAGACTCCGCTAACCCGGAAGTAGTACCTCGGGTTAAGAACTTTACCTCAGGATGAGAACAGAAATCGAGTGGCGGCGGTGCGGGAGGGCCCATTAGCTATAGTGGTACCTCAGGCTAAGAATGGTTTCAGGTTAAGAACGGACCTCCAGAATGAATTAAGTTCATAACCAGAGGTACCACTGTAGTCTTTATGAGTTTTCATTTATTGAAACTACTTTCACAACATGCTACGCTTACTGGCATAGTGAGAAATATTTTCAGTGCTATTTCGATATAAGGATAAACATCTCTTAACCCATACATGGCTATACATTTCAACATATCTAAATGGGAAGCTGTGCCAATGTTTTCAAGTAGTTCTGCTGCTTGAAATTTGAAAGAAGCTACCTGTACTTCATTTACTAGTTCCACTGTATCAATGTCTCGGCTGTACTTCGTACCAAGATCTGCAGGGCATTTTTCAAGATGGGATGTTAGTCTTTCATTTAAAACTTTCCCTGACAGAAAACTGAAATCTGATGAAACAGTACCATATATCTGAGATCTTTTTTTCATTTCAGAGATAATTCTGTCAAAAACCTTAAAACACTCATTTTGAAAGGAGTCCTCAGCAGAGAGCAACTACCCCTCCTCGTCAGCTAGCTCCCCGGCCATTCTTTTGACCTTTCTAGCCCTCTTCATAGGAAAACTGCTTTCAATGCCAATGGCATCACACACAGCTTTGGCTTTGGCCGTGTATTTCTGAACACCTTCATCACGTACAGACTGAATATTTTTCATCAAACCAAACAACAAACCGGCTACTACATCAAGAAAAACACTCTTTCCTTGCAAAGATTTGTTTGTGCAGTCAATTTTTATCAAAACATCACACCACATATGCAAAAGACAAACAAATCTGTAGTCAATTTGTTTAAGAACATTGATAGCACCAGATACGGTTTCTGTGTTCCAGTTGTCCCTGTTTGTCATCTCCTGCTGCACTGTGTACACAGATTTAAAGTTTTTCTCAACTGCTGTTACTGTCTGTCACTTGGAGGACCATCTTGTATCACAGTGCCTCTTGAGAGTGGTTTTAACAGAACCTAACCCTTCATGGATCACTGCCTTGTCGTGGCGAAGGGGCTTGAATAACTCAGGGAAGCTATGGACAGGTCAAGATGGACAGGTCATAGTGGAGAGTTTGGACCAAACGTGATCCACCTGGAGGAGGAACAGGCAAGCCACTCCAGTATCCCTGCCAAGAAAACTCCATGGACAAAAACAACCGGCATATAAAAGTTATGACACTGGAAGATGAGCCCCTCAGGTCGGAAGGCATCCAACATGCTACTGAGGAAGAGCGGAGGACAAGTACAAGTAGATTCAGAGCTGATGAAGCGGCTGGGCTAAAGCCGAAAGGTCGCTCAGTTGCGGATATGCCTGGAAGCGAAAGGAAAGTCCAATGCTGTAAAGAAAAATATTGCATAGGAACCTGGAATGTAAGAACCATGAACCTTGGTAAGCTGGATGTGGTCAAAAATGAGATGGCAAGAATAAACATTGACATCCTGGGCATCAGTGAACTAAAATGGATGGGAATGGGTGAATTCAGTTCGGATGACAATCACATCTACTACTGTGGGCAGGAATCCCATAAAAGAAATGGAGTGGCCCTCATAGTCAACAAAAGAGTGGTGAAAGCTGTACTGGGATGCAATCTCAAAAATGATAGAATGATCTCGATACGAATCCAAGGCAGACCTTTTAACATCACAGTAATCCATGTTTATGCACCAACTACCAGTGCTGAAGAAACTGAAATTGACCAATTCTATGAAGACTTACAACACCTTATAGAAATGACACCAAAGAAGGATGTTCTTCTCATTATAGGGGATTGGAATGCTAAAGTGGGAGTCAAGAGATAAAAGGAACTGGCAAGTTTGGCCTTGGAGTTCAAAATGAAGGCTGATAGAGTTCTGTAAAGAGAACAAGCTGGTCATCACAAACACTCTTTTCCAACAACACAAGAGACGACTCTACACATGGACATCACGAGATGGGCAGCATCGAAATCAGATTGATTATATTCTCTGCAGCCAAAGATGGAGAAGCTCTATACAGTCAGCAAAAACAAGACCTGGAGCTGACTGTGGCTCAGATCATCAGCTTCTTATAGCAAAATTCCAGCTTAAACTGAAGAATGTAGGAAAAACCACTGGGCCAGTAAGATACAATCTATATCAAATTCCTTATGAATACACAGTGAAAGTGAAGAACAGGTTTAAGGATTTAGATTTGGTGGATAGAGTGCCTGAAGAACTATGGATGGAGGCTCGTACAGTAACATTATACAGGAGGCAGCAATGAAAACCATCCCAATGAAAAGGAAATGCAAGAAAGCAAAGTGGCTGTCCAATGAGGCCTTACAAATAGCGGAGGAGAGAAGGCAAGCAAAATGTGAGGGAGATAGTGAAAGATACAGGAAACTGAATGCAGATTTCCAAAAAATAGCAAGGAGAGACAAGAGGGCCTTTTTGAACGAGCAGAGGAAAACAACAGAATGGGAAAAACCAGAGATCTGTTCAAGAAAATTGGAGATATGAAATGAACTTTCCGTACAAAGATTACCACAATTAAGGACAAAAGTGGAAAGGATCTAACAGAAGCAGAAGACATCAAGAAGAGGTGGCATGAATACACAGAGGAATTATACCAGAAAGATATGGAGGTCTCATACACCCCAGGTAGTGTGGTTGCTGACCTTGAGCCAGACATCCTGGAGAGTGAAGTCAAATGGGCATTAGAAAGCCTTGCTAACAACAAGGCCAGTGAAAGTGATGATATTCCAGCTGAACCATTTAAATTTTTAAAAGATGATGCTGTTAAGGTGCTACACTCAATATGCCAGCAAGTTTGCAAAACTCAGCAGTGCCCAGAGGATTGGAGAAGATCAGTCTACATCCCAATCCCAAAGAAGGGCAGTGCCAAAGAATGCGCCAACTACCGCAGAATTGCACTCATTTCACACGCTAGTAAGGTTATGCTTAAAATTCTACAAGGCAGGCTTAAGCAATTTGTGGACCAAGAACTCCCAGAAGTGCAAGCTGGATTTCGAAGGGGCAGAGGAACCAGAGACCAAATTGCAAACATGCGCTGGATTATGGAGAAAGCTAGAGAGTTCCAGAAAAACATTTACTTCTGCTTCATTGACTACGCAAAAGCCTTTGACTGTGTCGACCACAGCAAACTATGGCAAGTTCTTAAGGAAATGGGAGTGCCTGATCACCTCATCCGTCTCTTGAAAAATCTCTATGTGGGACAAGAAGCTACAGTTAGAACTGGACATGGAATAACTGATTGGTTCAAAATTGGGAAAGGAGTATGACAAGGCTGTATATTGTCTCCCTGCTTATTTAACTTATATGCAGAATTCATCATGCGAAAGGCTGGACTGGATGAATCCCAAGCCGGAATTAAGATTGCCGGAAGAAATATCAACAACCTCAGATATGCTGATGACACAACCTTGATGACAGAAAGTGAGGAGGAATTAAAGAACTTTTTAATGAGGGTGAAAGAGGAGAGCGCAAAATATGGTCTGAAGCTCAACATCAAAAAAACCTAAGATCATGGCCACTGGTCCCATCACCTCCTGGCAAATAGAAGGGGAAGAAATGGAGGCAGTGAGTGATTTTAATTTATTGTGTTCCATGATCACTGCAGATGGTGACAGCAGTCACGAAATTAGAAGATGCCTGTTTCTTGGGAGAAAAGCAATGACAAACCTAGACAGCATCTTAAAAAGCAGAGACATCACCTTGCCGACAAAGGTCCGTATAGTTAAAGCTATGGTTTTTCCAATAGTAATGTACGGAAGTGAGAGCTGGACCATATAGAAGGCTGATCGCCGAAGAATTGATGCTTTTGAATTCTGGTGCTGGAGGAGACTCTTGAGAGTCTATAATATTTATTCAAATAAATTTTAAATTTTTTCCAATCTTCCTCAATCGACTCTTCTCCCTGATTGCGGAGTCTTCCAGTCAGTTCAGCAAGCTCCATAAAGTCCATCATCTTCATTTGCCATTCATCTATTGTAGGTAATTCTTGGCTTTTCCAGTTCTTTGCAAGTAGTAGCCTCGCATCAAATGTGGCATACAAAAAGAATGTTAAGTCTTTCTTGGGTATTTCTTGTCCTACAATTCCCAGTAAAAAGGCTTCTGGTTTCTTAATAAAAGTGTCTTTCAGCACCTTTTTCATCTCATTATAAATCTTTTCCCAGAAGTCCTTTATCCTGGGGCACATCCACCACATATGAAAAAAGGTCCCTTCTATTTTCTTACATTTCCAACATTTGTTATCTGATGTACAATACATTTTTGCTAATTTTACAGGTGTCAAATACCATCTGTGATTGAGCGAGTGGTTGCTGAACAACTCCAAGCACGCCTGGAGGATGCGGACCATTTGGATCCCTTCCAATCGGGATTCAGGCCTCATCATGGGACTGAAACTGCCTTGGTCGCGCTGGTCGATGATCTCCGGCGGGCTAGGGACAAAGGTGAGAGCTGTTTCCTAGTTCTGCTGGATCTCTCAGCGGCTTTTGACACCATCGACCATAACATCCTTCTGGACCGTCTAGAGGGTTTGGGAGCTGGGGGCACTGTTTTACAGTGGTTCTGCTCCTTCCTCCTGGGCCGTGTTCAGAAAGTGGTGGTGGGGGATGAGTGTTCAGACCCCTGGGCTCTCACTTGTGGGGTACCTCAGGGTTCTGTCCTCTCCCCCATGCTTTTTAACATCTATATGCAGCCGCTGGGAGAGATCATCAGGGGGTTTGGGCTGGGTGTTCATCAGTATGCGGATGATACCCAGCTCTACCTCTCTTTCAAATCAGAACCAGTGAAGGCGGTGAAGGTCCTGTGTGAGTGTCTGGAGGCGGTTGGAGGATGGATGGCGGCTAAGAGATTGAGGTTGAATCCTGACAAGACAGAAGTGCTGTTTTTGGGGGACAGGAGGCGGGCAGGTGTGGAGGACTCCCTGGTCCTGAATGGGGTAACTGTGCCCCTGAAGGACCAGGTGCGCAGTCTGGGAGTCATTTTGGACTCACAGCTGTCCATGGAGGCGCAGGTTAATTCTGTATCCAGGACAGCTGTCTACCAGCTCCATCTGGTACGCAGGCTGAGACCCTACCTGCCCGCGGACTGTCTCGCCAGAGTAGTGCATGCTCTAGTTATCTCCCGCTTGGACTACTGCAATGCGCTCTACGTGGGGCTACCTTTGAAGGTGACCCGGAAACTACAACTAATCCAGAATGCGGCAGCTAGACTGGTGACTGGGAGCGGCCGCCGAGACCACATAACACCGGTCTTGAAAGACCTACACTGGCTCCCAGTACGTTTCCGAGCACAATTCAAAGTGTTGGTGCTGACCTTTAAAGCCCTAAATGGCTTCGGTCCAGTATACCTGAAGGAGCGTCTCCACCCCCATCGGTTAGCCCGGACACTGAGGTCCAGTGCCGAGGGCCTTCTGGCGGTTCCCTCGCTGTGTGAAGCCAAGTTACAGGGAACCAGGCAGAGGGCCTTCTCGGTAGTGGCACCCGCCCTGTGGAACGCCCTCCCTTTAGATGTCAAAGAGAACAACAATTACCAGACCTTTAAAAGACATCTGAAGGCAGCCCTGTTTAGGGAGGCTTTTAATGTTTTATAGATTATTGTATTTTAATGCTTTGTTGAAAGCCGCCCAGAGTGGCTGGGGGAACCCAGCTAGATGGGCGGGGTATAAATAATAAATTATTATTATTATTATTATTATTATTATCTGTACATCATCTTCCTGACATTTTCTTTCAATACAGTACAAGCAGTGAATTTAATACCTTTTTTCCACAATTTCTCCCAATCACTTAACATAATTTTGTGCCCCACGTCCTTTGCCCAATCTATCATAACAGATTTTCCTTTTTATCCTTCGTATGCCATTCCAACAACAAATTATACATTTTGGAAAGATTTGATGGCATTGCATTCCACAGGGAGGGTGCCACTACCGAGAAAGCCCTCTGACTGGTTCCCTGTAACCTCACTCCTCACAGTGAGGGAACTGCCAGAAGGCCCTCGGCACTGAATCTCAGTGTATGGGCTGAACGATGGGGGTGAAGATGCTCCTTCAGGTATACTGGGCTGAGGCCATTTAGGGCTTTAAAGGTCAGGTGAGCACCAACACTTTGAATTGTGCTCAGAAACGTACTGGGAGTCAATATAGGTCTTTAAGGACCGGTGTAATATGGTCCCAGCGGCCACTCCCAGTCACCAGTCTGGCTGCCGCATTCTGGATTAATTGTAGTTTCTGGGTGACCTTCAAATGTAGCCCCACGTACAGCGCACTACAGTAGTCCAAGCAGGAGATAACTAGAGCATGCACCACTCTGGTGAGACAGTCTGCGGACAGGTAGGGTCTCAGTCTGCATACCAGAAGGAGCCGGTAGACAGATGCCCTGGACACAGAATTGATCTGCGCCTCCATGGACAGCTGTGAGTCAAAAATGGACTTCAGGGGCACAGTTCCCCCATTCAGGACCAGGGAGTCCCCCACACCTGCCTGCGACCAAGGCAGTTTCAGACTCATGATGAGGCCTGAATCCCGATTGGAAGGGATCCAAATTGTCCGCATCCTCCAGACGTGCCTGAAGTTGTTCAGCAACCACCCGCTCAATCACCATGCCCAAGAATGGTAGATTTGAGACTGGACAATAGTTGCCCATATTTGCCAGGTCCAAAGATGTTTTTTTTAAAGAAGCGGTTTAATGACCACCTCTTTCAGCGGGTCTGAAAAGGCTCCCTCACAGAAGGAAGCATTCACCACCCTGCAGAGCCCATCGCCCAGCCCTTCCCAGCTCGCTTTTATGAGCCAGGATGGGCAAGGATCAAGGAGACAGGTGGTTGGTTTCACTCGTCCAAGTAGCCTGTCCACATCCTCAGAGGTAACAGATTGTAATTGATGCCATGCAACTTGACTACACAGGACTCTAGCAGTGTCTAGCACTCTCCCGCCCTGGCCCTGCTCCCACGGTGGAGTCTACCTCTTCCTGAATCTGAGCAACTTTATCTGCAAAAAAAACTTTGCAAAATCATTGCAGATCTGGGGGGCCTTATTAGGCCCCAATGGTGCAGGTGGTTCTGTTAAATTATGAACCACCTGAAAGTCTCCTGCTGCTGTTTTCTGCAGATGCAATAGAGGCGGTAAAGAATGTCCTCTTCACCATCGCTATCGCCACTTGGTAGGCTCAATGCTGAGCTCTAACCTGTGTCCGGTCCAGTTCAGAAAGTTTTCCATCACCATCGCTCTAGACGTCTCAATGATTGTTTTATTGCCCTCAGGTCTGGGGAAAACCATGGAGCTGTCCGGGCTCCATGCAATCTGAGAGGGTGCTTTGGAGCCAGATAGTCAATAGCCCTGGTTAACTCTGCATTCCAGGGGGCCACCAGGGAATCAGCTGAAAGGCCATCAACGTGGGATAAAATATCCCCACCACTCTCTGGAAACCATTTGGATCCATTAAGTGGCGGGGCGGACCATTTGAATCGGTCCCACCTCCCGGCAGAGGGGAAGGGTTGCGGAGAAGTCCAGTTGCACCAAGAAGTGATCTGACCATGGCACTTCTTTTGTTTCACTTTTACTTAGTGTCAGATCACCCACATTCATAAAGATGAACACCAGGTCTAAGGCATGTCCACGACTATGAGTTGGGCCAAACTTATTCAGGGACAGCCCATGGAGGCCATGCTTTCCATGAAGTCCCAAGTGGCCCCTTGTAAAGTCGTATTGGCAGTGATGTTAAAATCCCCTAGCCTAGGACAACCAAACTAGGTGTCTCCAGGAGAATATCTGCCACGACCTGAAGCAGATCAGGCAGGGAATCCTTGGTGCAGCGAGGAGGTTGGTACACCAAAAGGAATCCTGTACTGCCCCTATTGCCCAACTTCCAGAACATGCACTCAGAAAACTGGGTCTTTCCAATAGGACGCCTGGTGTAAGCTAATGCCTTCCTAAAAACCACTGCAACCCCCCCTCCCCACCCATATGACCTGGGTTGCTGTGCGTAAGAGAAACCTGGTGGACAAGCAGCTGCAAGAACATGCCCATCTGCCTCATCCAACCAAGTCTGTCACGCATGCCAAGTCAAGTCTTCCATCCATGATCAAGTCGTGGATGGCAGTGGTCTTATGAATCATTTACCTGGTGTTGCACAGCAGCACCTTACGGTCATGTGGGTATCCCTTGCTGATTCCAGTATCCGTCTGGTCAAGACCAGACCCAGAGGCAGAGATAGCATAACTCCTCCTCCTCCTACCCGTGATTACTGAGATTGGGTATCCCAGTGCATCTCCCCCCCCCCCCGTGGAACCTGCCCCAGCCATTCTGTTGGCTGGGACCCACTCCCAGGCAGCCCTGACCCCTCCCCTTAAAACCAAAATACAAACTAAAGAATACACCAATAAAATAGAAACTAAACAAGAAACAGAAACAAAAAACCTCTAAAATTAAACTAATTCCCACCCCAAACTAAATATTTATCCCACCCTCAACATAAGAAAATCCCAGCATTTAAAACGCAAAATACTAAAAACTATTTAAAAACATTCTTGCTTGCTGCTGCCTTTCAGCAGGGAGCGGCCTCCTCCACACTCACAAAGTAATATGGTGGTGAATATAATGATCTGCACAATTCTATGGGAGGCTGATGAATGTCCACAAGGGCCAGTCGTTATGCACATTAATTACTACATTCCCTCCAACATAAATGTAAACATTTACAGCTTTTTAAAAAATTGCTGTTGTGTATTGATTCAGAGTGTTATCATATCTGTATTACCATTGTCTGTAATCACATTAGGGTAAAGTAACTGCCTTCCTGTCCCAGAAGGAACAGTTACTATTGGTGCATTCAAGTTGCTGCATTTGGATCCTCTGTCTTATTGATTCCCACCAAAAAGCAACTGTGTGATTGCTTGAGATTGTTCCTTCCAAAATGTATCCTTTTCTAGTCAGTCTTCTGTCCCTATAAATGTAGCTTCCCTACCCTCAGTTCCCCAGTCTTGTTTGCTTGAATAAAGAGTTGTTACGTGAAGACGCTGTCTCCTGTCTGCGATGTCAGAGAGCTGAAATCACTTGCTGAAATCATTAACCCACGCTACAACAATTGCTATTATCTTGTTACTCATTATACAATGCATATTCAGTAACAAGATAATAGCAACACACACAAACACACACACATTAATGTGGATTGTTTTGTTATATACAAATGCATATTACAGATATGAGAATTCTGGTATATTGTTAACTTGAAAATAAATTAAAGGGGGGAAATAGAAATGCAGAGAGTATGCAACCCTAATGTTTGCTGGTTATGGACACAAAGCTTCTATGTAGGGCCCATAATTTTATTCACAATACACTTAGACACTCAACTCAACTCATTTTATTTCGGCTTTAAGCCCATAGACATAACAACCAAAAACAGAAACAGCACAGTCTGGTTTACAATTGCTAACAGTAAAATAGATTAAAAGGGATACTCAATTGAATAAAATATGATAAAATTAAATTAAAATTTTAAACTGTATATAACAATCCATTGCGTTTCTTAAGTGTCAGAACTGATGTCAGAAATTTTGCCATATGTAGGGTTATAATCGAGTCTGAATCTTGCAACAGAAGAGCAAGGTAAGACTCTTCCAAATACCCCAGTAATTTTTGAGTTAATGGAAGTAATAGAGTCTTTCGGGCGGCAGAATACAAGGGGCAGACAAACACTATGTGATGAAGAGATTCAATCAAACGGTTATCACAGGCACATAAGACCGAAACTTGGCGCCTAGAAAATCTATGAAAAAGGACGTTTGAGGGGAATACATTAAACCGTGCTTTAATAAAAGCGAAACGATGACTAGCAATAGAAAGAGTTGATAGATAGGCTGGTACTCACTTCCGGTCGGCGGCGCCGCAGCAGACGGTCGGGGGGACATGTCGGCTTTGACATTCCCCCTCCAGACCGGGAAAAGGGGTGACCGCGCCAGCGCAGCGGCCCCCAAAACCCCCGGGAAGGGCGTCCCGGGGTCTCAACTGTTCGGCGGAGCCCTCAACGCCGTGCCTGCTCCCCGGGAGACCTGAGAAAAGGCTCCCGAGGTTGAGCGGGAGGCGGGGCTCATCGGACGTGAAATCCCCCGTCTGGAACAGCTGCAGGACCGGCTGCTGTGAGCGCGCTGATTCCTTCAAGATAAGAACTGGGACTGACCTGTAATTGGAGAAGTGTGAGTACTGCAAAAGAAATTTAATTTGGACTTAATTTGGATTTGGTTTGGGATGAAAACACGGAGGTCCATCCCCTGCCATTGTAACAATGTAACAGGAAACTGTTACAGAGGCATTGAAAAGTTGAATGGAGTTTGGTGTTTGAAGAATTTAACCCTTGAGCCTCCCCTGGTCCTGGGGGTAGCAACAAGAACAATCTAATTGTGGAATTTATTGGAGCCTGGATTTTGAAATTCTACGAACAAGGAGAAGATTTAAAAGGAATATAATTTTATTTTATTGGACTGTATCTTAAAAATGGCCATGGAACAGGAAATA
The DNA here is from genome assembly GCA_034642065.1 of Darevskia nairensis. Classification (NCBI taxonomy): domain Eukaryota; kingdom Metazoa; phylum Chordata; class Lepidosauria; order Squamata; family Lacertidae; genus Darevskia; species Darevskia nairensis. The sequence continues at coordinate 1,819,399 of JAWWNI010000855.1, forward strand.
GACTTGCGGACTTTGTTGGAAAAGTTGGAGGAACTTAGAGCAGAATACACAGCAGAAATGAGAGACCTGAGAGTTGTTATGAGAAGTACTGCGAATGAGATAAGGCAAAGTTTCAACAATGCTCTGACTGGTCTGGACATACAAACAACTTCGGAGGAAAGAGTTCTCGTCAAGGCCGAACTGCAAAAGACTGCTTCTGTCACAGCCAGCTGCATACAGAAACTTTCCAAATGGAAGACAAAGGGTGCTGCCACTTCAAAAAGCAAGAAACGGAACATACGAAAAATCAGCAGACCCAAAATCAAGGATAAGAAGAGGAAAAGAAGCCGAGACGATTTCAACCTGCAATGGAAAGACTGGCCAGAGAACTGGAGGACTGTCGTTTTGGATGCCACTTTGCAAGAAGGACTCTGGGTCTGGGTTCCAGACCCAATAGGAATAGGATGAAGTATTATAACAGAAGTAATAATTTTTGGCTTTCAGGTTTCTGACTTACGGACTCGTTAAGGACTAGTTAATGACATTGTGAAATAATATGTTATGCACGATGAAGGATAAGTATTTGATGTTTTATGTGTACTATGAATGATAAGTGAAGCTATTATCAAAGCTACATACCCTGGGACTAGGGGAGGGAAGAGGGATGTATCTGAAATAGAACATAAGTGTGCTGCAAATGTGAGAAGATGGAAATATGATTTAAATCTGAGGATGATATATTTGTCATTGAATTTGGAACCTGTTAAGATTGATATATGCAAACAGATGAAACCAATGGGGGGGGTGTGAGTCATCTGATACTGTTTAGATTGGAAGTGACCCGGCCTGAATCGGGGCCAGGCACCGGCAATGTAAAGGGCAATATGTATGGTCAGGAATGTTACCTGACTTAGATGCATGATAAGAGGCCTAAAAAATTGTAAAACCAATAAAGATTATTTTAAAAAAAAAATGATAGATAGGCTGGTACTTGAAGTGGGGGTACAATGCCCAGGGATCTCGGTGAGCATGTCCCCCTGCCCAGCATAACATTGCATTGCAACTCAATATCATCCAATCTTTGAGAGATGGTCTTTTTTGCTGTATTTAGATCTTGATTCAGCATTTCTAAGGGTGAAATTCCAATAAGCAAAAGTTTGGCATGAATCTTACCAGCCCAGGGGCTTATGAACTCATCGCGCCATAAGCATTGGGCCAGATAATATTCAGGTAATCTGTGCCAGAGTGTTAACCAATAGATAAAAACACGCTTTCACAGGAGCGTCTCCAATTCACAGACATCTCTGTGTGGAATGCCTTCCCAGTGTAAGCCTTTAGTCTTTTATTTTGCTTTCTAACAGGACCGGGTTTAAAAAAAATAAATTGAAAGGTTGTATCAGTGATTGCGCTATGATCCTGTTTCCAGTGGAAAAAGTTGGTATGGAAAAAATCCGCTGAAGATAAAAAGTTTGAAAACCACCTCTCTAGGGAACAGGTGAAGGCAGGAGATGAAGCTACCAGCAACAGATATGTGAAATAATATTATCTGAGATGCAAAAGACTTTCAGCTCTGGGGTCGGATTTCTGAAAGAACAGACTACAGCCCTGGATGGCAATTTATGGTAAGTCCCATTTTTTGGTAGTAATAATAGAGGAAAGAGAAAGCTACTTCCTGCTGACTTCACATGGTTTCACTCCTCACTGGCTTTACTTAACATTTATATCCTGAGGCCTATTCAGTAGTTTCTTTTATTTTTTGTAAAATCTAGATAAGAACCTTAACTATGTCAAACAAGATGGTATGCTCCCATTGATCTCATACCCCATTGATGCCACATAAACAAGGAATATATGGGATGCCTAAATAATGGATGGTTTTGCTACATCCTATATAATAATCTCCAAGTGTCCCTGCGTCCAGTCCGTGTGTCAGTGGTTTTTTTGCCACTGCGCATGTCCCACATGGACGCTGGGATTGGAGCGGGCGGAGAGGGGGGCGTGTCTGAGAGGGCGGCCATGTGCAGGTGCGTCGTCAGTTGGGTCACTGCCGCCGCATCACACGGCCGCCCTCCCGGGCCGCTGAGGGGGCAACCGACCGCCGCCGCTCCTCAACTGGGCAAGGGGGAGACCCTCCGTGCCGCTCGCCTCCAGCCTCCCTCCGCCTGCCCCGCTTAGGAGGGAGGCTCGCAGAGACGTGCGACGGCCGAGCGGGGGCTGCGCACCTTCATTCCGAAGAAGACCTGCGGCCGGTAGGAGCCGCCGACGCCGCCCCGCAACCTCCTCGCCCCGGCCGCCGCCGCAGGGCGCCTCCACGCCTCGGGTCCCGGTCGCCGCCGCTAGTGCCCGTTATTAACGGGCTGAATTCAACTAGTAAGCTACATAAAGAGAGAACAAAGAGTTGCATAATCCAGTAAGGACATGATAAATAATTGCTAAGAAGTCTTTTAAAATTATAGTGGGAAAACAAAATATCTTTCTGGTTCCAAGCGTGATCCCTATTGAAAAATTGATTTCTCAAGATCAAGTGTGTGCTTGAAAAACCTGAATCATTCATACCGTTAATCATTCTAATGTAACATGAAGATCAGTTATAACTTCAAAAACCAGTTATACCCAGGTTGGTTGCTAATGATATGGGATATTGTAATTTACAAATTATATTAGGACTAGGGAAGGTCGATAAACTGATAACAAGTTATTGATTGTTTTTAATAGTGTAAATGTTTTCTGTAGAATAACATGCATTATTGGAAACATTCTAAATTTCATGTAAGCTATGAATGATGACATGATCTCTTTAGTGGGTTTGTGATTCTTTTGCACTGGTTTGTAACTTACTGATAATTATGTTATTTTTTTCTTTTTCTATTGTGACATTAAAGTGCTGCTTAGTAAATGGTTTTTTTTTTATGTAACAGCAATACAAATACTGCATGACAAAATGGCAAGAAAAGATTCTGCCACAGCTTTTTTATGGATATTGAGGGTTTTATGTACATCTTAATATAAGAACCGTGCTCCAATAGCTATGATTGTGGTTTCATAATTAATTTTCCAGAACTATAAACAGCAAATCTATGACATACCCTGTTTCCCCTTTTTTAATACGTAGTCATAGTAAGCCATGGCAGGTTTTTTTTGCCTTTGTGAGAAGTAAGACGTACCCCAAAAGTAAGCCATGGTGCCGCCATTGTTCCCATCGCCTCCTCAGCCCCTCCTGCATGCGCAGAGAGCCAGCAAACCAGTGAGAGGCACGGGAGTTTTGCGGAGTTTTGCCCCGCCTGCTTAGCGCGCAGGGAGATGCGCGCACGCGGGGGGGGAGACGCCTCTTCCTGCCCCGCCTGTTCCCCGTGCGCAGGGAGCCAGCGAACCAGCGAGAGGCGCGGGGGGGAAACACGCCTCTTGCGGAGTTCTGCTCCGCCTGCTCAGCGCGCAGGGGGAGGCTGTACCGTACCATACTGACGTAATAAAAATAAGACATCCCCCCGAAAATAAGCCACCCTGTGTTTTTTTTGAGGGAAAAAAATTATAAGACGGTGTCTTAAAAAGGGGGAAAGACGGTATATGAAATATTGCCAAGACAGTATTCCAGGAGGTGTTGCCTTATGTGAAAAAATATATCAGTGTTTCAAGACTGGGTGCAGAACTGAACAAATAATAAGCTAACTTTCATTGATTTTTCCATACAGAAATACAATGGATTGTATTTTTAGTATCCAGTGACACCATTTGCTGAGTACCTGCTGCAATAATTTGGAGCCCAATTTAAAGAATGTGCCAATCTGTTATTGAATAAACCCTAAAATGGCAGTTTAAAGCCTGGAGGATGCACTGAATTATGTTCACTCATCCATTTAGTTTCATTTTTTGGTAAGTTATCTGTGTTTACATTAACATACAAATAGTTGGCAGAAACCAAAAAGTATTTGCTACAGTTCTGTCGATACATAATGCAAGCCAGCACCAAAGTAAACAGATACTGACATACCACAAAGGCAATGTTATTTGGTCATCACAAATAGATAACTAACAGTGCAATCCTATGCATGTCTATTCAGAAGTAAGTTTCAACGAGTTCAGAGAAACTTACTCCAAAGTAAATGTCTTCTTAAAAGTAAGTCTTAATGTGCTCAGTGGATCTTTCCCCTGGCCTGTACTGTATAAGTGGCTAGAAGATGCAATGAAATCCAACTGGAAGTGTAAGAGCTTTTCATCCAATTCAGCTAGGTTCTTCCCTTAAAGTCAAGAGATATTTACAGGCAGACAGTCTCCCTTAAATGTCTAATTGTGACAGCAATTCATTGTAGGCAGTGGGTTCAGAAGAGTAAATGTAATGATGAAGAACACTGTTCTCAGGTGCCCCACATCAGTAAGAATACTCTTTGTAAAATCATGCTGAAATATTGAGAGGATGAGTGGTTCATTGTGCAAAGCTATTGACAAAAGTGTGAGTCAGCTATGGAGTAGGGAATGTAGAATATACACCAGAGTAAAAACCCTTTTGTGCCTTCATGTACCAGTTCAGTTGCCAAATGCACACAAATTCTAATGGAATGCCAATAAATGAACATAAATTGGAAGCAACTGCATGGGCCTCTGTCGAGTAGCTGTCCTAGCTGAGCTTCCATGTTTTCTGGAGTTGGCATAGGACACTTTTATTCACACCTTCTTTCGGTGGCCTGGGCAGGGTAGAATAATTATCAGCAATGTGTTCTGAGCCCTGAGGGGCAGACCAAAAGGGAGAGAGCAAGAAAGAGGTGAAGAGGGGTCTCCTTTGAATGTGGGACAGTAGACCAGGTATGTGATGTCCTGCCTGGCACTAGAAATCCAGAGCATTCCTTAATGTAGTGCATGGCAGATGAGAGTATGAAGGTGAGCAAGGAATTCCACAAGAGCCAGCTCAAGGCTTGACAGCCACCTGTCAGGAATGCTTTGATGGTGTTTCCTGCTTGGCAGGGGGTTGGACTGGATGGCCCTTGTGGTCTCTTCCAACTCTATGATTCTATGATGCTTGGGAGCATTCAGTTCACCCAATTACTATTTGATTAGTGGGAAAGTTTAATGTCTAATATCCATGTCATGTAGTTCATATGTAACAGATCTGCTGAGAGTACCAGAATCAAAATAGTACATGTTAATCTACAGAAAAGCAAAAACCCTCTAAAAAGTAATAATAATAATTTAATAACAATCTATTATTTGTACACCACCCATCTGACTGGGTTGCCTAGTAGATACAGCTGTGTGTTTGTACACACTCTTTTCCTGGCATTGGATTCTGCAGCTGCTTGTGATGAAATTGCAATGTGTTAGTACACTGGTGTAAGGGGAAGGCATGCTCAGTGCTTTTAGACAGAGTGTCTGGCACCATAAATATGAATTTCACTTCAATTTAATAACTTTTAAATCCACCCCAAAATCAGGAGGCTGGATCAAGCCTTTAGAATTTACTAACGGCAATTGGATGATAGTCCTTGCTTTTTATATACATAATGCACCATAATGAATATTTCTGAAGCATCTAATACCATCTCCCTTTTAAGAGGGAATTGGTCAGAAACATTACTGTGTGCTTTCTATATAATGCCAAAATAATCCTGTTATACTGAGGGCTCTAAAACAAACTGGGTTAGACTACAGTTCAAGTTACAGCTGTAGGACTCTTTGGGGGTAATGTCTGTTTTCTATACAAACACTGTTTGTTTGAGTTAATTACTTTTAAAAATATTAACTGTTAGAGTGTCATGCTAATTTGACCTATAAATATTACACTCCTGTACACTCGTTGCCCCAAAGCATACAGTTCAGCTATACTCCTGAAACAAATGGTGCTTTGAGGGCTTATCCACACTTTTCATCTTCATATAGGCAGCCTTCTGTGAGAGATAGTTAACTTTGTTACAGACATTCAGTCTCATAGTCTTCTTATCCAACAGGTTTCTTCAGTCCCCCTGTTAAGCTAATAGATACAGAAATGCCCTCCATCATTGTCTGGTTGGTGGAGAGTTGGGTGAAGAATGTTCTTTTTGCTTTGGTGGGAACCTGGAGCCTTTGGATACATGTGGCCCAAATGTCCCTCACTAGTTTCTCATGTGTTCTTAGGTCCCTCTTGGCTTATTCTGGGCCCTTTAGATGTCTTATGCCCACAATTGGCTCTCAGGCTTCAGCTTAGGGCCTTGAGCATGTGCACACAGTGCACACAGAGAAACAAACTGCAGTTGAATCCAGAGTTTGTGGAAAGAGGAGACGGAGGTTACAGCTGCCCGACTGGTTCATGCATATTGTGTCGGCATGTTACCTTTCTGAATTTTGCACACACAGCAGCAGTAGCTCCTAGGAGGGGAGGAAGGTGGCATCCAAGAAGCTGCTGAATCAATGTCTTGGTGCAATTAGAAACCAGCAGTGATTATTAGAGGAAAACGCTGCCCCACCTTATCGCAACCACCTCCTAAACTCTATCTGGGTCAAAATTAAGGGCTTGCACACAATTTCATTGTCCAGAAAGTGGGAGAAGCAACAAGAGGATCAGCCATTTTAGATCTGGTCCTAACCAATAGTGATGACCTGGTTAGAGGGGTAGAAGTGGCAGGATCATTAGGTGGGAGTGATCATGCTCTTCTGGAGTTTATTATACAGCAGAAAGGAGCAACCAAGCATACTAAGACTCAAATTCTAGACTTTAATAAAGCCGACTTCAGAACACTTAGGGAAATGCTGGGTGTGATCCCATGGTCAGTAATACTAAAAGGGAAGGGAGTTCATGATGGATGGGAGATTGTTAAAAGGGAGATATTAAAAGCACAACTTCAAGCAGTACCAATGAGACAAAAACATGGAAGGTGCCTAAAGAAGCCAGGGTGGCTATCTAAAGAATTTTTAACTGAGTTAAGATTTAAAAGGGATATGTACAAAAAATGGAAAAAGGGGGAAACCACCAGAGAGGAATTCAAACAAATAGCCAGCATGTGTAGAGACAAAGTCAGAAAAGCTAAAGCACAGAATGAACTCAGGCTTGCTAGAGAGGTTAAAAGCAATAAAAAGGGCTTTTATGGGTATTTCCGTAGCAAAAGGAAGAACAAGGAAACAGTGGGGTCACTTAGAGAAGAAGATGGTAAAATGCGAACAGGAGACACAGAAAGGGCAGAACTCCTCAATACCTTCTTTGCCCCAGTCTTCTCCAAAAAAGAAAACAATGCCAGACCTGAAGAATATGGAGCAGATGATTCAGCAGGGGAAACACAGCCCAGAATAAGTAAGGAGGTAGTACAAGAACACTTGGCTAGTTTAGATGTATTCAAGTCTCCAGGGCCAGATGAACTACATCCCAGAGTATTAAAAGAACTGGCAGAGGTGATTTCAGAACCACTGGCATTAATCTTTGAGAATTCCTGGAGAACAGGAGAAGTCCCAGCAGACTGGAGGAGGGCAAATGTTGTCCCTATTTTCAAAAAGGGGAAAAGAGAGGACCCAAACAATTACCGCCCAGTCAGCCTGACATCAATACCAGGAAAGATTCTAGAGCAGATCATTAAGCAAACGGTCTGTGAGCACCTAGAAAGGAACGCTGTGATCACTAAAAGCCAGCATGGGTGTGAGAGGGATATGTGTCCTCCTCAAGAGTAAACTACCATAGCAGCCGTTTACTTAACTAACAGATTTATTGACACGTTTTCTTCAACAGACATTACAGTTCATCATCCGACTCCGTGGTGTCAGATCCCCCGAGTAAAGGCTTTCGATTCTGCCCCCAACATAAAAGCTTGGCGAATCCCCAGCGCCTCCTTTCGCTCCGCCTTTTCCGTCTCCTAGTCCTATCAGTGAGGGCACTGGCACCTTCCCTTTCGCTTTCGTCCTCCCTGGAAGTTGCTGTTGAGGCTCTGGCAAGATCCTCAACCCCCTGCTCCTCCTCTGTCTCCATTTCCTCATCACCTCCCACTGGCTCCCTGCCAGCCTCCATTTCCTGTGATAGCACGGGCGGTGACAGCCCCTCGCTTTCACTTCTCCATACCTCCTTCCCTGTCTCCGGTGACAACCGTGGTGCTGCCTCCTCCTCTTCCCATGCTTGCAATACCTCCTCCGGTGTCACTTGGCGACTGCTGGGTGCCTCTGCCCCTTCCGCCACCCCTCCTGACTCAGGCCAGCCCCTGACATCTATCCCCCCTTCCAAGCCCCCCTTCCCTCCCTGAGGTGGCTCGGCGGGCGCCTCCCATGAGTATCCAAGATCCCCCGCGGGGTCCCATTCCCCTCCTTCACTTTCCCCTGCCGTCCCTGGTGAAGAACGGAACCCCAGAAAGACGGTGGTGTCTGCGCTGGTCGATGACGACGAGGATTCAAAGACTTCCTCCCACTCTTCTCTGCTCCAGGGAGGAGGGAAATACCGTGAACTCAGCACCTCCTCTTCCCCCGTGGTGCTCCCGTCCACCCTCCCATCTCCCCATTCCCCTGGGGTATGGGGAATTCCCCACGAGTGCTCTTCATGCTCTCCTACTCCCCGACGACTATCCTCTCCACTCGATGGCGTGAATCCCCAGAAATCTCCCTCCCCCGAATCCGTGGGTTGAAAGACGTCTCTCATTTGCCACCCGTACGGTTTCGGCTTGCTTGGGTACAGCTCATGGAATTCCCACACTAAATGCTCCCTGGTGACATGCTCCAAGCGTTTTGCGACGCCGGCTCCCCTTCCCATGCCACTAAGTACTGCAACTCCTCCCCTCGCCACCTGGAATCCAAGATTGCTGTGGCCTCATTGAACTGCTCCGCTTCTACCAACGGCAGTTCCTGCGACCCCTGCTGATGTCCCTGTTGATACCTGTGTGGTTCCCTAAACTTGGATAGGAGCGACCTGTGAAAAACTGGGTGTATTCTCATGGAGTCCGGCAATTGCAATCTGAATGCGACAGGGTTGATCTGCTCCACTACCTCAAAGGGTCCCAGCCTGCATTGCCGCAGCTTCTTGCACCTGCCTGACTCTGGGCCACCAGAACTCTCTCGTGACCAATAGCATGGTTTTGAACTGCCCAAAGTTTCCTGCTGTGGGGTTGTCATGGAGCTGCCTGAGAATTCTGGCCCGCATCTCCTCCCCTGGAACATACAGAGCCCCTTTGAACAGCAGCAACCCCCCCTTTTCCTCGAACCCTTTCGCCTTGGGGTTCCCTTCCCTGAGTTCCCTCAGTTTGTTCTGGGCAAAGTCATCTGCCTGCGTGAGGCGCACAAGTTCTTCCCGACCCCCCAATGTCGCCCCACACCGCCATTGTTCAGGTCTGAAGATCGCCCTCGCCACCGGAGGCCCTTCTTCTTCCAGGTACTCAGGTTTCCTGGACAGGGCATCCGCTCTGACGTTCTGGTCACCTGGAACATACTGGATGTGGAAGTTGAAGTCCGCAAAGAACTCTGCCCATCGCATTTGTCTCTGGTTGAGGATCCTGGCCGTGCGCCAGTGCTCCAGGTTCTTGTGGTCCGTGTAGACCTGGATCTGGTGCTGCGCTCCCGCTAAAAAGTGGCGCCAGTGCTTGAACGCCGCTACCACTGCCAACAGCTCCTTGTCCCAGATCGAGTAGTGGGATTCCGAGCTGCTGAGCTTCCTGGAGTAAAACGCACAGGGCCTCCATTCCTTCGCAGGGTCTTGCTGGAGTAGCACCGCCGCTATGGCTCGATCTGACGCATCTGTTTCTATCCTAATGGGCTTGGTGGGGTTTACATGCAGTAGCTGCCCCTCTGACGCAAAGGCCTCTTTGAGGGTTTCAAAGGCGCGCTGAGCCTCCTCTGTCCACCGGAACTTCTTCTTCCCCTTTAAGCAGTCCGTGATTGGGGCCGTCATGTGGGCAAATGCCGGTAGGAACTTGCGATAGAAATTCGCGAATCCGACGAACCTTTGCACGTCCTTCTTGGTTCTGGGGCTCTGCCATTGCAGAATCGCGTCTACCTTGTCCATGTCCATGGCTATGCCCTTGTCTGAGAGGCGATAGCCCAAAAAGTCCACCTCTGTGGCATGAAATTGGCACTTCTCCAGCTTGACACATAGCTGGTCTCCCGGAGCCGTCGCAATACTTCCTTGACGTGTTCCACGTGTTCCTCCGGGTTCTGGGAGTACACTAAGATGTCATCAAGATACACTACTGCGTGTTTGAACAGCAGGGGTCCCAACACGTGATGCATGAATGCCTGGAAACATTGGCTGCCTGCCTGGAGTCCAAAAGGCATGACCAGGTATTCATAGGCTCCTAGGGGCGTATACATGGTGGTTTTCCACTCATCCCCCTCCCTGATCCTGATGAGGTTGTACGCCCCCCTCAGGTCTAACTTTGTGAAGATCCTGCCCTTGCGTACTGCCGCCAGCAGGTCATCAATCCTAGGCATAGGGTATGAGATGGGCAAAGTCAACGAGTTGAGGATTCTGAAGTCACAAATCAAACGTTTTTCCTGCGTGTTTTTCTTGTCCACCCAGAATACGGGACTGCCCCCTACTGCCCTGCTTTCCCGAATGAAGCCCCTGGCCAGGTTTTTGTCTATGAAGTCCTTCAAATCCGCCAACTCCTGCTCTGACATTGTGTAGAGCCTGCCGGGTGGCAACCTGGCTCCTGGAACCAGTTCAATTTGGCAATCGTAGGGGCGGTGGGGGGGCAATCTGTCCGCCTCTTTCTTATCAAACACCTGTTGGAACTCTGCATACTGTTCAGGGAGTGTCACCTCCCCTGCCTGCAACATTGCTACTGCCGCCTGCCTTTGAGGGTACAACTGCTGCAAACAATGCTCCATGCAGTACGCCGATCCAAACGTTAGGGAGTGCTGACTCCAGCCTATGATGGGATCGTGCTGATTGAGCCATCCCATGCCTAAAATGATGGGCGGACCTGCCAGGGTGGTGACGTGGAAGGCTACTACCTCAGAGTGCCTTCCAATTTGCATTCTCATGGGAGGTGTACTGTGCGTGACTGCCCCCCCTTTCAACTCCCTCCCATCAATGGTGGTGACTTGGAGGGGGAAATCCATCTGCAGGAGATGGAGCTGATGCCGGAGCGCAAAGTCTCTATCAAAGAAGTCCGTGCTGGCTCCGCTGTCAATCAACGCCGGCAGTTGCAGAGAGCAGCCATTGGGCAGCTCCAGAGTGACCTCCAACACGATTCCAGGCTTTGGTGCGTTGGGGAGGGGTTGCGAGGGTTGGGCGGGAGGGGTTGTTGGGGGTGTGCTTCTACGAGGACGCTTTATTGTGGCTCCGCCTGGCTGGCCGTCCCCTTGGTCTGCCGCCAGGCACTTTCATTTCCCACCACCCCCGTCTCTTCCACCCCTTCTCTCAAGACCGCCCCTGCCATCGACTGCCACACCCTTCTTTGATCGCAGCTTTTGGCTAGGTGTCCACTCTTTTGGCACACGTAACACCTCTTCACCGTCTTCCCGCCCTGCGCGTCACTCCCCTTGGCAACCGTTGCATTTGAAAAAGGGTGCGCGCGGACTCCTCCTAACTCCATCGGCATTTCCTGTTGGGGGTGTGGCTGCACGCCAACGGGCTTCTCCGCAGAGGGAGGGAACCGAAAGTTGAACCACCTCCCCTGCTTCCCTTCCCGTTTTGCCTTGTCTCTCAATTCCAGCCGTACCCCAATCGCCATAGCCGCTTGCGTCAGACTGTCTAAGTCCTCCAAGGGCCCCGCTTTCGCCAGTCCATCCTGCACTTCATCCAACAGCCCCATTTTGAACAACGTTAACACCGGGGGAGATTTCAAATCCCACCCCAAACGGTGCGCGAGAAGCGAGAATTTGGCTTGGTACTCTCGAACCGTCATATTGCCTTGCCTCAAAGTCAAAAGCTCCCTTTCCCTCAATTTCTTGTTCAGACCTGCTCGTATAAACTATGCCCATTCCCTGAAAAAACGCCTTGACGTCTTTGAGGGCGGGATTCTTGGCAAGAATTAATGGACGAACCCAATCTCTAGCGGCAGCCTCAAAATGGGAAATCACAAAGCCCACCTGCTCAGCTTCAGATTTGAATTCTTCCTGATGCAGTTCCAGAGCGTACAGCATGTCCGTTTTTAAGCCCAAATATTCTTCTGGCTTCCCATGGAATCTGCTGCTCAGGGAGGGCCCCCTTCTCCCTCCCGTCGCCCCTCTCCCTTGCCCGGCATGGATCCTCGCCTCCTGGAACTGAGCTTGAGCTATTTCATACCTTCTCTCCAGCTCTCTAGCTCTGGCTTCCCAGTTGCGTTCTTCTCCACCACCGGCTCCTCGTTGTGCTCCTTCGGTTTCATCCTCTGAAACGCTCATTTCGGCCGCTTTTCACTCCTTGAGGAGGTTGCGTAGACTCGGGGGATGCTGTGAGAGGGATATGTGTCCTCCTCAAGAGTAAACTACCATAGCAGCCATTTACTTAACTAACAGATTTATTGACACGTTTTCTTCAACAGACATTACAGTTCATCATCCGACTCCGTGGTGTCAGATCCCCCGAGTAAAGGCTTTCGATTCTGCCCCCAACATAAAAGCTTGGCGAATCCCCAGCGCCTCCTTTTGCTCCGCCTTTTCCGTCTCCTAGTCCTATCAGTGAGGGCACTGGCACCTTCCCTTTCGCTTTCGTCCTCCCTGGAAGTTGCTGTTGAGGCTCTGGCAAGATCCTCAACCCCCTGCTCCTCCTCTGTCTCCATTTCCTCATCACCTCCCACTGGCTCCCTGCCAGCCTCCGTTTCCTGTGATAGCACGGGCGGTGACAGCCCCTTGCTTTCACTTCTCCATACCTCCTTCCCTGTCTCCGGTGACAACCGTGGTGCTGCCTCCTCCTCTTCCCATGCTTGCAATACCTCCTCCGGTGTCACTTGGCGACTGCTGGGTGCCTCTGCCGCTTCCGCCACCCCTCCTGACTCGGGCCAGCCCCTGACAATGGGTTTCTGAAAAATAAGTCATGTCAGACTAATCTGATCTCATTTTTTGACAGAATTACAAGCCTGGTAGACAAAGGGAACGCTGCGGATGTAGCCTATCTTGATTTCAGCAAGGCCTTTGACAAGGTGCCCCATGATATTCTTGTAAAGAAGCTGGTAAAATGCGGGCTAGACAATGCTACCATTCAGTCAATTTGTAACTGGCTGACTGACCGAACCCAAAGGGTGCTCATCAATGGCTCCTCTTCATCCTGGAGAGAAGTGAGTAGTGGGGTGCCACAGGGTTCTGTCTTGGGCCCAGTCTTATTCAACATCTTTATCAATGACTTGGATGATGGGCTTGAGGGCATCCTGATCAAGTTTGCAGATGACACCAAATTGGGAGGGGTGGCTAATATCCCAGAGGACAGGATCACACTTCAAAATGACCTTAACAGATTAGAGAATTGGACCAAAGCAAACAAGATGAATTTTAACAGGGAGAAATGTAAAGTACTACACTTGGGCAAAAAAAAATGAAAGGCACAAATACAGGATGGGTGACACCTGGCTTGAGAGCAGTACATGTGAAAAGGATCTAGGAGTCTTGGTAGACCACAAACTTGACATGAGTCAACAGTGTGATGCAGCAGCTAAAAAAAGCCAATGCAATTCTGGACTGCATCAATAGGAGTATAGCATCTAGATCAAGGGAAGTAATAGTACCACTGTATTCCGCTCTGGTCAGACCTCACCTGGAATACTGTGTCCGGTTCTGGGCACCACAGTTCAAGTAGGATACTGACAAGCTGGAACGTGTCCAGAGGAGGGCAACCAAAATGGTCAAAGGCCTGGAAACGATGCCTTATGAGGAACGGCTTAGGGAGCTGGGTATGTTTAGCCTGGAGAAGAGAAGGTTAAGGGGTGATATGATAGCCATGTTCAAATATATAAAAGGATGTCATATAGAGGAGGGAGAAAGGTTGTTTTCTGCTGCTCCTGAGAAGAGGACACGGAGCAATGGATTCAAACTACAAGAAAGAAGATTCCACCCACTTCCGGTCGGTATGCCACAGCGGACGGTCTGGAGAACGCTCGCTAAGAGCTTCTCCGGCACGGCAGGGGGAAGGGGAGTTCGCGATAGCGCAGCGACCCCCGAAAATCCCGGGTAGGGCGTCCCAGGACCTTAGTGATCTGGCAGGGCTCTTAACATCCTCCCTGCTCCCGGTAGACCCTAATAATGGTCGCCGAGAGCGAGCGAGGGGGGACGGAGCCCATTGGATCCATGAAAACTCCTGCCGCGCACAGCTGCATGACCGGCTGCTCTGAGCACCTCCGATTTCTCCTACAAAGAAAAGATTTGGAACTTCGGAAACGTGAGTAAAAAAGACATTTGGACTAAATTGGCAAGCAGCTTGGGACTTTTAAAACGGAGGTCAGTCCCTAGCAGTTGGGAAGAAGAAACAGGAAACTTTGTTGCCGAGGCAAGGAAGGGGGAAGTAACAAGGGAAACTTCTGCTACAGTGTCTTAAGTTACCTCTCTTCCCAAAGTCTCGGGGAAATTTGGCAAGAAATTAATATTGGATTATTGGAAAACATAATAAGACTGTTGTGAAAGAGAAGGCTGACTCTGGACTCTGGAATTTTAAGTGGCTAAGGCACACAAAGTGCATAAAGTACAGGAGGAAATGGACAAACTGAAAAATTTGATTAAAAGACTTTATCAGAGGAGGAGCAGCTTTCAAAACAAGGATGACTTTATGGACTCTGAAATGGCTATTGCATACAAAGTGGATACTGCACACAAAGTGGATAAAGTACAGGTTGAAATGGCCAAACTGGAATATTTGATTAAAAGACTTTTTCAGAGGAGGAGCAGCCTTCAAAACAAGGATGATCTCATGCCAGATGTACAGAAGGGAAAGCATGAGAAACACAAAAGAGCCACCACATCACAGACTGTGAGAAAGGGAAAAAAGAAGAAGAGAGCACCCTGCAGGAATGAATTCGCAAAGAAGAGGTACAGGAAAGACAAGGGAAAAAAAGACAAGCAGCGTCAGAAGGTGGGGATCGCAAGAAGATGGAAAAGGTACTGCAGGGGGGAAAGGAAGAACGAGACCCAATTGGGTCGGAGAACTCCTGGATCTGGACTTTGGAGAGGTTGGGTGTGGGGTGAATAAGGACATGGTATATTCAAAAGGGATGATTTTACTGGTTAAAAGGACAATGTTGATGGATATGGTTATAGGCTTGAGTGAAGAATAATGATAATTGATTTTTAAATTATAAGTAAAAGAAGAAATAAAGGCTAAATACTCTGAGACAAAGGGGAAGAAGGGGGGTTAATAAGGGTTTGAAAAACAGAAGTATCTAAATGCCAAGGCTGGAATTTAGGATTGATAAGAATAAATTACCTATGTTTTTTGACAATAGATTTAAAGAGGATGTATGAACAAGATGTTTCTGACAATATATATACAGATGATGTATGAACCTGATAAGGAGGAATTATGATGAAACCAACAGTGGGGACGGGAGGAAGTCAAATTGGAATAAGAATTTGAGAAAATTAGCAATGCCTGGCCTATAAAGTGGGGCCAGGCCAAAGCATTGTTATGGAAAAGTAATTGTAAGGTTAAATGAACAAGATATCAGATACCTCTGTGAGAGGGGGGAAAGGATTGGGGCTTCCCATGGTGAGAGGGGGGAAGGATGGAGTTTAACCGATATGTTATGTGCTTAAAAAATTGTAAAAGCTAATAAAAATCATTATGAAGAAAAGAAAAGAAAGAAGATTCCACCTAAACATTAGAAAGAACTTCCTGACAGTAAGAGCTGTTCGACAGTGGAATTTGCTGCCAAGGAGTGTGGTGGTCTCCTTCTTTGGAGGTCTTTAAGCAGAGGCTTGACAGCCACCTGTCAGGAATGCTTTGATGGTGTTTCCTGCTTGGCAGGGGGTTGGACTGGATGGCCCTTGTTGTCTCTTCCAACTCTATGATTTTATGATTCTTGCACAGAGCAAGTGCTTCTGAACAACTGCCCTTCCCTCAGTCTCTTCCTTTCTCAAAGAGACTGGAGAGGGAGGAAAGAGAAGGGGGAGAGGAAGAGATGTGTGGCAGAAAAAAAGAAGTGTATGGGGAAATGGCTCCCTCTGGCTCGGCCAACAACTGAGTTTTCACATGGGTCAGTGGCTCCCTAGTAGCACTGCATCCTTTGTTGGCACCCAGGTAGGTGGGCATGGGGCACAGAGGGTTCATGGGGCCGCACTGCACCACCTGCCCGCACAGGGGGGAGACGGATGGCCAACGTAGCCCTTGGTAGGTACATCCCCCCAACACTGGCCAGATGGCCATTCAGCAAGAGGAAGAGGAGTTCAATGGGGGCACGATGGAAGGCAAGGCCTGGCTCCAGGGCACACAGACCCCTGGTGGCAGGCAGGGCAGGGCAGGGATTCCTGCGTGGGGGCGCCTGGCTCATGTCCCCTCAAAATCATGTGCCCAGAGCCATGGCCCCCTGGTCCTCCCCAAGCTATGCCCCAGGGCTCTCCATGCCCCAATTTAGAGGGGAGAATTTATCTGTATCCAGTTCCAGTATTAAAGGGGCAAAGAAAAATATGTTGTGGGTAGGATACAATGTTTCTGTGTATGTCAAATTGAATCTATACCTCAGGAAAAAAGTAGAGCATAATTCAGTGAAGGATTTTGTAATGTACCCAGGGTGGATTTGATTTAAATCAAATTGATTTAAATCACGATTTAAATCACTAGTCAGTAAGGCTTGATTTAAATCACTAGTCAGTAAGACTTGATTTAAAAAATTTTTTACAGAAAGACTCATTCTTGCTGGTATAATCTTAATATTTACAACCATATGAAGGTTTCATTTTTGGAATAAGAAATTTTCAGAGTAGTTTTTACAGTTATATCAAAAATTACTGATTTGGTTATACTACTAGAAACAGATAATTATGAAATTATGGTGAGGTTTAATAAGTTAACTGTTTATATTTGGACAACTTTTCTGCTGTACTTTATTGGAAGGAGAAAAATAATCATTTGTTTAATAACCATTTAAACAATTTATTTAACTAAAACATGATAGCATATGTATCCATGTTTGTTAACTGATGTAGTTAAACATTTAAAAAAAAAACTTAGACTGAGTTTTAGCACACTTGATAAAATTAAAACAAATTCTTATTTCCTGATGTAGCCTTTGGACTACAATGTAACTTAAATAGAAGACTATATTTAGAAAGATTTTTCCTCCAAAAGCATTTTATTTTAAAAATCCAATTTAAATCAAAAAAATCCGATTTTTTGATTTATTTATTTTTTTAAATCATTGCTTTTTATCCACCCTGAATGTACCATTGTGTTAATGTCCCCAAAGCCAGGTTGACCAATGAAAACATCAATCAGCACTAATCACTAGCTTATTCTCACAACCATGATTTCTGCTGTGTTCTCTAACTCTGAAGTTCCTCACTGATAAGATCTGTGAAACTGGACCCTTCATTACTGATTGTCCCCTGCAGTGTGCCGCCACAGAGGTATGAAGAAGGGGTTCTGTTCACCTGGGGCTATGAGGAAGCCCAGCTGGTCTTTTTGAATGGATTGCCCATCCTGAAACAAAGGTGAAGCGCCTTGGGCAGTCCTTCTGGAACCACGTGCCCAAGGTGGGTGGTGCCAGAGGAGCAAGTGCTTTGCACCTTGCAAAGTAGCCTACATCCAGCTACATAATGTTTCTGCACATTGCTGCCACCGCCACTGCTGCCATTTCTCCATCCTCCACCCAGACAAGACCCAGGTTCAAGCACAAAACCATACAAGAGGGCATGGAGGAGGGCAAGTAAGATTGTGGCCTGGGTAGAGTCATGAGGGCTAGATAAGGATGCCTGGCAAGCTCCCTTCTTCCTTGCTGCCCTAGGACATATTCCAGAACCCTCTGCATCAAGCCAGGCTTTCATAATAATCTACAAAAATGCAAACGCAACACGCTGGCTAATAACTGCTAATGAATATATAATCAGTTATAATGTCATTCAAAATATACAAATAAGCCACTTCAAAATGGTGTATATAGCATACAACACATCTCACAAAATATACAAGTAACTACAAGTTGTTATATGTATCAGAGTCAAACAAAGAATCAAACAAATCCATGAATAGCGAGGAATGCCAAGCCGTCTCTCAAAGGAAGACATCTCACAAAAGTCTCAAAAGGACAGTATATCTGGAATAGTTCAACTGTTTCGGAATAAAGTTTTCATCAGCTAAAAATGGAATATAAGGCATTGCAAGCAATGAATGACAACAAAACTGAGCAACCTGCATATAAGTTATACAGTAGAACCAAATATATAAAGAGGTACATACCAAATTAATTATCAATGAAATATTCATACTAGTGCAGATCATGCTAGTGGATCAGTGCTCACTGGATAGTGTAGCTGCTGATGCTTACATCACAAATGCATAGGAAGTATAAAGTTGACCACAGGTGTCTCAAATAACAATTATTGCAGACAATGTAAAGAAACTTAAAGGAACAGTATGTCAATTCTGACATGCAAAGACGACCCATAAAGTGACAGACTTAAAATATAACAGATTTGGATGGTTTTGAAATAGTATTAGAATACAACGGATTTTGCATAAAACAGATTTCAAATAAAACAATTGAAGTCGAGTTCTGAATTCAATCCCCCTGGATATGTGGATTTAAACAAATAGATTAAACGGGTTTCTTGTTGATGCAATAACCGTTCAAAACCTTGCCCAACCCCACATTTCTTCTGGTTCACCCATAGTACTATAAATAATAAATCTGTATCCGAATGGTGATGTGTAATGAAATGTTCAACCAGAGTTGCCTCCATTACTGCATTCCTTATATGGGAACCATGTTCTCAAATGCAAACCCCAACTACTCGTGTTGTGGAACCAATGTACAATAAGTTAGAATCATAGAATCATAGAATCATAGAGTTGGAAGAGACCACAAGGGCCATCCAGTCCAACCCCCTGCCAAGCAGGAAACACCATCAAAGCATTCCTGACAGGTGGCTGTCAAGCCTCTGCTTAAAGACCTCCAAAGAAGGAGACTCCACCACACTCCTTGGCAGCAAATTCCACTGTCGAACAGCTCTTACTGTCAAGAAATTCTTCCTAATGTTTAGGTGGAATCTTCTTTCTTGTAGTTTGAATCCATTGCTCCGTGTCCGCTTCTCTGGAGCAGCAGAAAACAACCTTTCTCCCTCCTCTATATGACATCCTTTTATATATTTGAACATGGCTATCATATCACCCCTTAACCTTCTCTTCTCCAGGCTAAACATACCCAGCTCCCTAAGCCGTTCCTCATAAGGCATCGTTTCCAGGCCTTTGACCATTTTGGTTGCCCTCCTCTGGACACGTTCCAGCTTGTCAGTATCCTTCTTGAACTGTGGTGCCCAGAACTGGAAACAGTATTCCAGGTGAGGTCTGACCAGAGCGGAATACAGTGGTACTATTACTTCCCTTGATCTAGATGCTATACTCCTATTGATGCAGCCCAGAATTGCATTGGCTTTTTTAGCTGCTACATCACACTGTTGACTCATGTCAAGTTTGTGGTCTACCAAGACTCCTAGATCCTTTTCACTTGTACTGCTCTCAAGCCAGGTGTCACCCATCCTGTATTTGTGCCTTTCATTTTTTTTGCCCAAGTGTAGTACTTTACATTTCTCCCTGTTAAAATTCATCCTGTTTGCCTTGGCCCAGTTCTCTAATCTGTTAAGGTCATTTTGAAGTGTGATCCTGTCCTCTGGGGTATTAGCCACCCCTCCCAATTTGGTGTCATCTGCAAACTTGATCAGGATGCCCTCAAGCCCATCATCCAAGTCATTGATAAAGATGTTGAATAAGACTGGGCCCAAGACAGAACCCTGTGGCACCCCACTAGTCACTTCTCTCCAGGATGAAGAGGAGCCATTGATGAGCACCCTTTGGGTTCGGTCAGTCAGCCAGTTACAAATCCACTGAATGGTAGCATTGTCTAGCCCGCATTTTACCAGCTTCTTTACAAGAATATCATGGGGCACCTTGTCAAAGGCCTTGCTGAAATCAAGATAGGCTACATCCACAGTGTTCCCTTCGTCTACCAGGCTTGTAATTCTGTCAAAAAATGAGATCAGATTAGTCTGACATGACTTATTTTTCAGAAACCCATGCTGACTTTTAGTGATCACAGCGTTCCTTTCTAGGTGCTCACAGACCGTTTGCTTAATGATCTGCTCTAGAATCTTTCCTGGTATTGATGTCAGGCTGACTGGGCGGTAATTGTTTGGGTCCTCTCTTTCCCCCTTTTTGAAAATAGGGACAACATTTGCCCTCCTCCAGTCTGCTGGGACTTCACCTGTTTTCCAGGAATTCTCAAAGATTACTGCCAGTGGTTCTGAAATCACCTCTGCCAGTTCTTTTAATACTCTGGGATGTAGTTCATCTGGCCCTGGAGACTTGAATACATCTAAACTAGCCAAGTGTTCTTGTACTACCTCCTTACTTATTCTGGGCTGTGTTTCCCCTGCTGAATCATCTGCTCCATATTCTTCAGGTCGGGCATTGTTTTCTTTTTTGGAGAAGACTGAGGCAAAGAAGGTATTGAGGAGTTCTGCCCTTTCTGCGTCCCCTGTTCGCATTTCACCTTCTTCTCCTCTAAGTGACCCCACTGATTCCTTGTTCTTCCTTTTGCTACGGACATACCCATAAAAACCCTTTTTATTGCTTTTAACCTCTCTAGCAAGCCTGAGTTCATTCTGTGCTTTAGCTTTTCTGACTTTGTCTCTACATGTGCTGGCTATATGTTTGAATTCCTCTCTGGTGGTTTCCCCCTTTTTCCATTTCTTGTACATATCCCTTTTAAATCTTAACTCAGTTAAAAGTTCTTTAGATAGCCACCCTGGCTTCTTTAGGCACCTTCCATGTTTTCGTCTCATTTGTACTGCTTGATGTTGTGCTTTTAATATCTCCCTTTTAACAAACTCCCATCCATCATGAACTCCCTTCCCTTTTAGTATTACTGACCATGGGATCACACCCAGCATTTCCCTAAGTTTTCTGAAGTCGGCTTTCTTAAAGTCTAGAATTTGAGTCTTAGTATGCTTGGTTGCTCCTTTCTGATGTATAATAAACTCCAGAAGAGCATGATCACTCCCACCTAATGATCCTGCCACTTCTACCCCACTAACCAGGTAATCACTATTGGTTAGGACCAGATCTAAAATGGCTGATCCTCTTGTTGCTTCTCCCACTTTCTGGACAATGAAATTGTCTGCAAGGCCAGTAAGGAATCTGTTCGACCTTATGCTCTTGGCTGAGTTTGACATCCAAGAAATATCAGGATAGTTGAAATCCCCCATTACTACTATCTCATTTCCTTTTGAATGCTTGGTCATCTGTTCCAGGAAGGCATCATCTATGTCCTCAGTTTGGCTTGGGGATCTATAGTAAACTCCCACAATGAGATCACTGTTATTTTTCTCTCCCTTAATTTTGACCCAGATACTCTCAATTTGGCTTTGAAGTTTTAAATCATGGATCTCTTCACAGGTATACACATCCCTGACATATAACGCCACTCCTCCTCCTTTCCTGTTTGGTCTATTTCTCTGAAATAGATTGTATCCCTCTATTACTACATTCCAATCATGAGACTCATCCCACCAGGTTTCAGTGATGCCTATTATGTCGTATTTAGTTTGCTGTACCAAGAGCTCAAGTTCATCTTGTTTATTTCCCATGCTCTGTGCATTTTCATACAGACATTGAAAACCATTGATCATTCCCCCTAGTCTCCTACTTAAGGATTTTTTCCTCCCACCACTAGGTCTGTGTGCTGTTTGCTCCATTTGGTCCTTGACTTTTGGATCATCATCTTCAGCATTTGATAGACTCCTACCTTCAGGACCACTGTCTCCCTCCCCCACATAAGTCAGTTTAAAGCCCTCCTGATGAGGTTTTTGAGATTGTTGGCAAAAACATTCCTCCCAACCCTTGTGAGGTGCAGCCCATCACTTGCCAGAAGTCCATCTTCAAGAAACTGCAGACCGTGATCTAAGAATCCAAACCGTTCCTGCCGGCACCATTTGCGAAGCCAGTTGTTCACTTCTCCTATTTTTCCCTCTCTTCCTGGGCCACGGCGTTCAACTGGGAGGACAGATGAGATGACAATTTGTGCATTTAATTGCTTCAACTTCCTGCCCAGAGCCTCATAATCACTTTTGATCTTCTGGAGGCTATGGCTTGCGGTGTCATTGGTTCCCACATGGACTAAAAGGAAGGGGTTTTTATCCGTGGGTTTTATGATTCCTTGCAGTCGTTCTGTTACATCATGGATCTTGGACATGGACATTTACTGTATGTCCAGTAAATCAAGTTACATGGACATCTGATGAGATAAACTACATCTTTAGTTTGACATGTACTAAAATGACGGATAGTGAACCTAAAGCTAGAATTTTCATCATAAATCACATTAATCTGTAATGAGAAGGGGCAGGATGAACATCTGACACATTTATAATGACCCGTAGGGCTGGTATTGACAATGGAACGAGTGGAAGTCATATCAGTATGCACCAGTATGTCCTTAATAGACTTAGTCCTCCTAAAGTCGATGAGGGAAAAGTCGGTAAATCCTGGGACATTCCATAGAATGTGCCAATGTTTGCGAATGATCCTAATAATTCTATCTGAGTAAGTGGTGAATACTAATTGTCAGAGGACTGGAAGGGCCCCTCCCATCCCCAGCTCTGAGCCAGTACCGTGATCCCCCGTCCGTGCTGAGTAGTGAAAGCAGCCAGGAGTCTGGAGGCAGCTGCGATGAACAGGAAGAGGAGGCAGGGCTGTCTCCAGGATCCCAGAGACCTGCCTGCGAAACCAAGGGAAGGAGGGGGAATAAGGGAGGCTGCTTCCGTGTCAGAAAGTGGTGGAAGAGAAGGCGGGAAAGTTTTACTTCCTCCAGTCATGGAAACTGAGTTATGGAGTCCTGACGTTTTTATTAGCGGCTGAGAGCCTGTAGCAATTAGCAAAGCAATAAATCTGTAAATGGCAAGCCGGGAGCGTGTCCCTGGAATTCTTGGTGCAGAGAAGCCCGAAGGGGTCTGCGACAGCTTTCCATGACTCAAAAAAAAGAAAGCTTGAAAGGCAGCAGAGAAAGAGGCTGCTGAGCGTTCATCACGGAGCACCCCCCCACCCTAGCCTTGCCGAGATGACTGAAGAGGCCAGATTTCAAGCCGCAGTTGCAGCGAAAGTTGAAGAGGTGAGTCGGGAATTACAGGCAAGGGCTCAGGAGCAGCTAGATAAATGCCGTGCAGAAATGCAAGCAGAAATGAGCAAATTAACCCTTGAGATGCAACAAATGGCGGCCAGGAATGACACGCTTGTCAGTCGCAACAGAGAGATAGAGGGGAGATTGGAGGAGCGAAGGATGGCTACAGGGGGGAAAGTCCCCTTGGGGAGGAAACTAGAAACTCTCATCCACAATTTTTCTGGGCACCCAAAAGATTATCCTGGATTTAAAACAGACATTGAATATTGTTTAAAGATGCAACAGGGAGAGTTTAGCTCTGAAGAGGAGGAGATCGCTTTTGTCATAGCTCACCTGCAGGGCGTCGCCAAAGAGTGGGCTAGGCCGTTGATGGCCACTGGGGGCAAGGAGATGAGAAGTTTCAAGGACTTTATGAAGGAGATGGACAGGATGTTTGCCAATGAAGGGGAGGTTGATGCCACGCGCAGGGAACTGCTGAGGATCAAACAGGGAGGAGGGACGGTGCGCGAGTACTACGCACGTTTCTCGATGCTTGCGCACAGTCTGCAATGGCCCCTGGAGTCGGAAATGTTACAAACGCTTTTTAGGGAAGGTTTGAATTCCGAAATCAAGGATGAGCTCAGCAGGGCGCCCAGGCCAAGCAGCATGCACGAACTAGTGCAAACAGCGGTGGCGGTAGGAATGCGAGAGGAAGACAGGATCTGGGAGAAAAGACAGCCCAAACCAGAGGGAAGCCCGGGGAACCGCTACACAGGGCGGGGAAATGGCGGGACCCCTACTAGAGTACCTCCTTCGGTTGTGCCGGCAGAGGAACCCATGGAAATAGGGGCAGTGCGGGCCAGATCCACGTCGGGCAGAACCACGCCAAAAGGGGCGGAAGCCAGGAGGTGTTATGTCTGCCATGAAATAGGACATTACGCCAAATTTTGCCCGCAGCGACGCGTGTGGCAAGCCAAGGGGGCGACAGCGGCAGAACAGGAAGAGCCGAGGGGGCAGGAAACGGGAAAAAACGAGAACGCCTGGGTGCCAGAGATGTCGAGAGGGCCGAGCACCCGGGCGAGCAAGCAGTAAAGGCCCCGCAAAAGCAATCCATCCCACCCCCTCACCCGCCCAAAGTAGGAATAGTGGTAAGAGTAGTACTGGAGCTCCCCAATGGACACCCCCTGGAGGTAGAAGCGCTAATTGACTCAGGGGCCTCCGCAAATTTCATGAGCAGAGAATTTGCTTTGGAGCATCAGTTAAGCTTGCTGCCACTCGACTTTCCGTTGCTGGTCACTACCATTGATGGGAGGCCGTTGTTGGGAGGGGAGGTGGCACAGCAAACACCCCCCATGAGGATGCGTATCTCCAAACACTCGGAGGTCATCGCGTTCAACGTCACACAGCTGGCAGGATGCCCCATCGTCCTAGGGATGAGCTGGCTTGACCTGCATGACCCCGTGGTCGCTTGGCATCAACGGTCGCTCACGTTCGGATCGGGACACTGCGTGGAGAACTGTCTGCAGGACATGAGAACCCCAGGCAGCAGCGCGCAAGCGGCGACAGTGCAACTGGAGGCCACAAGGGGGATCCCACCCCAATACGAGGATTACAGTGACGTTTTCAGCGAGAAGGAAGCTGACAAGCTCCCACCGCACCGACCCTTCGATTGTCAGATAAATTTGATGCCAGGGGCCCAGTTGCCGGCGGGAAAACTTTACTCCATGTCTGAGCAAGAGTTGCAGGAGCTCAAGCAGTTTATAGATAAAAATCTTCAGAGGGGATTTCTACGGGAGTCCAAGAGTTCTAGAGGGAGCCCAGTGTTCTTCGTGGACAAGAAGGGGACCTCCCAGAGGAGACTTATATGCGATTTCAGGGCCCTGAACAGCGTGAGTCAACCCGTTGCCTTCCCCATGCCGAGGATCGACGATCTGCTGGCCGTAGTGCGCAGAGGGAAAATCTTCACCAAGCTGGACCTCAGAGGGGCGTACAACCTCATACGGATGCTGGAGGGGGATGAGTGGAAGACGACCATGTTTACACCCCTGGGAGCGTTTGAGTACCTCGTGATGCCGTTTGGTCTGCAAGGGGGCTCTGCGGCCTTCCAGTCTTTCATGCATCATGTACTGGGACCCCTGTTGTACAAGAGCTGTGTTTGCTTCCTTGACGACATCTTGGTATTCTCAGAAAACGAGGCTCAGCACGAGCAGCATGTCAGGCAGGTGCTGAACAAACTAAGAGAGCACCAGCTGTACGCCAAACTGGAGAAATGCCAATTCCACGTGAAACAAGTGGAGTTCCTGGGCTACCGAGTGTCGGACAGTGGGTTGGCCATGGACGGAGAGAAGGTGAATGCGGTACTGGACTGGAAGAGCCCCCGAACCAAGAAGGATGCACAAAGATTCCTGGGCTTCAGTAATTTCTATCGTAAGTTTATCAGGGGCTTCGCACAGCTGACTGCCCCTATCACGGACTGTTTGAGTGCCAAGAAGAAGTTTGTCTGGACACCGGAAGCACAGAGGGCATTCGAGGCCCTAAAGAGAGCCTTCGCGTCAGAGGAGCAACTTCTGCATGTCGACCCGCAGCGGCCGATTAAGCTGGAAACCGATGCCTCTGATCGGGCCGTGGGAGCCGTGCTGTTGCAACAAGACAATGACGGGGATTGGAGGCCGTGCGCTTTCTTTTCGCGCAAGCTCAGCAAGTCTGAGAAAAACTACACCATTTGGGACAAGGAGCTGTTAGCCATCTTGGCGGCTTTCAAGAAATGGCGCCACTTTTTGATTGGCGCGCAGCACCAGATCCGGGTGTACACGGACCATAAGAACTTGGAATACTGGAGAACCGCCAGAGTGCTTAATCAGAGACAGATCCGGTGGGCAGAATTCTTTGCAGACTTCAACTTCCGAATCCACTACGTGCCAGGGGAGCAGAACGTGCGAGCGGATGCTTTGTCTAGGAAGCCGCAGTACCTGGAAGGGGAGGAACCGCCGGCAGCGAGACACATGTTTTCCCCACAGCAGTGGGCGTGTGCCGGTACTATGGAGCAAGCCTCGTTGCTACTGAGGCTCACCCGCACAGATCCTTTCGCGCAACAGAAGTTCCGAGACCTCAAGGAGGGGAAGGGGGTGGAGGAAGGGTTTCTGGAAAAGGGAGGGCTCTTGTTTTATAAGGGGGCCTTGTACATTCCAGAGGACCGGATGAGAGCCAAGGTTCTCAAACAGCTCCACGACAACCCTTCTGCAGGGCATTTCGGACAACAGAAGACGCTTCTCCTAGTCACCAGGGATTTTTGGTGGCCGGGAGTCCGAGACGACGTCAAGGACTACGTGAGGGCGTGCGATACCTGTCAAAGGGCCAAGGGAGAGAATAGGGCACCGGCAGGTTTGCTACAGCCCTTGCCCACCCCCAGCAAGCCTTGGGAGATGGTTAGCATTGACTTCATCACCGACCTGCCCATGTCCAGGGGGAAGACGGCAGTACTCGTGGTTGTGGACATGCTCACCAAGATGTGTCATTTTGTAGCCTGCCCCAAGGTGCTGTCTGCAGAAGAAACGGCCAAACTCTTTGTAGAACATGTGTTCCGCCTACACGGCGTACCGTCGAGGGTTTTAAGTGACAGGGGCCGGCAATTTACTTCGCGGTTCTGGCGTAAGCTTATGAGCTTGTTGCAGGTGGAGCTAAGCTTCTCCACAGCCAGGCACCCGCAGACCAATGGCCAAGCAGAGAGAGCCAACGCCATTCTGCAGCAGTATTTGCGTTGCTACGTCAACCAGAGGCAGAATGATTGGACGCAATTTTTGAGTTTGGCAGAGTTTGCATTTAATAACTCAGTCCACGTGTCCACAGGGATGAGCCCATTTCTGGCCAATTATGGTCGGCACCCCAGAGCCTTCCCAGGGGGGGATGAGGAGCCCAGTGTACCAGCAGCAGAAAGTTTTGCAGAGGAGATGCAAACGGTGCACAAGCAGCTCCAGAGCACTCTGGAAAGGGCGAAGGAAGCATACAAGAGGGCGGCGGATGCCCATCGCAGAGAAGGCGAGGTCATCCGGGTGGGGGACAAGGTGTGGTTGTCGTCCAGGGGTCTGCCCATCAGAGGGAGCTGTAGGAAGTTAGAGCATCGCAAACTGGGACCCTTTGAGGTCGTCCAGCAGGTCAATCCGGTAGCCTTTAAGCTGGCTCTACCGGACACCATGAGGATTCACCCTGTTTTTCACAGGTCATTGCTTTCACCATACAGGGAGGGGCACCGTTTCCACGGGGAGGGTGGGACGCCCCCCACACCGCCCATTGTAGAGGAGAGAGAAGTCTGCAATGAGGCCACAGAGATTCTGGATTCCAGGTGGAATGGGGACAGGGTGGAGTATTTGGTAGCTTGGGAGGGGGCTGCCCCAGAGGAAAACACGTGGATGCCTTCCAACCAGGTCACGGAGGATTATCTCAGGGCAGAATTTCATTCCTTGTTCCCGCATAAGCCAGCACCCCCAGATTTCTTCCTACAGGAGGTATGCAACACCACAGAAGAAGATGAAGACGAGTTCTGGGGTTTCAGGTCTGGAACAGAGGGAGAAGGGAGTGGAGCACCGGCTTCCCCCCAAGCAGGGTCAAAGGAGAGGGAGCACGCGTCATCATTGGGAGAATCTGAGGGATGGGAAGCGGTGTTTGCATCACAGGAGGATGAGGATACGGATTTTATAGGGTTTGTCACTTCACCCGAAGAAGCCCGGGGGGAGGAGGAGAACGAGTGGGGGAGAGACAGAGATCAGGAGCGAGATAGGGCGGAGAGGGTGTCACCCGCCTCGTGGGAGGAGGAGGGGGGCTTGGAGGGGGGAGTGGATGTCAGAGGACTGGAAGGGCCCCTCCCATCCCCAGCTCTGAGCCAGTACCGTGATCCCCCGTCCGTGCTGAGTAGTGAAAGCAGCCAGGAGTCTGGAGGCAGCTGCGATGAACAGGAAGAGGAGGCAGGGCTGTCTCCAGGATCCCAGAGACCTGCCTGCGAAACCAAGGGAAGGAGGGGGAATAAGGGAGGCTGCTTCCGTGTCAGAAAGTGGTGGAAGAGAAGGCGGGAAAGTTTTACTTCCTCCAGTCATGGAAACTGAGTTATGGAGTCCTGACGTTTTTATTAGCGGCTGAGAGCCTGTAGCAATTAGCAAAGCAATAAATCTGTAAATGGCAAGCCGGGAGCGTGTCCCTGGAATTCTTGGTGCAGAGAAGCCCAAAAGGGGTCTGCGACACTAATGATCCCGTGACACAGGTGTTCGATGTTGATAATGGGTTCAGGGTGAGGAGTGTTGAACGGTCCTTTAGTACGGATCTTTGTTTAGACATATTAATGACTGAAATAGGATATCCCCTAGAGTGGAGAGAATCCAAAAGAGCATCCGCACTATTAAGAAAATATGATCAAATGAAGAGTTTAATATAATTCGCAAAAATTGTCCGTACAGTAGGTTGTCCTTAAGACGCCTAGGATGAAAGGAAGAATAATGTAGTAAAGAGTTGCAGCCGGTGGGCTTCCGATAAGGTTTAACAGATAGATAGCAATCCTGTTTGATGACTTCAACATCTAGGAATGTGCATGAAATGGAACTATGATGTCCAGAAAAGGATAATTAATCCATGCCGAGAACTGTAAGAAATCACGTTCATTGCTGAAAAGAGAAAATAAATCATCTATGTATCTGTAATAAAGTAATAAAGATGAAGAATAGGGGTTATTATGTAGAATATGAGCTTTCAAAAGAATTCATGAAAATATTCGCTACTGAGGGGGCTAAATCGCTACTCCCTGCGATTGAAAATAAATTTGATCCATGAACCGAAAATAATTCTTTTCGAACACTACATTTACATTTACTGTATGTCCAGTAAATCAAGTAAGAATTCAGTAGGGGGAGAGGGGTCCGAACGTGATTGCCAGAGATGACTGATGATGAACCATGCTTCATCTGGGATATTGGTATAGAGGGAGGCTACATCTAAAGATGCTAATATTATCATTTCAGTAACTCTAGTACGCTCTATTGCACAGATAAAATGAGCTGTATCTTGTAGATGGCAGGAGATTCCCTGGCAAAAGGTTGTAAAAATGAATTTAAATATTTGGCAATGGGTTCCAGAATGGAACCGGAACCCGATACTATCGGTCTACCTGGTAGAGAGCGAACATCCTTATGGATTTTAGGTAAACAATAAAAAATGGGCGTACGAGGATAAGAAGGCAGGAGAAACTTGAAAGTGTGTTTGTCAATTACCCCTATTGAATATGCATGCTGTAATACTGTTTTTAGAATGGTGGCTATAGAATCTGCGGGATCTTTGGCCATTTGAACATAAAAAGGGGGAATCAGAAAGTAATCTTGTGGCCTCTTCCACATACTGTTGTCTATTCTGGATGACAATACCACCTCCTTTGTTTGCTGGTTTAATAATTATATTGGTGTCATTAGAAATGTTATTGAGACAGGTACGTTGTGACTTCATTAGATTGTCCCTAGTTCTAGGGCCCTTCTATTCTAGCTTTTCCAAATTGCAGAAAACTAATTGCTGGAATAATGAGATAGAAGGGACTATTCCAGATATACTGTCCTTTTTAGACTTCGGAGAGACATCTTCCTTTGAGACTTTTGTGAGACGTCTTCCTTTGAGAGACGGCTTGGCGTTCCTCGCTATTCATTGATTTGTTTGATTCTTTGTTTAACTCTGATACATGTAACAACTTGTAGTTACTCTGTGAGATGTGTTGTATACCAACCACCTGTCTCCTTGATCCTTGCCTGTCCTGGCTAATAAAAGCGAGCCGGGAAGGGCTGGGCGATGGGCTCCGCGGGGTGGTGAATGCTTCCCTCTGTGAGCGAGTCTTCCCAGACCCGCTGAAAGAGGCGGTCATTAAACTGCTTCTTAAAAAAACATATTTAGACCCGGCCAATATGGCCAACTATCGCCCAGTCTCAAATCTACCATTCTTGGGCAAGGTGATTGAGCAGGTGGTTGCTGAACAACTCCAAGCACGCCTGGAGGATGCGGACCATTTGGATCCCTTCCAATCGGGATTCAGGCCTCATCATGGGACTGAAACTGCCTTGGTTGCGCTGGTTGATGATCTTCGGCGGGCTAGGAACAAAGGTGAGAGCTGTTTCCTAGTTCTGCTGGATCTCTCAGCGGCCTTTGACACCATCGACCATAACATCCTTCTGGACCGTCTAGAGGGGTTGGGAGCTGGGGGCACTGTTATACAGTGGTTCCGCTCCTTCCTCCTGGGCCATGTTCAGAAAGTGGGGGGGGATGAGTGTTCAGACCCCTGGGCTCTCACTTGTGGGGTGCCTCAGGGTTCCGTCCTCTCCCCCATGCTTTTTAATATCTATATGAAGCCGCTGGGAGAGATCATCAGGGGGTTTGGGCTGGGTGTTCATCAGTATGCGGATGATACCCAGCTCTACCTCTCTTTCAAATCAGAACCAGTGAAGGCAGTGAAGGTCCTGTGTGAAAGCCTGGAGGCGGTTGGAAGATGGATGGCGGCTAACAGATTGAGGTTGAATCCTGACAAGACAGAAGTACTGTTTTGGGGGGAAAGGGGGCGGGCGGGTGGGTGTGGGAGATTCCCTGGTCCTGAATGGGGTAATTGTGCCCCTGAAGGACGAGTTGCACAGCCTAGGAGTCATTTTGGACTCACAGCTGTCCATGGAGGCGCAGGTTAATTCTGTGTCCAGGGCGGCTGTCTACCAGCTCCATCTGGTACACAGGCTGAGACCGTACCTGCCCACAGACTGTCTCACCAGAGTGGTGCATGCTCTGGTTATCTCCCGCTTGGACTACTGCAATGCGCTCTACGTGGGGCTACCTTTGAAGGTGACCCGGAAACTGCAATTAATCCAGAATGCGGCAGCTAGACTGGTGACTTGGAGTGGCCGCCGGGACCACATAACACTGGTCCTGAGAGATCTACATTGGCTCCCAGTACGTTTCTGAGCACAATTCAAAGTGTTGGTGCTGACCTTTAAAGCCCTAAATGGCCTCGGTCCTGTATACCTGAAGGAGCGTCTCCACTCCCACTGTTCAGCCCGGACACTGAGGTCCAGCGCCGAGGGCCTTCTGGCGGTTCCCTCACTGCGAGAAGCAAAGCTACAGGGAACCAGGCAGAGGGCCTTCTCGGTAGTGGCACCCGCCCTGTGGAATGCCCTCCCATTAGAGGTTAAAAGGATCAACAACTACATGACATTTAGAAAACACCTGAAGGCAGCCCTGTTCAGGGAAGTTTTTAATCTGTGATGTATTAATGTATTTTAATGTTTGCTGGAAGCCGCCCAGAGTGGCCAGATGGGCGGGGTACAAATAATAAATTATTATTATTATATTATGATATATACACCATTTTGAAGTGGCTTATTTGTATAGTTTGAATGACATCATAACTAATTATATATTCATTAACAGTTATTAGCCAGCGTGTTGCGTCTGCATTTTTGTAGATAGATAGATAATATTTATTTCGGCTATTTGCCCATATATAAACAAAACAACCAGCCAAACAAGGCAAAAGAGACAAAACAAACAACTAACAATGCAAAATAGAACAACAACAACCGGTACAGAAGAAAACCGTCACAACGTTAGGCAATCGACTCATGGTAGTAATTCAATGCTACCATAGCAACCTTAGCAAGGACAAAACAGAGGGCTCGGATTTTTGAGTAGGGTAGTAATATAGCTTTCAATACTCAAACAGCGTTCCAGCGCATCTCTTAAGCGAAAGGACTGCAGTTAGGAACCTTGCGACCTGAAGGGTTCTATGGGGGTCCGTATCTTGCAGCATATAGGCTAGATGCGCCTCGACAGGCTTGTCGACTAGTTCCTGTAATTTTGAGTTTAATATACTGGTCCGAGCTGATCTGTACATGGTACAGCTGAACATTATGTGTTGGAGGGATTCAGTTGACTTATTGTCACAAACACACAAAACCGAGACCTGGCCCTTTGTAAATCTGTGTCTCAGCACATTTGATGGAAAGACATTGAACCTTGCTTTAATGAAGGCACATCTGTGTGATGCCACAGAAAGGGAGGTTAAGTAAGCTGGAACCTGATAGATAGGAGTGATGCCAATATTCATTGGCGAACAGACTCCCCCACCCGTCAATAGATTTTGATATAGTTCTACTTCTTCCAATCTCTGTTTAATGAGTCTTTTTGCCATGTCCAACTCTAACTTGAGGAGATCAGATGGTAAGATCCCATAGGACAAAATTTTTCCGTGGATTTTGCTAATCCACTGATTTGCAAAACTGTCTCTCAGTAGACATTGGGCGAGGTAATGGTCAGATAGTCCGTGCCAAAGAGATAACCAGTAATTGAAGACCCTCCACAGCAATGAATTGAAGCCTCCACAGCAATGACTTTATTGAGTGGGTCTTCAATTCTAGACAGATAGCAGTGTTACTTACTGCATTTTTGTAGATTGTTACATTTTACAACATAGGGGTTTGTGTTTGTCCAGGCTTTCATAATAGACATGAAAGATCAGCTTAGCAAATGAGCGATGAAAAGAGTACCCTGGGTCGAAAGCTTTCTAAAAACAAAAAACACACACACACAAAAACAAAAATCCCATTGTTGTGAGTGATTAATAGAACAAATGATTTTTTCTGAATCTTTTCAGTCAGTTTCTTATTGTTTTGGAAGTAACATTGATAGACTAATATTTAAGAAGGTTAATAAATAAATAATGGCCTATAATAATGGCAGGGGGCAGCAACCTTTTTCAGCCGTGGGCCGGTCCACTGTCCCTCAGATCATGTGGTGGGCCAGACTTTTTTGGGGGGAGGGGATGAACAAATTCCTATGCCCCACAAATAACCCAAAGATTCATTTTAAATAAAAGGACACATTCTACTCATGTAAAAACACCAGGCAGGCCCCACAAATAACCCAGAGATGCATCCTATATTATAATCTTCAAGTGTCCCTGCGTCCACTTTCTGTGTGTCACGGAAGTGCGCAATGCGCATGACCGGGACTCACACGGACGCAGGGATTGGAGCAGGCGGAGAGGGGGGCGTGTCCGGGAGGCAGCGGCGGCGCACGCGCGTTGTCATTTGGGCCAGCGCCGCTGCCTCGCACGGACGCAGAGGGCCGGCCCATCCTCGCCGCCGCTACCGCCGCCGCTACAGCCGCCCCCGGGGAAAACGAAGGGGGCGAGAGCGAGCAGCGTGGCCTCCTCCTCCGCTGCCGCTGCCGCCGCTGCCACCTCGACGGAGGAGCCCCGAGGAGGAGGAGGACGGCCGGCCCGGCCTGGAGGCAGCGGCGACGAGGAGGACGAGGATGCCGTCCCGCAACCTCCTCGCCCCAGACGCCGCCGCCGGGCGCCTCCGGCTCCTTAGGCTGCCCGTCCATGCTGCTTTCAAGCAGCACGGACAGGCAGCTCCAGGAGCCGCCACTCCCTCGCCGGGAGCTGCAGCGCCGAGCGGGATGCATCCCGCCCGGCGCTCCTGCTCCCGCGGTCACTGAGCGACCGGCCGAGGGAGCGTCGGCTCCTTAGGCTGCCCGTCCGTGCTGCTTTCGGACAGGCAGCTCCAGGAGCCCCCACTCCCTCGCCGGGAGCTGCAGCGCCGAGCGGGATGCATCCCGCCCGGCGCTCCTGCTCCCGCGGTCACTGAGCGACCGGCCGAGGGAGCGTCGGCTCCTTAGGCTGCCCATCCGTGCTGCTTTCAAGCAGCACGGACAGGCAGCTCCAGGAGCCCCCACTCCCTCGGCGGGAGCTGCAGCGCCGAGCGGGATGCATCCCGCCCGGCGCTCCTGCTCCCGCGGTCACTGAGCGACCGGCCGAGGGAGCGTCGGCTCCTTAGGCTGCCCGTCCGTGCTGCTTTCGGACAGGCAGCTCCAGGAGCCCCCACTCCCTCGCCGGGAGCTGCAGCACCGAGCGGGATGCATCCCGCCCGGCGCTCCTGCTCCCGCGGTCACTGAGCGACCGGCCGAGGGAGCGTCGGCTCCTTAGGCTGCCCGTCCGTGCAGCTCCAGGAGCCCCCACTCCCTCGCTGGGAGCTGCAGCGCCGAGCGGGATGCATCCCACCCGGCGCTCCTGCTCCCGCGGTCACTGAGCGACCGGCCGAGGGAGCGTCGGCTCCTTAGGCTGCCCATCCGTGCTGCTTTCAAGCAGCACGGACAGGCAGCTCCAGGAGCCCCCACTCCCTCGGCGGGAGCGGCGCTCCCTCGGCGGATCGCTCAGTGGTGACTGAGCGATCCGCCGAGGGAGCGCCGGCTCCTGAGGCTGCCCGTCCGTGCTGCTTTAAAGCAGCACGGACAGGCAGCAAAAATCTTCTAGAGCCCGTAATTTTACGGGCTTAATATACTAGTTTTAAATAAAAGGACACATTCTACTCATGTAAAAACCATGTTGATTCCCGGACCATCCGCAGGCCAGATTGAGAATGCACGGGCCTTAGGTTGCCTACCCCTGACACAGAGTATACATTATTTCTTACAATGCTATTTACAAAGGAATTTTGTAAAGTGGAAATGCAATTCAGCCTGAAAGGCTTAAAAAATCATAAACAATACTCCAGAGGAGAGGAATCAAAATGTATCTCATAACCCTGACAGTATGTTGAAATGGGCTTGTTGTCTTCCAAAGCAACTACTCTATTCCCAATTTAAGAATGGAAAGCTGGTGGACAACAAAAGAGGTTTAAAGACTCTCTCAAGGCAAATCTTTAAAAATGTAGTATAACCACTGATAACTGGGAAACATTGGCCTACGAGTGCTCCAATTGGAGAACAGCCTTTACCAAAGGTGTCATTGACTTTGAAGAAGCACGAACTCAGGAAGAAAGGGAGAAATGAGCTAAGAGGAAGGCACATTTGACAAATCCTCACCATGATCAACTCCTGCCTGGAAACCTATGTCCTCACAGTGGAAGGATGTGTGGATCCAAAATTGGCCTCCACAGTCACTTACAGACTCACTGTTAAGACCACATTCATGGAAGACAATCTTACTTGACTATGAGTGATCACCAAAGAAGAAGAAGATCAATTAGCAGAGTGAAAGACATACACTTTAACCCAACCCTCAACAGTCTAAAAAACCCTTCAGTTCACATCAGTTGATACTGCGGTAAGTTAAATTAATTTGCTGTCTTTTC
The DNA here is from genome assembly GCA_034642065.1 of Darevskia nairensis. Lineage (NCBI taxonomy): Eukaryota > Metazoa > Chordata > Lepidosauria > Squamata > Lacertidae > Darevskia > Darevskia nairensis. Next base: position 1,854,650 of record JAWWNI010000855.1, read on the forward strand.
AGTTTCCCAAAATGATTAGCAGTAGTCCTTGTTTTTATTTGTTTGCTTCTCTCTGGTGTCTTGTCAAAGTGGAATCTGCAAAACCTCAAGTTCAGCATAGCCAAAGGACTCAAACTAACTCAGCACATGAAGTACAAAGATAATCCTCTACTTCTGTTAAATTTGGTAAGAGATTTTGCACTGTGTTATTTCTTGAAATATCTGTCTGGAACACTTACATGAAAATAACCTCTCAGCTTTAGAGGTCTTGGTCTTAGCAACAAGCTTTCCAGTAAGTCCACAACAAGCCCATCTAATGACTGGGAATACCTAAGAGCACAATCCCTTACTCAGGATCTGCCAACTAAATGGCCCTAGCGTTCAGTGGAAGTACACGACACTGGCAGAACAACAGCTATGCCACCGCATGACAAATCTGCTAGATAGTGGAACATCTCAGATAATCCAACAGAATGGCTGAAATGGAGTGGAACAGTGGGTCGGATGTAGGCAGCAGAGCAGAGGAGCACATTTACACTGTGTCCTTTACTCCTTCAATCCTCTTAACAACTGCCACCATTTTATACCAGCACACATTTCCCTCTCACTGACTTCAATGGAGCTCCCTGTTCCCACACTGATTATCACCCCACCTACATTGCCAAAACAAAACACCAGATATAGTGTAACCTAGCACCTGATCATAATGCACCACCATGGTATAGAAACCCCATGTGGGATGGCCATAGCTCAGATGATAAAGCATCCTATATGGTCCTACATCTGCAGGTCAGACACACAGAGATCTGACAATGAGAACTCTGGAGAAGTGAAACTTGGTGCACAAAAAAGGAAAACTTTATGAAAAGCAGTCTGGCCTTGAAATACGTGTGGGAGCTTGAACACATTGCTAAAACATTTTCTAGAACCCTAAGGGTTAATTCACCTTGGGACTTCCAACCCAACCCTATTCCACTCTAGCAACTGCTACAGTGCCAGTTGCAACCATTCCGTGAGATGTCTGATCTGGCCACATGCCTTAGTTACATCCCGGTTGGATTTCTGCAGTGTGACCAACATGGGACTGACTTTGAAAAGGGCTCAGAAACTTCAACTGGCTCAAACAGCTGCAGCCAAATTGCTGATAATAGGTAATAGGGAGCAGGTGACTTCCTTGCTAGAACAGCTTCACAGGCTACCGGTCTGTTTCCAGGCACAAGTCAAAGTGCCTGGAAACATTTTGTGATAAAATATTTTGTGATAAAAATTTGCATTTAAATACAAATTTCCATATGGAGTTTTTTTAAAATAAATAAATCACAGATTAGTGTGAAAACAAGACTCACCCACCTCTGTCAACTGGAATGTTCTTCAATCAACAACATAATCTAGACTGATTCCCTAAAGTCCTTTCCACCATCTCTAGGAACTGGGAACCATGAGTAATGCTGCCCATAGCTTCTTGCAGTCCCGGATAATGCAGAACAAAACTCCTAGAACTTTCTAGGGCATAATGAAAGCCCCACCACTAAGACCTTCCTGTAGTCATCAGCAGGACAAATCGGAAAAGAGACGGAGTAGTGAGCACCCTCAGGTGGCAGATCTTGTAGTACCATTAAAACACAATAAACACTGATTGCTTTGTTTATTGTTATAATTTACCACCAGTAAGTGGTGCCATTTAGATTTTTAGCACTGCCAATCTAGTTATGTAGCACCCTTTCTATAAACACGGGTGTTCTTGTTCAGAGTGAGGGAATCTGTTTCTATCCAAAATCCTCTGCTTCTTCTATAATAAAGCAAGTTCATTTTGTCATCAGTAAGGGAAAAACAGCATATAATTTCAGACCCTAACATATGCAATCTGTGTTTACTTGAGAGTTCCACTAGCACCCAAGAAAAGGAGTACCCAGGTCCTCTTGTGAATCAGGAATTGGTTAAGGTGCAGGAAGCAGAGAGAAGGAATAAATGGACAGTTCTCTGGATGGAGAGCTGTAGAAGTGCACTCTGCCAAGAAGCAATATTAAGACCTGTGCTTCTCAATTTGTTCACAAATGAGCTAGAGATAGGTGGCCAAAATTGCTGACAATGCTAAATTCTTCGGGGTCATTAAAACATATAGAGGTTGTGAAGAGCTCCACTAGATGTCATGATTCAGGACAGATAAAAAAAATTATTTCTTCACACAGTACATAGTTAAACTATGGAACTCACTCATGAAGGCCACCAGCTGGGGTGGCTTTAAAAGAGGCTAGTGATAATGCTAGAGATGATGGCTCTGCTCTACCTGCACAGCTAAAGGCAGCAATGCTTCTGAATACCAGTAGTTGAAAAGCACAGGAAGGGAGATGTCAGGGACTGGCCCGAGCCAGGAGGGGTGGCGGAAGGGACAGAGGCATCCGGAGGTCACCCATGGACGCCAGAGGAGGTATTGCGAGCATGGGAGCAGGAAGAGGCAGCGCCTAGGCTGTCGCCAGAGACAGGGAAGGAGGTGTGGAGAAGTGGGGGTGAAGAGGTCTCGCCACCTGTGCTGACGGAGGAAGAGAGGGTGGCGTGGGAGCCTATGGGAGGAGAGGAGAACATGGAGACGGAGGGTGAACAAGGGGTCGAGGATGTTGCCGGAGCCTCTGCAACAACCTCCAGGGAGGATGAAAGTGAAAGGGATGAAGGGAACGCAGGGGCCAGCAGAGTCAAAAAGCGGAAAAGGAGGAGTGAAAGGAAGCGTTGGAGTTTTAAGAGGCTTTTATGCTGGGGGGGAAAGCGGAAGCCCTTACTTGGAGAATCTGACTCATCGGAGGAGGATGAAGTGTAGAACTTAATGGTGAAATAAACTTGTACTAAAGACAAACGGACTACTGAGTCGCTTACTCTCGAGGAGGACACATATCCACCTCACAGCATTCTCCAAGTCAACGCAACCTCCTCGAGGGGTGGAAGGCTGCCGAAATGACTGCCACTAAGGAAGAAGGAGATGCCGCGCAGCTGTACGTCGATTGGGAAGAGAGAGCCAGGGACCTTGCGCTGAGGTACGAAAGGGCTGAAGCTCAATTGATGGAGGCCAGGAGGCATGCAGATGCGGCGAGGGGGGCAATGGGAGGAAGGAGAATGCCCTCCCATGGCAGCAAATTCGATGGGAAGCCGGAAAATTATTTAGGCTTCAAGACAGACATGCTTTACATTCTGGGGCTGCACAAAGAGGAGTTTCGGAGCGAAGCAGAGCAGGTTGGTTTTGTGATTGGGCACTTTGAGGGCGGCGCGAGAGATTGGGTGCGTCCTTTGATTTTGGCGGAGAACCCTGCGTTAAAGAATGTTAAAGCGTTCTTTGAGGGAATGGACATTGTCTACACATCCCGGAGCGCGCAGGACATTGAGGCAAGGCAGCTTTTGTCGCTTAGGCAAGGAAGCATGACGGTCAGAGAGTACCAATCCAAATTCTCGCTCCTGGCACATCGCTTGAATTGGGACTTAAAATCTCCACCGTTGATGGCCATGTTTAAAATGGGACTATCGGAGGAGGTCCAAGATGCGCTGGCAAAATCTGGACCGCTGGAGGATCTGGATAGTCTCATGCAAGCTGCTCTAGCGATTGGAGTGCGTTTGGAGTGCCGGGACAAGGTGAGACAGGAGGGGAAGCCGGGAAGGTGGTTCAACATTAGGGCCCCTCCCCCGGGAGAAAAGACCGCCAGCGCGCAGCCCCAGATCCAGCAGGAAGTGCCCATGGAGTTGGGAGGCGCCCGCGCGCGCCCTTTTTCAAACCAAACGGTGGCCAAGGGCAGCGACGCGCAGGGCGGGAAAGTTCCCAAGAGATGTTACGTATGTTTAAGGAGTGGCCACCTAGCAAAGCACTGTGCTCAAAGGAAAATGTGGCAGGGAATGGCAGGAATGGCTCTAAAGGAGGGGGAGGAAGAAACTGCGGTGGAGGGAAACGGAAATGCCTGGCGGCAAAACAAGGGGACCAGCAGCCAGGCGCAGTTGCAGTAAAGAGTCCTCAAAGCAGCACACCCCCACAGCCCCCACCCGCTCAACCTTCCCAAGCCCACCCGCCCAACGCTCCGAAGCCAGGGATAGTGCTAGAAATAGCGTTGCAACTGCCCAATGGCTGCACACTGCAAATCCCGGCGTTGGTGGATTCGGGAGCCAGTACGGATTTCTTTGATAAAGACTTTGCCCTGCAGCATCAGATTCATTTACTGGAAGTGGATTTTCCGCTCCAAGTTACCACCATAGATGGAAGAGAGTTAAAAGGGGGGGCGGTCACGCACGGTACGCCCCCTATGAAGATGCAAATAGGCAGGCATTCAGAGGTGCTGGCGTTCCATGTCACCTCATTGGCAGGTCCTCCCATCATCTTGGGAATGGGATGGCTCACTCAGCACGACCCTGTCATCAGCTGGAGCCAGCGCTCTCTAACGTTTGGATCAGCTTACTGCATGGAGAATTGTTTGCAGCAACTACACCCCCAAAGCCAAGTGGCAGCAGCAGTATTGCAGGCGGGGGAAGTGACACTTCCACAGCAGTATGCAGAGTTCCAGCAAGTGTTCAGCAAGAGAGAGGCGGACAAACTGCCCCCCCACCGCCCCTATGACTGTCAGATTGAACTGGTGCCAGGAGCGCAGTTGCCACCAGGTAAGCTCTATACAATGTCAGAGCAGGAGTTGGCAAACTTGAAGGACTTCATTGAAAAGAACCTGGCCAGGGGGTTCATTCGGGAAAGCAAGGCAGTAGGGGGCAGTCCAGTGTTCTGGGTGGACAAGAAGAATACACAGGAGAAACGCTTAATTTGCGATTTCAGAATCCTGAATTCGCTCACCTTGCCAACTTTTTACCCCATGCCCAGGATTGATGACCTGCTGGCAGCGGTACGCAAGGGCAGGATCTTCACCAAGCTGGATCTGAGGGGGGCGTACAACCTCATCAGGATCAGAGAGGGCGATGAGTGGAAAACCACCATGTATACGCCCCTTGGAGCTTATGAATATTTAGTCATGCCTTTCGGTTTGCAGGCAGGCAGCCAATGCTTTCAGGCGTTCATGCATCACGTGTTGGGTCCTGTGTTGTTCAAACACGCAGTTGTGTATCTTGATGACGTCTTAGTGTACTCTGAGGACCCGGAGGAACACGTGACACACGTCAAGGACGTGCTGCGAAGGCTCCAGGAAAACCAGTTATGTGTCAAGCTGGAGAAGTGCCAGTTTCATGCCACAGAGGTGGACTTTTTGGGCTATCGTCTTTCGGACAAGGGCATTGCCATGGACACTGACAAAGTGGAGGCGATCATGCAATGGAAAAGCCCCAAAACCAAGAAAGACGTCCAGCGTTTCGTCGGTTTCGCAAATTTCTATAGAAAGTTCCTACCGGCATTTGCCGACATGACAGCCCCAATCACGGACTGCTTGAAAGGTAAGAAGAAATTCCAGTGGACAGAGGAGGCTCAGCGCGCCTTTGAAACGCTCAAAGGCGCTTTTGCGTCAGAGGGGCAGTTGCTGCACGTAAACTCTGCCAAGCCTATCAGGATAGAGACAGATGCCTCGGACCGGGCCATCGCAGCGGTACTGCTCCAGCAAGATCCTGCGCAGGAGTGGAGGCCGTGTGCGTTCTACTCCAGGAAACTCAGCAAGTCGGAGGCTAACTACGCTATTTGGGACAAAGAACTGTTAGCAGTGGTAGCGGCGTTCAAGCACTGGTGCCATTTCTTGGTGGGCGCCCAGCACCAGATCCAGGTGTACACGGACCACAAGAACCTGGAGTACTGGCGCACGGCCAGAATTCTCAACCAGAGGCAAATGAGATGGGCAGAGTTCTTCGCTAACTTTAATTTTCATATTCAGTATGTTCCAGGTGACCAGAACGTCAGAGCGGACGCTTTATCCAGGAAGCCTGAGTACCTGGAGGAGCAAGGGCCTCCAGTGGCAAGAGCGATCTTCCAACCTGAACAATGGAGGTGTGGCGCAACTCTAGGGGGGCGGGAAGAACTGGTGCGTCTCACCCAAGCCGATGACTTTGCACGGCGCAAACTGAAGGAACTGAGGGAGGGGGATCCCAAGGCGAAAGGGTTTGAGGAAAAGGAGGGGCTGCTGTTGTTCAAAGGGGCACTGTATGTTCCAGGGGAGGAGATGCGTGCCAGAGTTCTCAGACAGCTTCATGACAACCCCACAGCAGGGCATTTTGGGCAGTTCAAAACCACGGTGTTGGTCACGAGAGAGTTTTGGTGGCCCAGAGTCAGGCAGGAAGTCAAGGACTACGTAAGGGGGTGCGAGGTGTGCCAAAGAGCCAAAGGGGAGCGGGAAAAGCCGGCTGGGCTGCTGGAACCTCTTCCCACCCCCAGTAAACCGTGAGAGGCGGTTTCCTTAGACTTCATTACTGACCTACCCCCATCCAAAGGCAAAACTGCAGTGTTGGTGGTAGTTGACCTTTTGACCAAAATGGCCCACTTCATTGCATGCCCTAAGGTAGTATCGGCTGAGGAAACGGCCAAGCTGTTTGTACAACATGTTTTCAAGCACCATGGCATGCCAGAAAGAGTAATTTCAGATCGTGGAGTTCAGTTTACCTCACGTTTCTGGCGTAAGCTCATGCAAATCTTGCAGGTGCAGGTGAACTTGTCTTCGGCTCGCCATCCTCAGTCCAACGGGCAATCGGAGCGGGTAAATTCGATTTTGCAGCAGTATTTGCGCTGTTACGCATCTCAGCAACACAGTGATTGGAGTGACAGGCTCTCGCTTGCGGAGTTTGCGTACAATAACGCTCAGCAGGTTTCCTCAGGTATGTCTCCTTTCCAGGCAGTCTACGGCAATCATCCGAGAGCCTTTCCAACGGGGGGAGGTGAAGGGACGGCGGGAGACGTGCCAGCTGCGGAGCAATTTGCTGAGGAGCTACAGGCTCTGCACCAATTGCTCAGAGACAATCTAGAAAGGGCAAAAAGTGCGTACAAAAGAGCAGCAGACCAGCACCGAAGGGAAGGGGAGAGCATCAAAGTGGGAGACAAGGTTTGGTTGTCCACCCAGGGATTGCCCATGCCGGGCAGGGGCAAAAAGCTCAGGCAATGTAGAATTGGGCCTTTCGAAGTGGTGGAGCAGATCAACCCAGTGGCGTTCAGGTTGCAATTGCCGGAGACCATGAGAATTCACCCGGTCTTCCACAGGTCGCTCCTCTCCAAGTTCAGAGAACCGCACAGGTATCAACAAGGGAACCAGAGGGGGTCGCAGGAATTGCCGTTGGTAGACATGGAGCACTTCAATGAAGCCACGGCCATCCTGGATTCCAGGTGGAGAGGGGATGAGTTGCAGTACTTAGTAGCATGGGAGGGGGAGCCAGAGTCGGAGAACACGTGGATTCCAGCGGAAGATGTCACCAAGGAGTATTTAGTGTGGGAATTCCATGAGCTGTATCCCGACAAACCGAAGCCATACAGATGGCAAATGAGAGAGGTGTTGCAACCCACAGACTCAGAGGAGGGGGACTTCTGGGGGTTCCCATCCTCGGATGCAGACAGTGGGGGGGGTGGCAACGAGTTGCAGGGTAGCCCTCATTCACCAACGGAAGGAGTGGAGGTGGAAGGGGATATCGCGGCAGCAGAAGACTGGTGGTCGCGATGTCTCCCTCCTCCCTGGAGCAGGAAGGATTGGGAGGAGGTGTTCCAGTCCTCGTCGTCATCATCCAGTGCAGACACCACCATCTTCTTGGGATTCCCCTCTTCACCAGGGACGGCAGGAGAGAGTGAAGGAGGGGAATGGGATCCAGCCGGGGATCTTGGATACCCTGGGGTATCACCCCCCAAGCCGCCTCAGGGGGGGAAGGGGGGCTTGGGAGGGGGGATGGATGTCAGGGACTGGCCCGAGCCAGGAGGGGTGGCGGAAGGGACAGAGGCATCCGGAGGTCACCCATGGACACCAGAGGAGGTATTGCGAGCATGGGAGCAGGAAGAGGCAGCGCCTAGGCTGTCGCCAGAGACAGGGAAGGAGGTGTGGAGAAGTGGGGGTGAAGAGGTCTCGCCACCTGTGCTGACGGAGGAAGAGAGGGTGGCGTGGGAGCCTATGGGAGGAGAGGAGAACATGGAGACGGAGGGTGAACAAGGGGTCGAGGATGTTGCCGGAGCCTCTGCAACAACCTCCAGGGAGGATGAAAGTGAAAGGGATGAAGGGAACGCAGGGGCCAGCAGAGTCAAAAAGCGGAAAAGGAGGAGTGAAAGGAGGCGTTGGAGTTTTAAGAGGCTTTTATGCTGGGGGGAAAAGCGGAAGCCCTTACTTGGAGAATCTGACTCATCGGAGGAGGATGAAGTGTAGAACTTAATGGTGAAATAAACTTGTACTAAAGACAAACGGACTACTGAGTCGCTTACTCTCGAGGAGGACACATATCCACCTCACAGGAGAAGATTCTTGTGCTTGGATCCTGCTTGCGGCTTTCCCAGAAGAGGTTGGCCATGGGGAGAGCAGGCACTTGACTAGATGGGCCATTGGCTTGATCCAGCAGACTCTTGGGTTCATAAAATAAAGGGTCACACCGAGAAAAGCGGACTGAGGCTTCCAGAGTGGTGGAAGAATAATATCAGTAAAGCAATTTTGTTCTTCTTCCTCTTTCTCAGTTGGTTGAAACATGTTTCATCTCTTAAATGCATGGGTAGCCTTGATTCAAAACAGTGGGAAATCACATTGAGAACTTGAATGACAACTAGGGCAAGAGGTCAAGCCTACTAAGGCAGATGGAGGGAGAAGAGCCAGAGGGTTTATCGCCCCTGAATTTCACATTGGCTATATTGCTGTTTCATCCAAAATAAAATGGCACAAGCAATTTAAAGAGAAGTGAGTAGGGTCTACAAATATGCAGTAGAATATACTGAGCAAAGAAGACAGGAGTGCCTGGCGTGCTCTGGTCCATGGGGTCACAAAGAGTTGGACACGACTAAACAACAACATACTGAGAAAATATTTGCTCATCATTTCATGACCAAAGGGGCAGTGAGTGGGGGTGAAACTGAGCTGAAATGGGGTGACTGATGGGCTCAGAGGTGTGGTAGTCACAGCTTTGCATGATGGTGTGCTGCTACCTGATCTGAAAGAGGCTATGGTATATCCACTTCTTTAAAAGCCCACTCTGTATCCAATGGAGTGGAATAACTATAGACTAGTTGGTGATTGTATCTCAAGAAGCATCCCAATACGTAGAGAACAGACAAACCACTTTTCAAAATATATAGTTTATTTTCTAGTTGTAATAGCTCCAGCTGCAAAAACAAAAACCTAAAATCTGACTAAAATAAAGATTGCTGATCTATTTAATCCAGACCTTTATTTCTTCATGGTCAAGCTCTTAAAACAATGCGTTCTGCAAATCTTTAACGGAAACAATTTGTGGATAGCACCAATAGGCTCTCACCTAGGAACATTTCTCCCAATCCCTAGAATAGTTTTGTGTTTAACTGAAAATAATAATAAAGTGGCAAATGAACAGATAAAGGAATACATATACATTTAAAATCATGAAAAGATTAATGGCCCATCTGAAAAATGAGGACGGGGCAAGGCTGACACGTAATATTGAATCAAACTTTGTTGCTGTATGTGTGAAAACCTGAGAGAAGGCTGGGTTTCTTGCACATTTGAAGAACTTGTTATAGGTTCTCTTTTTATTAAAGCTACCATATTTTTTGTTTTAAAAAAACCCCATAGCTGATTGATAAAACTAACATATTATTAATCAGAAAATTACATGATTCAACTTGTCCTAAAAATTTTGGGCAACTATATTAAATGAAATTAAAATAATAAAGGGATACAAACTCCAATTAGATTAACCAATTATATTATTTTGGTGACCTAAGCCTAACAAAAGACACAAACATGATAAACTAACCTTTTTGTAATGATATGGATAACAATCTGTGCAAACTGGGAAACTAATAACCCCAGTGTTGTGAAATTCACCAATATGGTGAAGGTTAGAGAAGCAGTTTTTTGAAAAACATTTTTTTAAAAAAATGGAACAGGCTTGTCAGGTACTGGTTGAAAAACTTGGGGGGAAATGTATGTTACTGGATCCACTGTAAAAGGAGTAATAATGTATCTGATACGATTACCGGTATATTATATTGTTCTGATGCTCCACTGCTGATAGAGCAGCACTAGTTACCAATTTGCTACTGGGCCAGGTTCAAGGTTTTCGTGCTAATTCACAGGGTCCGAAACAATCTGGGTCCAATCTGACTCCCTAATAGAGGTTTAGCAGGAGTCATCCCTGCATCATCTGAAAACTGTATTGTTCAGGCCTTTTGAACTTCAGATTCTTTGCCATCCAGCTTTTACTGATGTGTTTGATGTTCCTATTGTTTTTTGTTGTAGTATTGTGTTTTTAGGCTGTAATCCACCTTGCAGTATTTTATATGAAAGTAGGGTTTTTTAATATTTAAATAAATAAATAAAATACATACAATTAAAAAAATATTAATTGCATGAGTAAAAAAAACATTCTGGAGCAAAACTTGCTCTGTTTCTAAAAGCAGGACACATATGAGTTGATTTATCTAACTGATAAAGCACAGAAGTCCTACACAGACATTTGCAAGATGTGGAAAACTTACATTAAAGCAAGTACAGATTTCTGTAATTTTAAATATCACACCCAAGTCATGTGAAACAAAATGGATTAAAATAGATTTAAACAAGAATTGATCAGATCAAATGCTATCTTAGAATCCTAGACAGGTCTTGCATCCTCCACTGTTACATATGCTTTATGTCACTTCTCTACTGAAAGCAGATTTCATGTCCATTAAAGGTGAAACTTCCATATCCTACAAATCCAGACACCACTTCACCTGTTTAGGACTACAAGCTCAACCTCAGAATGCAATGTGATCCTGCATAGAAAAAATAGGCTATACTCCTTTCAGAATTGGTATACATGTTATGGTAGACATATAGATTAGGTATGGGGAATACTTTCAGTATACTAGTCCATTTACCTGGCAGGAAAATATTGTTAATCTGTCTAGCATTTGATTGCAATCAAATATTGTGTGCCAAGGCCCCATGAACCACAGTTACCTAGTGATTAATAAACACATGGACACAAGTATTTAGGTTTATGGGTTCAAATAGGCCACAACCTTATTGGTTACAGATGTGAGCGGTTTGGTTTAGGCCAGTGGTGGCTAACCTTGGCACTCCAGATGTTTTGGAACTACAACTCCCATCATCCCTAGCTAACAGGACCAGTGGTCAGGGATGATGGGAGTTGTAGTCCCAAAACATCTGCAGTGCCAAGGTTAGCCACCACTGGTTTAGGCAATGGGTGAAGTCAGGCTATATCACGACTCCCATCCGTCTGCAGGGAGTGCATTTAAGGTTAACCCACCAATAGGGGGAGCCTTATGGCTTTACAGGGGTGTCGAACTCCGGCCCTCCAGATGTTTTGAGACTACAATTCCCATCATCCCTGACCACTGGTCCTGTAAGCTAGGGCTGATGGGAATTGTAGTTCCAAAACATCTGGAGGGCCGGAGTTTGACACCCGTGGCTTACATCAAATAGGAGCACCCCGAGGCGTCCCCATTGGGGTCGTGGCATGGCCCTAGCTCACATCTGGGCATCGGACAGGATCCACACCCCCAAATCCCTTTAACAGGATACCCTTACTGAGGAGGGGCAGACGGAGGCTACAATTTCGCTCCAAACAAACAAAGGCTTTCCCAATGCCTAACCACACAAAGTTGTAACATTTGCTACCAGGTAGGTGAAAACCAAATGGTTGGTGCCAATTTGCCAAGTGGAAAAAATTCCTACCCGGACCCAACAACTTGGCAGCTGAAATTTGTCCACAGCAAGGTCGTGTCAGAGCAAAGCATGAAAAAAGACCAGGTGGGTTGGGAGATCTAGCAAAAGGGCGAGAGAGGAGGGGGGCCCGGCCACACCGCAGTTAAATTTCGTGTGGCCACTCCCCCTACCGCTGATTGGCCAGCGGAGCCACACTGGGCATGGTACCGCCCAGCACCAGGGATGGCACAGGGGGGGCGTCAACTCCCCACCCCCACGCAGGATCACTGCAGGGGGCCAGATGGCTGGCCGCAATACCACCCACCGAAAAAAGTGAGCGGACTTGTCAAATATGTCTTGAAGCCAAGAATGCCCACATGTAGGTTTTTGGTTTTTTTTTAACTGCCTCATATTGTCAAACTCAAGTAAATGGTTCTTCTCTCCAGGTTTGCTGATGTCTGGAAGCACACAAACCATTTTTTATTTTTTGTCTATTAAATGTGCTATGTGTGCGTTAGTGGTTAAATTTCCTTTTTTATAAAAAAAAATCATAGTGGTGTGAACTATCCAAAGGATTCAAGAATAAAGGCCAAGACTAACTGTTCAATGTCTTGAATATTATTAATATACATTTATATTCACATAACACTTTAGACAAAAATAGTTGATCACAATAGTGTAGAATTTCATATCATTGTCTCATAACAGTTAACTAAATTAAGCTTAAATCTTAAAAAAAATAAAAAATACAGTTCTTCTATTAATTACGTGCCAACATCTGACTACTGCCTGGTCAAAAAATCAAGTGTTTTTGACCAGTTTAATTACCAATGTGAACTACATGATCCACAGATTCCCTTCAATTCTGCAATTCTTTTCAGAAAGAAAATTATTTCAGCCACAGGGCAGAACTGCTAACTCATATATTCCAAAGCCCTATACAGATTCTAGTTGCCACTGAGGAGGAAAATCAAATCACAAGTCAGGAAATAGTCATCATCACTGAATAACTATACAGTTCAAGCAGCTGGATGAAAATTAACAGATATTTTGAAAAGGATTCTAAACATAAATAAGCAAGCAGTGACATTGGGGGGGGAAGCAAAAATGAATTTGGAAAATGCAGCAGTAGTTGGGCTTTCGTTCATTAGAACAAGATTTCATTCTTTCCTTCATGGGCAACATCAAAAACTTAACAGTCATCACACTCATGCTCAGAGGAGTAAAGGATAGTCACACACTTTTGCACAGCATGAAAGACATATCAAAACAACAAAATGGAAGCCTTGTGGTGTTGTGCTGATAGGTGTGAGAGATTCAGTGATTATATAGTCACCAATTATACAGGATGCAAAATGGAGTACCAATTCAAAACAATATATGTGATTATAGCATTAGATTTAAATGCTTGTCAGCTACCTGAAGCAATGCCTTCAACAACATTTTGCCATTGACATCCTGAACCATGGTCTCAGCCTGCAATTGAACTCTTCTTGTAACACAGTTGCTAATCATGTGACAACATAAAATGTATTACATTATAGATTATTCTTGCTGAGAGTGTGTTAACTAGGAAACAATGCAAATCAACATTTCCTTTAATTTTAACAGGCTCTAAAAGCTGCCACCTCAATCATTTAACAGGTTATCACATTTTCATCTTATGACAGGTATATTCTTTATTTAATGCTTTCAACAAAAAGCAAGCAAGAGAAGCAGAGTTGCATATACAGTCAAATACAAAAGAATTGACTATTACTGTACAATGTCATATCAAAAAATACATATATCTGTTCAATGTGATATGGCAGACACCTACATTTTGCTACATTCCTGATTTAAGTTTCTGGAATGCTATTCATCTAGAAATTTGATCCTCTATGGTAGAGAGAATCTTCAAAGAATTCAAAAGCTGTTTCTTTAGTACAGAACAGTCTTTTCCCACAATGCATTCACCCATCTCTCCTGATCTCACAACTGCCAAGAGAATCTCTCAATGCCACAAAATAGCCCTGCCTACTGCTTTGCCCTCCAGCCACATCTTTGACTGATATTTATCCACCATCCTGTTGGTTTGCTCTAAAGTTAGTCTCTATAAATATCTAAATTCCCTTCAAAGCCGCATTTAATGCAATCAGTGACCCAAGTAAATGCTATTAGGGCATGGATATCTGCTGAATGATCCACATGTTTCCAGTTTGTATGTACAAGTTCTTTATAACAATGTAAATTATCATTGTAAACAGTGTAAGCTCCAGTGTTTAGCAATGCCAGGCTTTTGCCAGTGCTGTAATAGCATCAAGGGACCCACCTCACCAGCTCTCACTTTACACAGAACCTCAAAGAAGACCAGATACAGGAGGATTCTCAATCTACATGCTCATGCCCTGTCTTCCAGGTCAAGGGAAACCTCAAAATAATGAAAGCTACACCAAAATACATTTAACTCATACAGCTCTTTATTTAATCAGGGATTATATTTGGATAATCTTGCCCTGTTTTGGATGCTAAATGGGACATAGACCCATTAAAACTTCCTTTTAGATGCCTCTCTGGTCTTTCTGATCACATGTCAGGAAGCAAAATAAGCTATTTTGTTCCTTTAAAGCAATTCTTCAAAGTTATGTTCTGTTTTGTAATTCTCACTTAAAATGGGTTATTTTCTTGGCCAGAAAATGACTTCAGTTACTGAGCTGGTACACAAGAGTGCAGTCCTCCATATAACAACAGAGGTAACTGAAATCAGAATGGGAAGACAGTTAGGACTGATGAAATGGTTCCATGATACCAACCTGACATAGATGACCTTGCTTTTGATTAACTCAAATATGAATAATTGTTGAATAACTGTATACAGTAGTACATGTGGAAGACTCCCTTATTTCAAGGCACCCAGTCAGCTACTTTCAATTGGTTTGTGCCAATTGTTTCCTGTCTAATGTATTCAGAGGAAATTACCATTCCAGAAACCCTCTCCCTTTCATAATGTGAGTAAGTTCAATATTTATACCTTGAGTAATCTATAAAAATGCTTACATCTTGCTTTCAAAACATTATAGGAAACACTAGCTTCCAGTAATAACTTTTAGCCCCAATGCAAAATATGTATACTCAGAAGTAAGTTACATTGATCTAAATAGGATTTACTTCCAAGTAAGTTTGATAGTTTGAAGCCTAAACACTTACTAGGGAGTTCCATTTATCTCCTGAATAAGCTGAACAGAAGACAACCATGGAGACAAAAGATTGAAAAACTTTTAAGCAAGATAATATATATATCCACAGGGAACGGTAGAGAATTTTTGCTGCTTTGTTCATTTTTTTTAAAGAGAGCAGATGCAATTCAAGGCTGTGCACTCACACCTAGGCATGGAGGAGAAATCTGAAGCAGTTCACATTTAAAGAGGAACCCATCCAACATTTTGGAAACAACACCATCCGTTGACATTTATATTAGGAGACAACGGCAGGCAAAAACGTAGATTTGCCTGGTCAAACTTGCTAAAATCTATCATTTGCAGGATAATAAATGTTGGAAATGTAAGGAGGTAGAAGGGACATTTTACCATATGTGGTGGACTTGCCCAAGGATAAAAGCTTTCTGGGAAAAGATTTATAATGAAATGAAAAAAGTGTTGAAAAACACATTTGTTAAAAAACCAGAAGGTTTTTTTACGAAGGATCAACCTTTTTTATGTATGCCACAACAGCAGCCAGGATATTGATTGCAAGGAACTGGAAGACACAGGAACTACCTACGATAGAAGAATGGCAGATGAAAATGATGGACTTTATGAAACTTGCGGAACTGACCAGGAAACTACGCGACCAGAGGGAGGAGGCGGTGGAACAAGACTGGAAGAAATTTAAATTATATTTAAAAGACTATTGTAAGATTTAAAGACTGAAAAAAGTTGGAAGAAATGATAGCCTACAGAACAGAAAAATAGGAGTAAGTAATATAGATGTATGAATTTAGGTTAAGACTTGTATAAGAAAAGAAGATAAAGTACAATAACAAATAATATTTAAAGATGAGAAGAAATTACTAAAGATGAGTGACAATGAAACGCAGTGGGGGAGACGAGAGGAAGTCACCCCAACATGATTAGATAAGATGAAAGGGAAAATTTGATGCATGTTGTGTTTTGTCTATAATCGTTATGTATTGTGTTATGTTTTTGTATTTAGTGTAAGTTGTTTATTTGAATTTGTTAAAAACCCAATAAATATCTTTTTTTAAAAAACAAAAACGTAGATTTGACAAAACGATATTCAAATATGTGTTTATTATGAGAAATGCACACTAAAATGCTGGCAAATTTTCATGAGGCTCATAAATGAATTTAAGATTGGAAAAATCAGCAACCAGCATGTGAACTCCTGCCTGTTCTTATTCTAACAAGCTTTTGAGAACTGACAGCTTTTAATGAAAGGCTGGCTGCTGTGCTGTTTTTATGGTAATTGTCTGCATGTTTTAAAAAGATATTCTATTTATATATAGCATTTATTCTATAAATGCTTAATTTATTATTATTATTATTATTGTTCTCCCTCCCCTCCCCAATGTTTTTAGCTGTTCCAATTTTATATGTAAGCCGCCTTTCAATGAAAAATGTAGGGTATAAATAAATATATAAGAATATCAGAAGAAACCAAGAAAACACAGATTCTTCCATCCCCACCCACATGACTTGAAAAGCATATATTGCTTGGACTCCCTTTGGGCACAAAATGTTGTGGGATTTCATAAATATGTAAATTTTATTGTACAACGTAACTGAAAACTGGGCTGTTGGCACGCGGTTTGGCACAGATAATGATGCTTTCACAGAAATCTATTCTTTGAAGTTAAACTGTTCACATATTTTCCTTTTTTCTCTGAACCTCTCAATCGTGCACTTAAAAATAGACTACCAGATAATCTGGGTAAATCATAAAGCTCAGCTTATCCCTCCCTCCATGCTTCCCTCCCTCCCTCCAAACACACAATTTATTTTGTCCACCAGCTCAGTAGCAGTGAGCCAAGAGTAATCTTGTAAGCTGGCTACATGTGTCTCCTTATGTATTTGGTGTGAGCACATATATGTGATCTGTGAGCATGTGTCCGAAATCCAGAAAGATTCAACCACAATAGCCAGCCAGTATAACTTCACCTCTTTCACCGTAGGTTATGTTTGTGTGTCATGACAGTCTTAGTCAGCCAGAGGAAATAGAATCAGAAAGCACCATGGAAGAAAAAGGCTGTTTTGTTTTCACCTATATTATTATTATTATTCTCAAAATTAGATTCACCCAAGCCAACAGCTAATCTGTGAACTGCCAAAACAACAGACAAGCAAACCATCTCCCACCTGCCTCCTCTCTCTTCCCACCAGTGAAGGTTCAGAAGAACAGACCCGGGGGTTCAAACCTCCCCTGCTCTCTTCTTTCCTTTCCAGCTCAAGTCCGTTAGACTGTGGACACCTGAGGAAACCCTGCAGAGCCATAAATAGCGACGGGAGGGGGGGTTGCAACAGCACATTCCTGAAGATGCTGCAGAGCAGCTCTGCCACAGGATTAATGGGCGAGAGAGGGAGCCTGTGAGGGGAGAGAGGGGGACACAGGCAGCTGCTATGGGGAAGCAGGGAGAAGGGGGGCTGAATGAGAGGGTTTCCGAAAACATCCGCTTGCCTATGGAATTAGAGATGGGAAGAAAAGGGGCTCCATCAAAATATCTTCTACGCGATTTACTTCGCAGAAAAGAACCTTTCCACCCCTGTCCAACCTCATTCGCTGCCAGCCTTCCGTTGTCCATGTTTATCCTATTTATCCCATTTAAACTACGAGTATAAGTCTGCTATCTCGTTCAAAACTTGGCGGTATATGCGGGGTTGATCAAGATACAGTATCCTTCTCTCTCTGCACATTATACGGTGTCCGTATCATCTTGGGCATAGATAAGCCGTTTTCAGCAGTTCCACAAACAGCAAACACTTAATATAAGTGATCGTAATCCACACACATTTTAAGCACCCTGTTCTTCCACAAAAGCAGCCATGTGCTGCCAGACATTCATTCTCTTTCTCCTTCATCCACACACTTCAGAGCACCCATTTCCCACTGTATCAGCTATAGGCAGAAAACACGCAGCTCCAACTATTTTCTCGACACCCAAGCCCAGTTTGCAGACCCCTTGGGCATCTTCGAGCCAGCAGCATCCCCGACACCTACACCCCGGGCAGCCCGTACATGGCCATGTGCAAAGCGAGCTCTTCCGCCCGCCATCTCATCCCAGCCCCGGCTCTATCCTGCAGGGCCGTCGGTTCCCTTTTCCAGTGCTGGGCCTGAACTGAACTTCCTCGGTAGCGCACGAGGGACTCCTAGCATTCCGGGGGGGGGGGAGGCCCTTGCGACGGAGCGCAGCCCGGCCGTGCCCCGTCGGTCCTCGGTCCCTGCCCACCCGCCCGCCCGCCTGCCCGGCTGTCCGGCCACCGGGCGCACTCACCGTCCTCCAGAGCGGCTGCCTCTTGGCGCTAGCCGAAGTGAGGGCGACGATAAGGTGCGAGGCGGCCACGACGCCGCCAAAGACGATGGCAAGGAGGGTGCGCACGGGCAGCAGCGCGTACGAGATGAAGGTGACCAGCAGCAGCTGCCACATGCCTTGCTCGGGGGCGCTGGGCGGTTCGGCGCCGTGCGCGCCCAGCGAGAAGGGGCAGCAGAGGAAGGCGAAGGTGAAGCTGAAGAGCAAGGTGAGCTTGACGATCTGCTGCAGCTGCGTGACCTGCAAGTACTTGACGTTGGTGACGATGAAGAGCGAGAGGAAGATGATGCAGTGCACCGGGTGCGAGCCCTTCGAGATGGTGAGTCCGGGCGCCGACAGCAGCTCCAGCAGCGCCAGGCTGCCCGTCAGCGCGATGAGCACGGCCAGCGCCTTCAGCGTCGATGTCTGCTCCAGCTTCAGGTTGTAGTTCTGGAAGAGCGACTCGAGCTCCTTGCACGCGAACTGGTCCTCGCACGCCGACGCGCCGTCCAGCAGCGCCGCCGCCGCCGGAGCCCCTCCGACGGCCGCTGCCGGTCCCGGGGCGCCGCCGCCACTCTGGCCGCCCGCCGCTGCTGGCGCCGGCCCGGGAGGAGAGGAGGCAGCGGCGCAGCGGCGGCAGCAGCAGCAGCAGGAGCCGCAGCGGCGGAGGCACTTCTTCTTGCTGGCCTTCCTGGCTTTCTGAAAGGGCAGGTCCTCCATGGCCAGGCCATTCATAAACCCGGCGGGTAAGAGAAGCGAGGCTCTGGGGCCGCCGCCTCGGCCGCCGCCGCCGCCGCTCTCGCTCTGCTCATGGAAGGGGCGGGGCGGGGCGGGGCGGGCGGCGGCCTTTCGGCAAACGCGGGAAAACGGCGGCGGCGGAAGCAAGTAAGCCCCAACGAGCCTCGCTGCGGGGAGGCGCCGAGGGAGAGGGATCCCACGCCGGACGCCTCTTGAGCGACTAGCGGCGTTGGCGCTGCGCGCGCGAACGGCCACCCGCGCGGAAAATCCTCTGGGCAGGCGCGGATGTCCGGCCGCCTGCCAAGCGCGCAGTCCGCAGGGTGGGCAGCATGGGGAACGCGGCCCGAGAGCGAGGCGGCGGCAGCGGCGGGAGCCCAGCGAGTGGCCCCTGAGGCGACCCGGGCGGCGGTGCTGCGGGGAGCGGAAGACGGACTGGCGGAGGGGATTCCCCGCCGGGCGGGACGCGCCAAGGAGGCGAGGCGAGGCGGCCAGGTGATCCCGGCTACGTCCACCAGCCTCTCGGCGCGGGGCTCGGCCTGCGCCTGCGCGTGCAGGAGGAGCCCGACGCATCTCCCGTACGGAGCGGATTGGCGCGCGCGCCGCGTGGTTGCCGAGCCGCGGGCCAGCCGGCGCCGCGGGAGTCCGCGCGCTCCTCTGCGCGCCAGTCCACGGCGGTCTCCAGCTCCCGGGAAAGGGCTGCGCGCTCAAAGTACGAGCGGGAAGCGAGCGGGTGTCCGCCTCCCGCACAAGCGAAAAGCACGGGCTGAGCGCCCGCTCGAGCGCGGTGGCCGGGAGAAGCCAGCAAGCGGGACAGGGCTGCCTGGTGCTTTCTCGGAGTCATTCATCTCACACCTCAGTCTTTGATTTTGACCGGCCCAGGAGATTTCCTTAGCTCACAATTCTACACAGAATTCCGTGAAAAGGTAACTTTGTAAAATCTACCAGGTCTTTCAGTTCTCAGCTAGGTTTAAGTGTAGAGATTGTTAGAACCCGGTGTGTGTCTTCCCTTGCATTTCGAGACTAGACCAGAAAAGCAGACCACAAATCTGTAATGGGATCTATGGCACGCTCTCACATCTGCACCGAGAGGTGCGGATGGCAAGAGGGGGCTTCAACCCTTTCAGCAAAACTGAGTTTCAGCTCTTGAGCCCTGCAGTTTTTGCCTGCACCTCGATGAGCCTTAAGAAAGCCAACAAGCAGCACCCAGGGCTCCAGACCCTGCCGAGCAATAAGCAAGGTGTGGCCAGATTCCCTGACACTCTGACAACAAGGCAAGTGCGCCAGTTCTCCCTCACAAGAGCAACACGCTGGACAGTGACCACAGCTGCCTTGCCCCAGCAACAGTCCTTTGCACCTTGAAGTTATGCAGCAAACCCATTTTGAAAGGGATAGCCATGTCTTGTGTACCAATCGTCTTAAAAGGTACTGACGTCTGCTACCACCTAAATGATAACTATCTTCCATTCTGAACAAATGATAAGACTCCCCTTCCATCATGTGTTTATCATGTGTTTTTCTAGTCTCATATGATCATAGTCGTAACAATTAGCAGTCTGGTGAGGAACTGCAGTGGAGAATAAACCATTTATTATGGAGCTACTGGGGGACATCCCATGGTCAGAATATTCAAAAGAGAAGGGAGTACAAGATGGATGGGAGTTTCTGAAAGGTGAAATATTGAATGCAGAAAGTTCCAATAAGAAAGAAAAGTGAGAGGCATCTAAAGAAACCAGTGTGGCTTCATAAGGAGCTTATAGATAAGCTTAGATTTAAGAAGGGCATGTATAAGAAATGGAAGAAAGGGGAAATCACAAAGGAGAAGTATACATAGAATAATAGCATCAAAGAATTGTAGAGTTGGAAGGGACACTAAGGGTCATCTAGTCCAACCCCCTGCAATGCAGGAATCTCAACTCAGGCATCCAGAACAGATGGCCATCCAACCTCTGCATAAAAATCTCCGAGGAAGGAGAGTCTACAATCTCCCAAGAGAGACAGTTCCGCTATTGAACAGCTCTTACTGTCAGGAATTTTTCCTTATGTTTAGTTGGAATCTCCTTTCTTGTAACTTGAAGCTATTGGTTCAAATCCTATCCTTGAGAGCAGGAGAAAACAAGCATGTTCCCTCTTCCCTGTGACAGCCCTTGAGATATTTGAAGATGCCTCTCATATCCCCTCTGTCTCCTATTTTCCAGGTTTGACATACTTAGCTGCTTCAACCATTCCTCATACCGGTAACTCTTGGTTTCCAGACCCTTGATCTGGAATGCCTTCTTTCTCTCCAGATTCTCTGCATTTGCATGTTAATTTGTTACTTTGCCCAGTGAAATCCTTGCCTGAAGGGTCTGGAGTAGTTTTGGATGTGGTGTTGAGGATGGCAAAATTGTTGGTTTGGGGAATAACAACATGCACACTGAGATTGCTTTCTCTGTGGCAGCTCAGTATTTAATGATTACCATGAAAACTATGACTCTCTACCAAAATGTAATTGGGCTAACACATAGAGTAGAACACCTCTGAGATCTAGTCTTGTTGGCTGGGCAGGTGATTTGAAGGTAGGAGACTTTACACAGGTTTTATTATCATGGTTAGTTCACCTCCCTTGGCAGAAGTAGGAGGAGTGTGGGAATGTTCAGGGATGCAAGAGAGGATATATTGTTTGATTATATCATTTCCAACTTGTGTTAACAAGTTCTACAATTTAACAGAGTAACATTCCCCTTTTTTATACTTGCACAGTGGATGCGTTTGCTCAAGCTGGCTAAAGCCTCTCAAATAAGTTACCTGGTAATTTCCCCTTTAGGTAAAGGTAAAGGGACCCCTGACCATTAGGTCCAGTCGTGACCGACTCTGAGGTTGCGGCGCTCATCTCGCATTATTGGCCGAGGGAGCCGGCGTACAGCTTCCAGGTCATGTGACCAGCATGACAAAGCCGCTTCTGGAGAACCAGAGCAGCGCACGGAAACGCCATTTACCTTCCCGCTGCAGCGGTACCTATTTATCTACTTGCACTTTGAGGTGCTTTCGAACTGCTAGGATGGCAGGAGAGGGACTGAGCAACGGGAGCTCACCCCATCGCAGGGATTCAAACCACCGACCTTCTGATCGGCAAGCCCTAGGCTCTGTGGTTTAACCCACAGCGCCACCCGCGTCCCAATTTCCCCTTTAGTCCCTCATAAAAGAAATAGACATGACACAATCTTCTATAAAAGTATAAAAGAGTTTACTCACTCACATTCTGTTCACAGATGGATCCCAGAAGGCAGACAAAAGTAATATACCTGGAATCTATCCCATAAAGACATGTATTCTCTCTTCTTTTATTTCATGGTCAATTGAGCTGAAAGTTGGTAAAAGCTAATTCCTTCAAACTATTCACTTGAAATGAATTTACCACCATTCCATATGTAAATAAAACATTGTGCTTTTTCTGACAGATTATCATCAGAGGATCACAGCATGTTCAAAGTGTGAGAAAGATGGGATAAAATCTGTGTTATGGCTCTTGGGTGAAAAAAGGAATGGGTGGGGAACCATCTGCTGCAAGGTTTCCTATGACTGGGCATGGTGCTTGCCTCCAGCTGCCTGACTTTGCTGAACCTTCTGCAATTGCTGCACCTTGCTTTTCTTGAGAAAGTGTATTGTATTATTATTATTATTAGACTACCCTCCATCAATAGATCTCAGAGCAATTCATAGCATAAAAATACAAGATAAAAAAAACACCAACAGAAAAACTATGAACAATTTCTGGAACTGACTGCAGTCATATACAATACATATATGACATAATAGGCATCACTGAAACCTGGTGGGATGAGTCTCATGATTGGAATGTAGTAATAGAGGGATACAATCTATTTCCGAGAAATAGACCAAACAGGAAAGGAGGAGGAGTGGCGTTATATGTCAGGGATGTGTATACCTGTGAAGAGATCCATGATTTAAAACTTCAAAGCCAAATTGAGAGTATCTGGGTCAAAATTAAGGGAGAGAAAAATAACAGTGATCTCATTGTGGGAGTTTACGATAGATCCCCAAGCCAAACTGAGGACACAGATGATGCCTTCCTGGAACAGATGACCAAGCATTCAAAAGGAAGTGAGATAGTAGTAATGGGGGATTTCAACTATCCTGATATTTGTTGGATGTCAAACTCAGCCAAGAGCATAAGGTCGAACAGATTCCTCACTGGCCTTGCAGACAATTTCATTGTCCAGAAAGTGGGAGAAGCAACAAGAGGATCAGCCATTTTAGATCTGGTCCTCACCAATAGTGAAGACCTGGCTAGTGGGGTAGAAGTGGCAGGATCATTAGGTGGGAGTGATCATGCTCTTCTGGAGTTTATTATACAGCAGAAAGGAGCAACCAAGCATACTAAGACTCAAATTCTAGACTTTAAGAAAGCCGACTTCAGAAAACTTAGGGAAACGCTGGGCTTGATCCCATGGTCAGTAATACTAAAAGGGAAGGGATTTCATGATGAATGGGAGTTTGTTAAAAGGGACATATTAAAAGCACAACTTCAAGCAGTACCAATGAGACGAAAACATGGAAGGTGCCTAAAGAAGCCAGGGTGGCTATCTAAAGAACTTTTAACTGAGTTAAGATTTAAAAGGGATATGTACAAAAAATGGAAAAAGGGGGAAACCACCAGAGAAGGATTCAAACAAATAGCCAGCACATGTAGAGACAAAGTCAGAAAAGCTAAAGCACAGAATGAACTCAGGCTTGCTAGAGAGGTTAAAAGCAATAAAAAGGGCTTTTATGGGTATTTCCGTAGCAAAAGGAAGAACAAGGAAACAGTGGGGTCACTTAGAGGAGAAGAAGGTGAAATGCGAACAGGGGACGCAGAAAGGGCAGAACTCCTCAATACCTTCTTTGCCTCAGTCTTCTCCAAAAAAGAAAACTATGCCAGACCTGAAGAATATGGAGCAGATGATTCAGCAGGGGAAACACAGCCCAGAATAAGTAAGGAGGTAGTACAAGATCACTTAGCTAGTTTAGATGTATTCAAGTCTCCAGGGCCAGATGAACTACATCCCAGAGTATTAAAAGAACTGGCAGAGGTGATTTCAGAACCACTGACAGTAATCTTTGAGAATTCCTGGGAAACAGGCGAAGTCCCAGCAGACTGGAGGAGGGCAAATGTTGTCCCTATTTTCAAAAAGGGGGAAAGAGAGGACCCAAACAATTACCGCCCAGTCAGCCTGACATCAATACCAGGAAAGATTCTAGAGCAGACCATTAAGCAAACGGTCTGTGAGCACCTAGAAAGGAACGCTGTGATCACTAAAAGTCAGCATGGGTTTCTGAAAAATAAGTCATGTCAGACTAATCTGATCTCATTTTTTGACAGAATTACAAGCCTGGTAGACGAAGGGAACACTGTGGATGTAGCCTATCTTGATTTCAGCAAGGCCTTTGACAAGGTGCCCCATGATATTCTTGTAAAGATGCTGGTAAAATGCGGGCTAGACAATGCTACCATTCAGTCGATTTGTAACTGGCTGACTGACCGAACCCAAAGGGTGCTCATCAATGGCTCCTCTTCATCCTGGAGAGAAGTGACTAGTGGGGTGCCACAGCGTTCTCTCTTGGGCCCAGTCTTATTCAACATCTTTATCAATGACTTGGATGACACCAAATTGGGAGGGGTGGCTAATACTCCAGAGGACAGGATCACACTTCAAAATGACCTTAACAGATTAGAGAACTGGGCCAAGGCAAACAGGATGAATTTTAACAGGGAGAAATGTAAAGTACTACACTTGGGCAAAAAAAATGAAAGGCACAAATACTAGGAGTCTTGGTAGACCACAAATTTGACATGAGTCAACAGTGTGATGCAGCAGCTAAAAAAGCCAATGCAATTCTGGGCTGCATCAATAGGAGTATAGCATCTAGATCAAGGGAAGTAATAGTACCACTGTATTCCGCTCTGGTCAGACCTCACCTGGAATACTGTGTCCAGTTCTGGGCACCACAGTTCAAGAAGGATACTGACAAGCTGGAACGTGTCCAGAGGAGGGCAACCAAAATGGTCAAAGGCCTGGAAACGATGCCTTATGAGGAACGGCTTAGGGAGCTGGGTATGTTTAGCCTGGAGAAGAGAAGGTTAAGGGGTGATATGATAGCCATGTTCAAATATATAAAAGGATGTCATATAGAGGAGGGAGAAAGGTTGTTTTCTGCTGCTCCAGAGAAGCGGACACGGAGCAATGGATTCAAACTACAAGAAAGAAGATTCCACCTAAACATTAGGAAGAATTTCCTGACAGTAAGAGCTGT
Source organism: Darevskia nairensis (assembly GCA_034642065.1). Classification (NCBI taxonomy): domain Eukaryota; kingdom Metazoa; phylum Chordata; class Lepidosauria; order Squamata; family Lacertidae; genus Darevskia; species Darevskia nairensis. The sequence continues at coordinate 1,879,910 of JAWWNI010000855.1, forward strand.
TCGACAGTGGAACTTGCTGCCAAGGAGGGTGGTGGAGTCTCCTTCTTTGGAGGTCTTTAAGCAGAGGCTTGACAGCCACCTGTCAGGAATGCTTTGATGGTGTTTCCTGCTTGGCAGGGGGTTGGACTGGATGGCCCTTGTGGTCTCTTCCAACTCTATGATTCTATGATTCTATGAAACAGAAATAGTAACTTAGGCAACACTGACATTTTAGCTGTGGCTATCCTTCCTGAAAAAGATAAATTTAGATTCCCCCAACCATTTAAATCTTTTTTAATACCCTTCCAAATTTTAACATAATTGTTTTCATACAAATCTATATTTTTCACTGTTATTTCTATCCCCAAATATTTTACTTTATTTACTATCTCCCAATCCATTAATCTACTCAAATCTTCCCCTCTTAGATTTTTAACTATTACTTTGGTTTTCCTAACATTTATTCTAAATCCTGAAACTTCGCCATACACATTCAATTTTGAATTGAGAATATCTATCGACTCTTCTGGATCCTCCAACATTATAACAATATCGTCGGCAAACGCTCTTATTTTGAAAACATTTTCCCCCTTTCTTATTCCTTTGATATTCTCCTCTTCTTTTATATCTTTTAACAAACATTCCATCGCTAATATGAATAGCAGAGGGGATAGAGGGCATCCCTGTCTTGTTCCTTTCATTATTCCAATCTCTTCTGTAATCTCACCATTTATAATCAATTTCGCTGTTTGCTTTTCATATATTGCATTGACTCCTCTCAAGAATTTCCCTTCTACCCCAATTCTCTCTAAAGTTGCTTTCATAAAGTTCCAATTTAAATTATCGAAAGCCTTTTCGGCATCTAAAAATATGAAAGCAGATTTCTTACTAATATTCCAGTCCAAATACTCCATCAAATTTAGAATAATTCTCATATTATTTGCCATTTTTCTTTTTGGAAGAAATCCTTGTTGCTCTTTGCCAATGATTCTATTTAACACCTTTTTCAACCTTTCTGCTAAGATGCCTGCAAAGATCTTATAGTCTACGTTTAAGAGTGAAATAGGTCTAAAATCTGCAACCTGAGGGTTTTCCTCTTCTCCTTTTGGGATTAAATTTATGAAAGCTTCTTGCCACGTTTTTGGGAACACTTCCTCATCTAATATTCTATTTACCATTTTTTGATATATCTCCATCAATTCTTCTTTGAATATTTTATAGTGCTGGCTCGATAGCCCATCCATCCCTGGCGGTTTCCCCGGTTTTAGTTTATTTATAGCATTCGATATCTCTTGTCTAGTCACTACATTATTCAATAACCTCCTCTCTTCCTCGTTTATCTTTATTGACCCATAATTTTTTAGATAATTTCCAATTTTTCCCCCATTTTTATTTCCCTCCCTATACAGATTCCTATAATATTTGGTGAAACACTTATGTATATCTTCTAATTTCGTCCAGTTTTTCCCCTCGCTTTTTATGCTTAAAATTGTTCTTTGCTTTTGTTTTTTCCGCAGTTGCCATGCCAGTAACTCCCCTATTTTGTCACCAGATTCGAAAGTTTTTTGTCTTGCCCATTTAATTTTATTATCTATTTCTTTTCCCAATATTACCGATATTTCATTTTGTAACAATTTTATCTGTGCTGCTACTTCCTTATTTTTTGGATTCCTTCCTAATTCCCTCTCCTTTTCTTCCATTCTTTTCCTAATACTTGACAGTTTCTCTCCTCTTTCTTTTTTAATCCTACTTTTTTGTTGTATATATAGCCCTCGTATATATGCTTTTCCTGCCTCCCACGTTGTTTCCAATCCTACTTCTTCAGATACATTTTTTTGGAAGAATTCTTTTATTAAATCCCTCATCTTAATTTTAAAGACTTCGTCATTTAATAGACTTTCATCTAATCTCCACCTGCTTCTATTCCTATAGCTCTCTTTCAATCTTACCATAATAGGATTATGATCCGTTATAGATCTTGGTAGGATTTCGCATTTTGTAATTAATAATGCAAGCTTTGAGGAGAGCCACATAGAATCTATTCTCGCTGCCGATTTCCTTGCTCCCGAATAGTGAGTAAATTTCTTTTCTGTAGGGTTTCTTATTCTCCAACTGTCATTTAGCTTAAAATTCTCAACTATTTGAAAGAAAGATTCCGGAAGCTTCCCTCTATTTTTTTTACCCTTACTTGTTCTGTCCAATTCTGGTATTGCCACTCCATTTAGATCTCCCAACAGAATGACTTCTTCATCCTTAATTAATTCTCCTATTTGTTGTCCTAATTTTCTGAAAAAATTATCTTTACAACCATTTGGAGCATATACATTTATCACGATTACATTACCTTCTGGAAAGTTCAATCTGACTCCTACTACCCTCCCCTCTTTATCTTGGAAAACTTTTTCTGCTTTTATCCCCTGTTTTACATATGTTACCACTCCTCTTTTCCTTCTTGTATCCAATGAGAGAAATTCTTCTCCTAGCCTTTTATTGTTTAATATTCTATCATGTTTTTGTGATATATGTGTCTCCTGGAGGCATATTATTTCCCAGGTATCTTTTTTCAATGCATGTTCTACTTTGTTTCTTTTGATTTTATTGTTCAGGCAATTCACGTTCCACGAAATAATATTCAAATTTAACATTTTTATTCTCTTTAATTAATATTCTCAATTTTATTCAATACAATTTCACAGGACCCACTCCAGGTCTTGCCAATTATTCTTTAATGTAATTTCAATAGGTCATTGAAAAGGAAAAGAGGAGGTGTGAGAGAAATAGTGAGTAATTTTCTATATAAAGACTTTAATTTCCAATTTATGTTCCTTGTTCCACTGGCTGGGTCTCGCCGTCGTCCTCAATTTCTCCTTCCTCTGTGAACAGTTCTTTCTTGTGTTTCTTGCTGAATCTCTCTGCTTCAGCAACAGATCTAATCGTTGTTTTCCTGTCTTTGTAAATAAAGGAGATTCCTTCCGGGAACTCCCAAACAAACCATATTCTTCTCCTTCTCAGGGCGTCTGTTAACGTTCTATAGTTCTGCCTTTTCATCCTCAACCTTTTCGGAATTTCTTTGTATATGGCAATAGCCCTTCCTCCTATTATTAAGTCCTCCTGTTTCTTCTTCTGCAGAATCCTTTCTCTCAGCAGCATTGAGTTCAGATATATCATACAGTCTCCTGGTTTTCTGACGCTTTTGGTTTTTTCCATTTTAATTCTGTATATTTTGTCAATGTCCATAAGTAAATCGTCCTCTTTAATCTTTAAACAACTGGATAGTTCTTGGATCAATCTTTCTTCTATCTGTTCGTTCGCCATCTCTGGCACGCCCCTTAGACGGAGAATCAGGGCCTTTTGCTTTAGTTCCAACATCGCCAGTTGGTCCGCCAATTCCTCTTGCATCCTTTTAATTTCTAGCCGCTCTCCTTCGTCTCTCCCCTGGCTCTTCTTAATCTCTTTATTATCTAGCCCAGAGTGGCTGAGGAAACTCGGCCAGATGGGCGGGGTAAAAATAATAAATTATTATTATTATTATTATTATTATTATTATTATTATTATTATGACTATTTTCTTAATTGCTTCATCCTGCTTATTCACCTTCACACTCATATCTTTCATTGTTTTCTCTAACTCTTTCTGTTTTCCATTTAAATCTTTTATTTGTCCTGACAAGTCTTGGATCATCTTTGAATTCTGTTCCAGCTTTGTCTCTACTGAGTCCAGCTTGCCATTCAGCGTTTTATTCATCTCTGTAATTAATTCTTTAATATCCGTCAGGGCTTCATTTTCTGTTGAGAGCGACTGTCTTCTTCCTGTTATATTGGATGCCGTCATTTGCTTTCTTTTAGAACCCATTTTTGTTATTCCTTTATTATTTTTTATGTCTCAATGTCCACTTTTTATTTTATTTACTGCCCTGATATTTTCAATTGGAGTTCCCTTTCCTCCTTCGTTCACTCTCTCATTTTATTCAGCATCCACATGTAGTAGAGAAAAGGGTCACACAGAGGAAAGTTAAGCCCTGTTCCACAATCTCATAAGGTTTCTCTAGCAAAAAAAACCAGAGGTGTCATTACATCCTTTGTCCACCGGGTGTCATCACGATCCTCCCAGTCCGTTTTCCTTTGGCTCCGCTCTCTGTTCTCTGTATCCCTCTCCTTGTTCCTGGCACTTCCGTGAAGGAGGCGGAAGTGGGAGGGAAGCAATTGCTCACACGATTCGGCCCATGAGATTCTCCATCTTAGCCTTTCTTTCTTTCTTTCTTTTCCTTTCTGGCCTCTGGCGTTCGCAAACTCCCTCCTCTCTTCCCTCCTCCCGTCAGTGCCGATATTCCCAGTAATCCTTCCTTTCTACGGAGAGACGTTCTCCTTGTTAGTGGAGTTTTGCTCTTTCTATCCTTTTGTGCCGCCCGTTCGCGGGGGGGGGGGCTATGTGAAAGGCTTAAAATTTTCCCATTGTTTTAACACATGGGGTTTCCTTCTAGCCTTCCCCTTTACGGTGCTCAAAATTGGCTCCTCGACTTCTCTTCCCCAACCGGAGTCTGCTCTAGAGTTTCACTTTGTATATAGTTCATGCAAAGTTAGTTATTTTGTTTCAAGGTCTCTGTGTCACTCACGGTTGGTTATTTTGTCTCAAGTTCTCTGCATTGAGGCGTCCAGGTGCTTGCCGGGCGAGTTCCTTCAGCACCTGTACCAGCGGTGAGCTGTTTAATATTGCGTCTGGTCCCTTCTCTGCAACTCCCACCTTAAAATAGGTGCCGTTGCAGAGCTCCACCGTCCGACGCTACTTTTTATATTTTCGGCGAGAGGTCCATGCTCCCGCTTTTCAGGGGGTGGGTGATTAAGGCGCTTCCCCCCCCAAGCTCATCCGCTGATGGAAAGGCGACCCGAATATGCCAGGTTCCCTTTTCCTTGACCCGCTCACCAGCGCACCCTTGCCGGAAGTCTTATTTATTTGATTTTTATACTGCCCTACATTATAAGATCTCAGGGCTATTCAAATAATAAAATGCAATTCATTTTTATGATTAAGTATCTGTATTAAAGCAAATCTGCAGGAAATAGCACAAGACTTATTTCTTTAGGGTGGCTCTCAATGACTTCAGCTAAGCTGTAAGGTGCTATTTTAATTAGATTTATTTTTTATTTTAAATATAGCTTTATGCATTTCTTTACCTTTCAGTAATGCAACTTGCTCAAAGCAAAATGGGACTAGAAATGTATATATTTTAAAATACCAGCACAGAAAATATTTTTGATTTAGGGAAATTTCTCTCAATATCACAAAGCAGTTGTGCACCAAAAATCTTAAAAGGCATTGCCTGCTGAATCAATCATTATGGAGCCATCAGCCCTGAATATTATTTTGCAGAGGCAATTAAATGCCAATGTACAGGCCACATTTTTCATCTGCTATCATTAAATATGAGTTGATTGATATAGTGCTATCAGTCTTAATTATCTCGCAATTCTGCTTGTTTGATATTAAATTCAGTATTACTGTTCCTGGGTCATCTTTCAAATAAGAGGAAAGGAAAAAGAGGCATTTTTACTTACTCTTACACACATTCACCCCAAAATATCAGGGTTCAGCCTCCCAATGGAATAATCAGATATACTGTAGTCCTAATGCTATGTTTGATCTTTGCCAAAGGCTAAGGCTCTATCTGTGGGATGTAATCCACTGGGAGCAGTCAAGTACAACATTCCTTGTTTTGCTAGAGTGGGCATGCAAGGGAATGTTTGGTCCAGCCAGTCAAAACTTCCTGTCCTCCTGGCATGGAGCATCCTTCCTTGCATGTGACTAGTGGGTGGGCATGACCTTTCCAGACTTGGTAAAAGGACAAGGCATGCTGCCACCCTTTCTCTCTTTTCCATCTTCCTTTCATCCTGCGAACTTCCTGGAATGAACTGCTGGCTGCCATCCAAGCAGTCCCTCAGGTCATCTCCCTTATGGGGTAAACCTGTTTTTATACATTTGTAACTTTAAGCCTAAAGCTTGCCTTCAGGGATCACACTGTGCTCTGCCTCATCGTGAGTAAACTTTCTTTTTATTGCTTATTAATAAGACTGTGGTGTCTTTATTCTTTTAGGAGGGATTCAAGGGTTCTTACCAGGAAAATATTAGAACACATTTCAATCTGGACAAGCCAGATTGAATTGCGTAGTGTCTTAAGAAACTCCCACGAGTTTGCAACTAGTTTTCTGCTGTGTAAAGGGGAATGCACTCTGCTAAGTAAAGGAACTTGCTAGTGCAAGTTAGGAAGGATATTAATAAACAATATATCCTCTCCTGCTTCCCTGAACATTCCCACACTATCTATCTATCTATCTATCTATCTAAACCCATGTAATGAGATTCTTTAATTTAATTCCTGGAAATAGTAACAACTAATTAGGTCAACTTAACTGCACATATGTTGTTAGTAACTCTGTTTTAAGTTTAAACTTCAAGATAGAACAACCTATTCTGTGAAGGCTGCACTGGAGCTTACTTTATAATACTTAAAAACTGTCTGTTTGGTAGGTTGTTGGCATCCATCTCCAAGTCTTTGTTTGATCCCAATAAATAGATTTGTTGTTTTGCCTTTTAGAGCTTTTCTCTGTCTATCCAAACAATTTGCATAAACTCACTTAATTCTCTTTTTACTTTAGACCTCATTGTTACTAAAAATGAATGAGCTGGGCTATCATTTAGAGAGGTAATTCTTCTCTTATTTTCCCTTCCTCCTTAGACTGTGCGTGTGTGATAAAGTAAAACCAAAACCAAAACCCAAGAAGTGTCACTGTACTCAGGAGAGGTGAGCAGAGGAGAATAAGGTCCAGCTCAATGGGTGGTAATGTCACCTTAGAATTTATGATAGTAAGGGGTGTGAAACGTGAACATAGTCAGATGCACTATAAGAAAGCTGATTTAAAAGAACTCAGAGAAAAGCTGGGTAGGATGTTATGGCTAGAAATTCTGGGGGATAAAACTAGCCAAACAGTTGTAAAATTCTGGAGAGTGAAATGGTTGGCATCCATATGTCTCAAAAGACAATGGAGTGTGCCTCTGGGAGCAAAGTCAAACTGCTGGAGAATTACAGCACAGAGAACAGTAGGTTGTAACTGTGTTAGCAGCACCGAAGTGACCTCCCCAGGGCACAAGCCTGGGCTGTGTGTCTGGAGGTCCTGGGGTACCCAGACAACAAGACCCCCCTCTTGGCCTTGCTGATGTGGTTCAAAGGAAAGCAGAGCAGTATGTTTGACACCAGCTTGGCATACCATCCAACCATCTTAGGGATTCCACTCCAGATTTGTGTATATTTTACTCTTTCACTTTTTATTCTCCTGAAGGTATCGCTCAAGGCAGTGGAGGTTTAGGACCAGAGTTTTTCTTCTCCTAGATGGGCTACTTTCCCAGGTGAACAAGCCCCATCTGCCCCTCACTTCCCCCAGGATGGGAAGAAATTGCAAAACATTGTTGGACACCATATTGACTGTTGTCATTTTATAGCAATTATTGGATGAACAATTAAAAGAGATTAGGGCTGAGATTGCTGAAATGGTGAATGAAAATGAACCAGAGGAGGATGAATTGGAAAATGAAATTAAAGAGGACACAGTCTCGCTCCCTTGGCATGGAAAGCAGCATCAGAAGTTAGTCCGTTATCTCTGTTCCTCCAGAAATAATGCAATAAGTAAGATTTATGGCTTGGCTATCATTAATCACCACATAATTATCTCTGTTGAAGGGGTGTTGACAGGAGATGACTAATCCATTATGTATCCTCTCCAGAAATTTGATTAAAAAATTAATAAAAGTTAAAATTAAAATTTTATTATTAATAAAAATAATATAAATAATATAAATAAATAAATAAATTTATATCCCATCCATCTGACTGTGTTGCCCCAGCAACTATGCACAGCTCCCAACAGAAAATAGTAAAAACACAATACAACATCAAACATTAAACCATTATCATGAGGAGAATGAGAATTTGCAGTATACATTTGCAATACTGGGCAATGCAAAACCTGACTGATATTTTTTATTATATCTTACCTTTCCTCCAAGGAGTTCAAGGCTGTTTGGTTCTCTCCGCACCCCATACTCTCTCACAACGATCCATGAGGTAAATTACGGTACAATGAGAGGTAGCAATGGGCCCACAGGGAGAACTCCACAGGGAGTTCATGGATGATTGTGTCTCTTTCATCTGGGTTTTCCCAGCTTTTGTTACACTAACAACTTGATAACACAGGCTTGGTGTGGCATGAAATGCAAAGGTGGCATGAGATACAGAGCCACCATATATCAAGACCCATAGAATGAATAAAAATGAATGATGGATGCCTTGAATTGGGAAGAGTAGAAAAACCAGAAAATCCAATTGACATTGGAAAGACATGCTTGAATATCAAATCACAAAAGCTTTTGCATGTAATTCATTTCTACAGTACTAAACTGAAAACCAACTGATATGTCTGCAAGTTGGCACAACTGACATTTATCCTTTCCTTCCACCCCCAGATCATTTGCTTTGAAATACCACCAGGTGTCTGGAAACCTTCCTCTGGATATCATGCAAGGCTTGTTGACAGAAATCTGAGACAGATGGCACACAACCCAAAGAGGGATGAAAAAAACTTTTGGAGATAACTACCAGTTAAAACATAATAACAAATGGGCTTTCTTTGCACATATGGAATGGAATAATCTAAGTATGGAATAATGGAATAGTCTAAGTATCTCAGAATGAAAGTGAAACTCCTGATACAGTGGTACCTCTGGTTACGTACTTAATTCGTTCCGGAGGTCCGTTCTTAACCTGAAAACGTTCTTAACCTGAAGCACCACTTTAGCTAATGGGGCCTCCAGTTGCTGCCCGATTTCTGTTCTCATCCTGAAGCAAAGTTCTTAACCTGAGGTAATATTTCTGGCTTAGCAGAGTCTGTAACCTGAAGCGTATGTAACCTGAGGTACCACTGCATAAATGTGTCAAATTGTGTCTTCATAGAGGAAGGGAGAGAGAATGAGTTAAGGCATATTTTCAGTTGCAAACACTAAAAATTATATGCAATTCACATATGTTTGTTACTTTTTAAATGTAAATTTGGCAACAGGTCTTCATGCCAACTGTGTATGCAACTCCTAAAATCTTCAAATCATGTTCTTAAGAATAATAAAATGAGGTCTGGATTTCACATATAGCACAGTGAAGAAGCACAACTTTGAATACTCTAATCTGTTAAAAAAAAAAGCAGAAAATCACCACAAAAGACTGGGCCAGAAGCTTTTTCTATTTGAAGGGATTATTATTACCATGGTGAAAAACGCATCTATTTTTGTGTTAGTGTATATCGTACACACACAATCTGTCATGGATGCTTTAGCTGAGATTCCTGCATTGCAGGGGGTTGGACTAGATGATCCTGGGAATCCCTCCCCACTCTACAATTCTAATCTCATATTTAAAAATATTATTTAAGGAACATTTTATTTGTTCTTAAAAATGGATATAAACTCTCAAGGGATTTCCTTTCCTGCTTTATGGAGTTTGTTTGTCTCCCTGGTATACTCCAGAGTTTAGGGCAAGGAAACAAGCTGAGAGATGACTTGAACGTGAGTAGAGGAAAAATCTGGTTGAATGTAACTGAACACTGGTGAGGGCTCATCATCTAGCCTACGTAGTGGCAGAGAACGCTGCAAAGAAATCATAGTTTTCTATCTCATTGCATCCTCATTGTGCTGTCCAGCAGAGCTTTTCTGGGCAGTGTGAGGCCTGTTACAGTCTTGTCCAAAGGAGGTGGCAGCAGCTCTCTGTGACTTGTTTGCAAAGCATTTTGAGGATAAAATTGTTTGCATCCACCAGGATCTTGACTCTGCTGTTATAGCAGAGGAATCTCAATGGGTGTCCAGATCACAGTCTAGTCCTGTTGTGTTGGCTGAGTGTCAGTTGGTAAGGCTCAAGGATGCGGACAAGGTGCTTGGATTGGTCAGGGTGACCATTTGTGCTCTGCACCCTTGCTCCTCTTGACTAATAAAAACCAACAGGGAGGGGACAGATGGCTCGGCCAGAGAGGCGATCAATGCCTCCGTACAAGATGGAGTGCTCCCTGCATGCTTGAAGGAGGCAATGGTAATAGCACTCCTTAAGAAACCCTCCCTGGACTTGAAAAATCTAAGTAACTACCAGCCAGTTGCTAATCTCCCCTTCCTAGGCAAGGTTCTTGAGATCCAGGTGATCTTGGAGGACATTGATTTTCTAGAACTATTTCAATTGGGGTTTAGACCCAGTTTTGTCACAGAAACTGCTCTGGTCAACTTTGTCAGGGCAGAGATGGGAAATATCTCTTTGTTAATTCTTCTCAACCTCCTCAGGGCTCAATTTTATCCCCTATGTTATTTAACATCTACATAAAGCCACTGAGTAGGGTAATCCGGAGTTTTAGAGTACGTTGTCAGTAATATGCTGATGATACACATCTCTGCTTTTCCTGTAAGCAGTGAAGTCTTGCCTCGGTAATTGACTGAATGAGCCCCAACAAACTGAAGCTCAACACAGATCAGAGTGAGGCATTGTTAGTGGGTGGTTCCCTAGATCAGATTGATGGGAGGTGGCCTGCTCTTGGTGCGGTTTCACTCCCTTTATGGTCATGGTGGCGTGGAGTGCTGATTAATATTTTACAGCATTTAAAATGTGTTTGGGGGGGTATTGTTTTTGTTTTAACTACTTTTTGTGTTTTTATCTTGTATTTTTATCTTGTGAATCACCCCAAGATCTTTTATGAAGAGCAGTATATAAATCTGCCTTGGTTTTCTAATGTTTTGGCTCCCGAACGCCGCAAACCTGGAAATGACTGTTCTGGTTTGCGAACTATTTTTGGAAGCCGAACGTCCAATATGGCTTCCGCGGCTTCCGATTGAATGCAGGAAGCTCCTGCAGCCAATCAGAAGCCGAACCTTGGTTTCCGAATGTTTTCAGAAGTTGAATTCCGTTCAAGTACCAAGGTACGACTGTATCTTCATAATGTACAAACATTATGAGCTGCACATGGACTTGCACACAAAGCTTTCATTACCCTACAGCAGGGATCTTCAAACTACGGTTCATGGGCCACATCTGGCCCGCCAGGGACCTAGACCTGGCCCACCCGGCAATTGCTGTGGTTGCAGCAAGAGGAACCTTTTTGGCTCGCCAAGCAGCCCAAGGGGAAACTGGCGGCGGCGGCGTCTCCAGCAAGAACAAGATTGAGAAGCAGCCTCGCTGGGTGGGTAAGCAGCACTAGGGTCCCCCAGGCCCAGCGTGGGTTGGCAGGGTGAGGGAGTGGAGGCGGAGTGAGAAGCAAGCTGGGAGGGACGCCAGCCTGTGCTGGGCTCAGGCTGCCTGGCTGGCTGGGGTTGAGGCAAAGGAAGCAGTGTGGCTGTGAGCGAGGGTTGCTGAGGCGGCGGCAGCAAAGTAGCAGCAGCAGAAGGCGCAGACAGAGGCTTGGCACCTTCAGGTTCTCTTCCTTCGCTGCAGGGCGTGCGGCTGGGGTCCGGGAGGGTGCGTGACAGCCAAAAGTGAGAGCCCTTCCTTCCCATGCCGCTGTTCCCTCCCTGCCACCCGCCTCTGTTCCCTGCCTCGCTGCTGCCGGCGTAGTGAGCGTGCGGCTTGGCCGCGCATGACAGACATCCTGTTCAGCGGCGTGAGGCCTCCTGCTGCCTAAGGGGGGTAACGGGGGGCAGCTTTGCTGTCTCTCTCTTGCGCGTGCGGCTCCTTTTTTTTTTTATAATAATTTTTATTAGATTTTCCAATTTTTGTCCAGCCCCGATTCAGGCCAGATCACATACATTTTATACATTCTCTGATGACTTCCTCACGCCCCCCCCTCATTGTTTTCATTTATCATTATTTACATTCTTACCAGGTTTCTACTTCCACATCTTTAACATTTCCATAATTCATTAATTTCAAATCGCTTACCAACCACTCACATCTTTTATAATCTTATCTTTTACTTTAAACAAATTCCTGCTCCCCCCCCAGTCCCCGGCGCAGACTATTTCAGCATCAAAATTACTTATCTTAACTTATCATGCATAATACCTATCAATTTTATGTCATTATTTATCAATCTTCATTTTTCAATCTTATATCATTATCAATCTTATATCACTATCTTCATTATCAATCTTGTATCATTATTTTTCTAAAATCATACTATAATCATGTCCTCCAAATCCAGATTCAGAAACCAGTAATCCACAAAACAGTTACTTTATATAAATGTTCATCCTATTCCAGCAGGATCCCACTTTGGAACCCAATGTCTTTGCTGCAGGGTGACATCCAAAGCAGTGTCCATAAAGATTTTTGGCCTTCCCTTCCACTTTTGGTCCAGATTGTCACGTCTTCCTCTCCGCTGGTTAACGCTGAGCTGTGATTTGTTGTCCATTCTCCTAGTAATTCTCTTTTTCCTGATGATGGTGACAGCTCTTGGTTTGAAATGTATAAGTCTTTTGCAGCTGGTTGTCTTCTGGGTAGGCTTCCTTTGTTTGGGCACATCAAGGACACTGTTCACAGAGTTGAATTGTGAGTCCTGACCAGTCAGACCTTTGTTTATGCTTTGCTTTATCTCAGTCACAGTGCTGTTCCCAGCAGCAGCCAATTCAGCTCTCAGTACTTTCACTCCAGCTTTGTAATCCATTCTAAGTTCTTTCAGTTTCTCCAGCAATGTTATCAAATCCACGTCCTGTTTCACCGCCATTTTTAGCAAACAGTTCTTTTCTAACTTTTCTGACTTTTCCAAACTTTTAGAAATTTTTCAAAGGTTCCAAGGCTCCAAAATACTTCTCTTGCTCTTAGCAATTAAATTTACTTCGTCTGCCCCCTAGGACCGGGGGAGGATTGCAAGGGTTAAATTTCCGAAACAAAGTGTCAAATTCCAGGCATAACTTCTCAGTCTGTGCAACAATGCCCTGTCGTTGTTACACAATGGCAAGGGACGGACCTCCGTATTTTCGCCCTCAAGCCAAGTTCCAAATGGATCAAAAATTTAAAAGTTTTTTTCTTGTAGGTTACTTACAGTTCCAAATTGAAGAATTAGGAGGAATCAGCGCGCTCGGTTGTGGCAGTCTTGCAGCTTCGCCAGACGGGGCTGTAAGCGGACCCTGGAGCTCCGCCGTCCGATCGCCGGAGAGCTCCGCTGAGAGCTCCCTGGGACCGGGACCGGCATCCGGGCTCTTGCGGGTCCTCCAGGTCCCGGGACGCCCTTCCCGGGGGTTTTGGGGGTCGCGGCGCTGGCGCGAGCACCCCTTTACCCGGTCTGACGGGGGAAAGTCAGGAGCGACTTGTCCCCCCGACCGCCATCTCCGGCGCGCCGACCGGAAGTCTCTGCGCGTGCGGCTCCTGCTTCTTCCCCTCCCAGTGACAGGCAGGCAGGCAGGCAAGCAAGCAAAGTCTTGCCTTGCACTCATTTCCCGTCTCCCCTGCCCAGCTGGCTTGGCTTGGCTTGGCTGGAGGAAGTTGAACTGTAGTGGAGTGGCGTCCTTGCAGTGGAAATCATTATGTCAAAAAAAAAAAGAAAAGAAAAATTGACTCTGAGTGCAGGGTTTTAGAATTGGCCGAACTACAGAATTGTGACTCTCTGAAAGACACATTCAACTCAAGCAGCCTCACTAATTTCTATGCATCTCTGCCCTCTGAGGCATATCTTAATCTCAGGAGCCATTCACACAAAATTGCAACCATCTTTGGCAGCACCTATGTCTGTGAACCCTGCATAGCTGTCAACCTTTCCCTTTTCTTGCGAGGAATCCTATTCGGAATAAGGGAATTTCCCGCAAAAAAGGGGGAAAGTTGACAGCTATGGTGAACAGACTTTCCCCCGAATGAAACATCTGAAATCTCCACCAGATCCAGACTAACTGATGAACACTATCAGTGACAAATATGGAACTGGATATTGACCATCTCATTAGCCAAAAGCAGGCCCATACTTCCCATTGAAATACTTATAAGTTTATGTTGATTAAGATTTTAAATATTGTACTGTTTTCCTGTTTTTTGTGCACCACAAATAAAAAACGTGCAGTGTCCATAGGAATTCGTTCATATTTTTTCCAAACTATAGTCCGGCCCCCAACAGTGTCTGAGTGACAGTGAACTGGCCCCCTGTTTAAAATGTTTGAGGACCCCTGCCCTACAGCAACATATCCAGGAATACTAGCATGTAGTTTCAAATGGAGGGAATGCATAGGAGAATAGGAGGAGGGGGAAGAATGTGGCTCTCAAATGTCCTAATAGGCGAAAGTCGTCCACCACTTTATGTTTCCACATGAGCTTAAGGAAAGCGTCTTAGAGGGCAGAAAAAATTGTTGCCTACCAGCCAGGCTGAGAGCCCTCAATCAAAAGCTAAATTAAAGTTTCAACAGCTGTGAAAGGTTACCAGTCTGAAAGGAACATTACCAGTCAAGACCAAAGTGTATTTACTTGGGTTATAGAATAGAATAGAATAGAATAGAATAGAATAGAATAGAATAGAATAGAATAGAATAGAATAGAATAGAGTTGGAAGAGACCCCAAGGGCCATCCAGTCCAACCCCCTGCCAAGCAGGAAGCACCATCAAAGCATTCCTGACTGGTGGCTGTCAAGCCTCTGCTTAAAGACCTCCAAAGAAGGAGACTCCACCACCCTCCTTGGCAGCAAATTCCACGGCCTAACAGCTCTTACTGTCAGGAAGTTCTTCCTAATGTTTAGGTGGAATCTTCTTTCCTGTAGTTTGAATCCATTGTTCCATGTCCTCTTCTCAGGAGCAGCAGAAAACAACCTTTCTCCCTCCTCTATATGGCATCCTTTTATATATTTGAACATGGCTATCATATCACCCCTTAACCTTCTCTTCTCCAGGCTAAACATACCTGGAGTTATGGGCTTACCTGAGCACCAAATAACAAACCAAGCACACTAAATGTGCAGGAATCAGGCTTTCTCAACCTTGGCTCCCCATGTGTTTTTTTGGACTACAACTTGCATCATTCCTAACTAGCAGGACCAGTGGTCAGGGATGATGGGACTTGTAGTCCAACAACATCTGGGGACCCAAGGCTGAGAAAGGCTGCCTTCATCCAGCAATAGGGCAGGACTGTATTAGTCTAGATATGGCTGCAGCTGGTGTACCACTCTAGCATGGTGAAAGGTCCATTGTGTCACAGATCCTGAGCTCCCAGGAACTCAGTGGGGCAGAGTCCTGCCTTGAACACTTTGGTGGCCTCCAAGTATGCGGTCCCATTTTCTCTACTAGAAGATTACAGAGTAGGGAGAGGCTATGATTGTTACAGATGCAGAAGAGCTGCTGGTTCTGATTTTCACTCATAGAATTTGAACCTAGCCTTATGGCAGTCATCTGTCATCATCTTCTTCTGAGTAGGCTGCAGGGTACTCCCTCCCTCAGACTCAGGCACACCAACTCCATGGGGCTCAGGCCTCAACAATGCCCCCCCCAATGTCTGGTGGGATGGAGCTCAGCCACCCCAATCTTGAGGGGGCAGAGGAGGCCTGGCACGATGTTGCCCTGTGCTGTGCAGTTTCTTGTCACGCTGTGTAGTCTGGCAGAAAGTCAGTAGTGGCCACACAGCATTGGGAGACATCACATGGACCAGCTCAGCCTGGTGGGCAATTGTCTCATTGGAAGGAGACCTGGTCGGCCTCTCCAGAAGTGACAGTCATCACGCATGCAATGCATAATACGCATGACATCACACACACACATTGCGCGTGTGACATCAACCCTCCCAATGCTGGGAGGCATCTGTGCTGGCATCTGTGCTCAGGGTCCCTTGGACTAGGTGTACAGAGTGCCCAAGGAAGTTCATTGGTGACCTTCATTATTAATAGAAGCCCCCCTTTGCCTTGGGATTACTGTCAGAAATATCTAGGGAATGAGCTGTGCTTCCCCCCCCCAAAAAAATGCTCTTGCTACCTTCTCTGTTCCAAAGAACACTCTGTGACATCTGCAGTGGAGGATCAGGTGGTTTTTTATTTGTTTAATCACTAAACAGGAGCACAATTTTGCAGTGGATATACTGATTCCAAAGTGGCACTATTCAACACTAAATAGTGCAAATAAAAGGTATTGGAACTAACTGGATATTAGCCCAATGGATTCTTCTTTCTGGCATTCTTTATCTCAAATGACTAGTACTAGAATATGTCTCTAATTGAGGATTTGAACTGAATGGATTACACTGGTCTTTTTTAAAAAAAACAACAACATCAAAATGGACAGCAAAAATTACAGCAATTAGGAGTGCACACAATAATTCACATAAATATCACACTTTCCTGGTAAGCTATTTCATCTACTGGGCTTCATAGTTCTTTACATTTATACCCTACTAATCCTTTTCACTGAAGGATGGGAGCAGGGGTGCAATGCGAAGAGTAATATCAAAAATATTTTAAGGCTAAATGAGAGCAACATAAGAAAGCACTTTAGGTTGTTCCTATTTCACACCCTACTAACAATTAGTCAGCTTACATTAAGCAAAGTGAACTGTGCCCATCAAAATTGCTTGCAAGAGTTATTTAGCTAAGTTAAACTCCTTTTTGCTTTAATATTTTGACAGTGGAAACATTGTCATCATGAGGAAGAGCAATCTACTCAGGGAGAGAGAAAGCAGCTAAAATTAGAAAACTTAAGGAATCTCGTTAGCCATGATGTCATAGAAACATAGAATTGTTTATTTGGAAGGGACCCTGAGGATCATCTAGTCTAACCCCCTGCAACTAAAGCATCCATGACAGACAGCCAACCAACCTCTGCTTAAAAAGCTCCAAGGAAGGAGAGTCCACAACCTCCTGAGGGAGACCGTTCCACTGTCAAACAGCTCTTGCCATCAAAAAAGTTCTTCCTGATGTTAAGTTGGAATATCCTTTATATTAGGGGAAATTGCTTTGTAAAAATGTGTATATTTGACAAAATTGCAGACAAAAATATGTATATTATGAGAAAAATTTTACTAAAGTGATCATGAATTCTCATGAGGACTCTAAAAAATTGCAAACTGATGTGGAAATGTGGAGTTTAATGTGGAGAATGAAAATATAAGAACCTGAGAGAAACTGAAATTGACAGATTTGCTCATCTCTACTTCTGATTAAAATAACCTTCTCCTCTTTCCTTTGTCCAGATGTTTCTTTGTTGTATTGTTGGGTTTTTCCTTTTCTTAGTTGTAAGGGTTCTCATCAAACATGTTTCAGCAAATCCAATTATACATGCCAAAAATAAAGTAGGCCATACCCATACAGAACGGAGCATAGTGCAGCTGCTGTTAAACAATTTCTATTATGAATAATGAATACCCTATCACACCCACCCTCACCAAAACACCACCAGCTTATTTCAAAACTAATATTGAAGTACAGAGCATGTGGGTAGTCAAATCCTTCCTTGGGAATCTCTGAGGGCTTCAAATGGTTCTGAATATTTTATGTGCAGACCATGTGCAACAGTGAGAGGAAGCATGAAGCTTAATTTAGCCATGTGTCCTACTTTACAGAGAACAGTCCTCTGTTTGGAGGTATTCTTTATTTGAAGGATTGTCTGGTCCAAGTTCATTGTAAAGGTAAAGACATGGCCAGCATACCTACCTAGGAGAAAAGTTAACTGAATAAGATGTCCACATTGATCCTAGTAGAATGTGGTCTGGAAGCAATACTCTTACAGAAATATGGTGATCACTGGAGACCCATAGCACATGTTTCATGGGCCTTAACAAAAACTGATTGTCAGTATGCTCAAATTGAAAAAGAAGCTCTAGCCATAGTGTTTGCATTTTAAAATCATGTTTTTATATACAGATGACCAATATTCGCAGAAACAGACCACAAGTTGTTGTTGGCAACCATTACAAAATGGGGGATAGCAGATATGCCTCTCAGGTTGCAGAGACTGTTTTTAAATTACAATTATAGGATTTCCAATTGAAACATAGTCCTGGCAAACAGTAATGATGGTGACTTTGTCTCCAGCTTATGATGGGACTGAGGTTGAAGCAAATTCTTATTCTGGAGTAGTACATCCCAGAGTCTGAACAGATGTGGTCCATAGCTCGGGATATTATTCCAAGACAAGTAATACAAGCAAACATATACCAAATCCTTCTAACCATTTCGAAGGGTGGTGGTTCACAGCTCTTTAAGGGAAGAGATGCTGAAATGGGTGCATGAAGGACACCCAGGCAAGGTGAAAGACAACTGGCATGCTTGAAGTCTCTTATACTGGCCAAACATGAATTGGGATATAGAAAAACTCATTCAGAACTAAACAAAATAAAAAATAAAAAATTCCTTCCAGTAGCACCTTAGAGCAGTGTTTCCCAACCAGTGTGCCTCCAGATGTTTTGGGACTACAATTCCCATCATCCCTGACCACTGGTATTGCTAGCGAGGGATGATGGGAGTTGTAGTCCCAAAACATCTGGAGGCACACTGGTTGGGAAACACTGCCTTAGAGACCAACTATGTTTGTTCTTGGTATGAGCTTTCGTGTGCATGCACACTTCTTCAGATACACTGAAACAGAAGTAAACCAGACCCTTATATAAAGTGAGAGGGTGGGAGGGGTATTACTCAGAGGGGTGGTGGGAATGGGTGATAGGCTGATAGCTGTGGTAAACCTGTTGACGACTGTTAATGACTGCAATTAGTCTTACAGGAAAAAGCAAGGCGTGAGAAAGTTAAAAATGGCTTTGTCATGTATAATGAGATAAGAATCCAATGTCTTTATTCAGACCAGGTCTCTCCATGGTTTTAAGTTTGGTAATGAGTCGCAATTCAGCAACTTCTCTTTCCAGTCTATTTCTGAAATTCCTTTGTAATAAGACAGCTACTTTGAGATCTTGTATAGAGTGTCCTGGGAGATTGAAGTGTTCTCCTACTGGTTTCTCTGTCTTGTGATTCCTGATGTCGGATTTATGTCCATTTATCCTCTGGCGTAGGGTTTGACCTGTTTGTCCAATATAGAGAGCTGAAGGGCACTGTTGGTATTTGATGGCATACACAATGTTAGATGATGAGCAATTAAATATCCTGAGATGGTATATTTGATGTTGTTGGGGCCTGTAATGGTTTTGTCCGGGTGTATGTGGCAGCAGAGTTGGCATCTGGGTTTATTGCAGGTTCTGGTGCCAGTGTCTGTGTTAAGTCTGGTTGTTGTATTATTGTGGGTGAGGAGTAGTTTAAGATTGGGTGGCTGTCTGTAGGCGATGAAAGGTCTTCCTCCCAGAGCTTGAGAAAGAAAACTGTCATTGTCTAGGAGAGGTTGTAGATCTCTGATGATGTGTTGTACTGTTTTAACTTGGGAGCTGTATGTGATTACTAGTGGTGTTCTGCTATTTTCTTTTTTGGGTCTGTCTTGCAGCAAGTTCTCTCTAGGTATCAGTCTGGCTCTGTTTAACTTCATCTGGGGGAAAATTTTAGTTCTAAAATGGTTTGCTGTAGATCTCTTAGGTGAGAGTCTGTCTGTAGAATTGGAACAGATGCGACTGTAACATAGTAATAATAACAATAACAATAACAATGGCATACTGTGGGGCCATGCAGGTGCCCATTGCTGTGCAGGATCTGAAGGAACAGGCCATCTCCAAATTTGAAGTGGTTGTGGGTAAGGACAAAATGTCAAAGTTTGGTAGCAAAGTCCTCTGTGGTTTTATCTGAAATGGTGTTCCTTATAGCTTGTAAACCATCGTTGTGTGGGATGTTGGTATACAGAGATTCCACATCTATAGTGGCTAGTATAGTATTGTTAGGAAGATTATTCAAAGATTGTATTTTCCTCAGAAAATCTGTGGTGTCACGTACGTAGCTGGGAGCACTGATGGCCTATGGTTTCAGAACAGAGTCCATATAACCGGAGACACCCACTGTAATAGTGCCAATACCTGAGATGATGGGGCATCCTGGATTTCCTGGTTTGTGTATTTTAGGTAGAAGATAGAAAGTTCAAGGGTCTGGTGACTTCTGTTTCAGTATATCTGAAGAAATGTGCATGCACACGAAAGCTCATACCAAAAACAAACTTAGTTGGTCTCTAAGGTGCTACTGGAAGGATTTTTTTAATTTTTAATTTTGTTTTTACTACTGCAGACCAACACGGCTCCCTACCTGTAACTGAATCATTCAGAACTGTTGTTGTTGTTGTTGTTGTTGTTGTTGTTGTTGTTGTTGTTGTTGTTTAGTCGTTTAGTCGTGTCCGACTCTTTGTGACCCCATGGACCAGAGCACGCCAGGCACTCCTGTCTTCCACTGCCTCTCGCAGTTTGGTCCAACCATCTCATCCTCTGTCGTCCCCTTCTCCTTGTGCCCTCCATCTTTCCCAACATCAGGGTCTTTTCCAGGGAGTCTTCTCTTCTCATGATGTGGCCAAAGTATTGGAGCCTCAGCTTCAGGATCTGTCCTTCCAGTGAGCACTCAGAGCTGATTTCCTTCAGAATGGATTGGTTTGATCTTCTTGCAGTCCATGGGACTCTCAAGAGTCCAGCACCAGAATTCAAAAGCATCAATTCTTCAGCGATCAGCCTTCTTTATGGTCCAGCTCGCACTTCCATACATCACTACTGGGAAAACCATAGCTTTAACTGCATGTCAAAAATACAGAGACTATCAACAAAAACAACCTATGGTGTGGATTCCAGAAACCTGTGGTTCATGTTCCAAGTTGTGCATTGATTAGTTCTTTTATGCCGGACAAAACTATGTAGTGGTTCTGGACTACAATTCTAATTTTCAGGAATTGTAGTGTTACACAACACAAATTCCCAGCGTGTCATTTAGCATCTCAAATCTTTTTTTTTCAAGAATAGAAAGGAGGGGGAACAAATTGTTTTGAAAATATTTATGTATATACTTCTATTATTTTTCTTGAAAATTATAAAATATATTTAAAATATGAGGCACAAATATTATGTAAATTCATGGAAAAATAAAGTCCAGACAAAAATTCTATTACAATAGTGGCTCAAATGACCTTAAATAATCTTTTCAATTGAGTGACTATGTACGAAAGGCTGTAGTCACTCAAGAAACAGTTCCTCAATCCTATGAGGTGATGACTGAAAAACGTGTAGGAGAAACAGAAGATATCTTCAACTGATTGCTAAACAGATAAAAACAGACTTAGCTACAGATTCAGCAAAATCAGAAGAGCTTGGTGCTGATCAAAGACATCAGGTGGTAGACATGGGCAGAAGTGACCAAAGGAATGCAGAAGTTGAAATGCTAACTACACCTCATAGATTTACAAGGCCAAGGAAGCCAACCCAGAGGCTAATAGAGAACTGTTGGTTCATATGTTCCTTTCTTTGTGGAAGGGAAAGATGTGAGGATGCTGTCACTTCAGTTCGGTTGTGCCTAAGTGTGTCATGTAAGACTGGAAGGGGTTTCTAGGCAGCAGAATTATTCAGCAACCCTTCCTCCCAAGGTGAGGAGGAATGACCCAGCTATGCCTGGCAGGACAGCTTACTCAATGGTCTTAACCCCTTCATGCATTAATTAGACTTAAGCACATTGCTTAATGGGACGTGGGTGGCGCTGTGGTCTAAACCACTGAGCCAAGGGCTTGTCGATCGGAAGGTCAGTGGTTTGAATCTCTGTGGCGGGGTGAGCAGGTGCGGAGGAAGGTGGGGGCAATGGGAGCGCACCGCCTCCATTGCGGCGATCCCAGGGGGGTTCCATCGTGGTTGCCTCCCGCCCGCGCTGGGTGCCCCGCCCCCACAGGCTGTGTGACCCACCCCCAGAACGCTCACCACACCCCTGTGGGTGGCGTGCTCCGTCCCCAGAATGCGTGCCATGCCCCTGTGGGCAGCGCGTCACTCCCCCCCAGGACCCAGAACGTGGGCCACACCCCTGCAGGTGGCATGCCACGCCCCCAGTATGCATGCCCCGCCCCTGCGGGCGACGTGCCCTGCCCCCAGGACGTGTGCCAGCTCCACCTGCTCCCCACCCCCGGTGCCGGAGAATGAAGCTCCGCCACTGGGGGTGAGCTCCCGTTGCTCGGTCCCTGTTCCTGCCAACCTAGCAGTTCGAAAGCATGTCAAAGTGCAAGTAGATAAATAGGTACCGCTCTGGCGGGAAGGCAAATGGCGTTTCCGTGCGCTGCTCTGGTTCACCAGAAGCGACTTAGTCTTGCTGGCCACATGACCCGGAAGCTGCCTGCGGACAAACGTCGGCTCCCTTGGCCTATAGAGCGAGATGAGCGCCGCAACCCCAGAGTCATCTGCGACTGGACTTAACTGTCAGGGGTCCTTTACCTTTACCTTTACATTGCTTTTATGAGGCTGATTTATCCCATACCTTGCAGGGTTGTTTGTTCTTGCTGTTGTAAAAAAGCCCCACATGTGCTGTCTGCCATCCTTGGAGGATAAATAAAAGGCTTGTATATTTTCTAACTTTCTATTCAACTTGTTCTCTCTGTAAAATCTATGAATTTTAATTTTATGCATATAATAAAACATTCAAACAGATTAAACAAGTGGAAAAGAATTACAAAAACAGACTTAATGAATTCCCATGAGAACATTCTATGCAGCAAAGCAGATCTATTCAAGGAATCATTTCTCTTTGGGCAAAAACTTTTACTGATAAATGTTTTAAATCTCTTTGTAATGGAATAAAATTGGGAGAGGGGAGCTAGAAAATTGGGGGGAGCTATCAAGACCCTGAAAGACTATAAGGATGTATAATGCACATGTATACTTAATAGAGATGTTATTGGGCTACAAAATTACTAGCTGATTAGTTGCCTGTCTTGTAATAAAAAAATATTAATTTATATATAAATACATTTTCATTTTTTTAAAAAAATGTAAGCTACTAAAAGAACTGTGAGATATTTTACAATTTAATTAATAAAAACATGTGGGATGTATCAGCTGATTTCTCCTGTTGTATCTGCTTACTTCAGAGAGTGACAAATCTTCTCATACCTGATAGTCCATTAACATATAAATGGAGCTGATGCCAGATTTCCCT
This sequence comes from Darevskia nairensis, assembly GCA_034642065.1. NCBI lineage: Eukaryota > Metazoa > Chordata > Lepidosauria > Squamata > Lacertidae > Darevskia > Darevskia nairensis. The sequence goes on from JAWWNI010000855.1 coordinate 1,902,885, forward strand.
GGATAAAGAGGTTAGATGGTAAGATGGGGCTCTCTCAGATGATGAATTGCTCCTTTGGGTGAGGAGCATTCCATCAGGTGAACATGCACTTTCGATAATCAAGAGTCTGGAAACCAAGCCTTATGAGGAATGGTTGAAGCAGCTGGGTATGTTGAACCTGGAAAATAGGAGACAGAGGGGATATGAGAGGCATCTTCAAATATCTCAAGGGCTGTCACAGGGAAGAGGGAACATGCTTGTTTTCTCCTGCTCTCAAGGGTAGGATTTGAACCAATAGCTTCAAGTTACAAGAAAGGAGATTCCAACTAAACATAAGGAAAAATTCCTGACAGTAAGAGCTGTTCAATAGCGGAACTGTCTCTCTTGGGAGATTGTGGACTTTCTATCCTCGGAGATTTTTATGCAGAGGTTGGATGGTCATCTGTTCTGGATGTTTGAGCTGAGATTCCTGCATTGCAGGGGGTTGATCTAGATGACCCTTAGTGTCCCTTCCAACTCTACAATTCTTTGATGCTATTATTCTATGTATACTTCTCCTTTGTGATTTCCCCTTTCTTCCATTTCTTATACATGCCCTTCTTAAATCTAAGCTTATCTATAAGCTCCTTATGAAGCCACACTGGTTTCTTTAGATGCCTCTCACTTTTCTTTCTTATTGGAACTTTCTGCATTCAATATTTCACCTTTCAGAAACTCCCATCCATCTTGTACTCCCTTCTCTTTTGAATATTCTGACCATGGGATGTCCCCCAGTAGCTCCATAATAAATGGTTTATTCTCCACTGCAGTTCCTCACCAGACTGCTAATTGTTAGGACTATGATCATATGAGACTAGAAAAACACATGATAAATGTATTTGATATTTGATAGAAGGGGAGTCTTATCATTTGTTCAGAATGGAAGATAGTTATCATTTAGGTGGCGAGATTCCTGCAATGCAAGGGGTGGACTACATAATCATTGGGGATCATTCCAACTCTACAATTTTATGATTCTAGAAACATACAACATTGATTTAACTTAAATCATTGTGAGGCAGCCCCTAAATATTGTTACGGAGGTTGGGTGCCTCCACCTCTCTCTGTCGAGCAGTGGCAAGATTGCCCATGGGGTTCTAGGCACTCACCCAGGGTCCAGGGTCCTTTGGAGAATTCACCTATTTACTGTGGTGGTTCACTTCACCTGCACAGAACCCCCCAGACATTTTACGGTCTGTTGGTACCTGCACCCACCACTGGTTAATTACACGCTGCCACCAACCAGTATGCCTGGTAATTACTTCACTCACTTCAGTCAAGGAGAATGTTGGAACAAACTGTGTTTATTGAAGTTCAATACATAAGTATATGGTTTCCGAATGAATAGTTCTTTCTTTTCTTGTTCTCTTTTTATTAACAGTTCCTAACCTCTCCCTTCCTCTCACCTACTACTTCTCTCTTACACTCCCACTATCTCCACAGCCCCCTCTTTCGCCGAACTCTCCCGCCACCCTCCGTCCAGCCTCCAAACACCAGCCCCCCTTTCTCTTCCCCGGGGTGGGTTTATATAATCCTCTTAACTCCGCCCCCTAAGGTTTTTACTGGCTAATCCCTTTAACTCCTTCTATGCGGTCCCGCAGTTTGGGTGATCGTCACATTTACAACTTTAGTCTTCATGGAGGGAGTCCAGATCTCACAGCACGGTTATTTTAAGAGGGGTTTGTTCCTCTGCCCCAGGAGTGCAGCCAGCCTTCAGTCAACCTGTCCAAGACGGATCCTGGTCTTTTTTCTGCTTCCCCACCCCCACCCCCGGCTTTGTAGTCATCTCTGAGTGACACAGCATGGACTCACGGCGTGTGAGGAGGAATTACCTGTTGTCACTTGTGGCAAGACCCTAGAAAAACACAGTGCAGAATGACGCTGGGGAATTTGTGGATCTCGCAAATGCTCCACTAGCAACTGGATAATTGGTGCTAAAGACCATAGGTAAAGGTAAAGGGACCCCTGACCATTAGGTCCAGTCGTGTCCGACTCTGGGGTTGCGGCGCTCATCTCGCATTATTGGCCAAGGGAGCCGGTGTACAGCTTCCAGGTCATGTGGCCAGCATGACTAAGCCGCTTCTGGCGAACCAGAGCAGCGCACGGAAACGCCATTTACCTTCCCGCCGGAGCGGTACCTATTTATCTACTTGCACTTTGACGTGCTTTCGAACTGCTAGGTGGGCAGGAGCTGGGACCAAGCAACGGGAGCTCACCCCGTCGCGGGGATTTGAACCACCGACTTTCTGATCAGCAAGCCCTAGGCTCTGTGGACCATGCTTCCATCCAAATAAGTATTTCTGAAGTTGATAAAGTCACAGGCAGAGTCAATGGCCTATTCACAACTTATGCAATTTGTGGAGCAATTTGTAGGATGGGAGAATCTGATGACTCTATCCTGTGCCTTGCAAAGAAGGATGGGATACTTTCCCAGAATTTCCAAAGCATGAAGAAGCAGCATGATGTGAAATTTGTTATAAAATAAAACTGTTGAAAGAAAGAAAGAAAGAAAGAAAGAAAGAAAGAAAGAAAGAAAGAAAGAAAGAACTCTCATTCCTTGGAAGTTTTTAAGCAGACGTTGGGTGGTCATCTGTCCTGGATACTTTAGTTGAGTTTCCTGCATTATAGGGGCTTGGACTGGATGACCCTTGGGCTCCCTTCCAACTTTACAATTCTATTAGTCTTTGTGAAAACCCCCATAAATTATGGACACAAGTCAATGGGAGAACCAAAGTTCGGTTTTCCGAATACAATTTTGGAGTTGGGGTCTAAGGTGGGAGACCTCCCCCAAAGTGAACTGAAGCTACAGCAGGCTCAGTCTGAAGCACCAAAACGGGCTTTGAAGTAAATCGGGGAGGGGGGAACTTGTGTAGTCCAAGTTCTTCTCCCCCTCCCCTTCTAGGAAACAGGGGAAGGGAGGGAGGGAAAATATACCCCTATCCACCTTCCTTTCTGCTCCTTGTGGCACAAGTCCAGTACCTGCACAGCCTCTCTTGACTCAGATGCAATGGAGAGAAAGAGCTGCATGACATCAGCCTACTCGAAATCCCCAGATAACAGCTTCCAGTGGTTTCACAGAATCATGGAATTGTAGAGTTGGAAAGGACCCCAAGGGTCATCTAGTCCAATCCCATACATCATATAGATATGTTGAATAGGAGACAGATTGGTACATTATAGGAGCCCACAATTAAAAAGCCAATGTGCCAAGCAACTGTCTTCTGGGACTACTTTCTGGTAACAACCTTGTGGACAGGAGTGGAACCACAACAACAGAGTCATCAACCTCCCACTCTCACATACCTCAAATTATTCCAGGGGGCATGCAGGGGGTAGAGGATGCACAGCCTTTCCATCACCAACACACACACCCCAGACATGAGTATGTGTAAAGTTTTAGCCAGCAAACAAAGCCTAGGCAAGGGCAGATGACTACAAGGGCACCTGTCCACCCTCACTCCCACCATGGTGGCACTCCGAGAGGCCACCATGACTTTGGGTATGGCAGTTTGTGTGCCCCATCAGAGCCAGCCCACCCATTAGGTGGGGTGAAGCAGGAAGTGGTGGGACAGAGCGGGGGTGGGGGCAAGAAGCCACACATTCCCATTTTGCCTCAGGTAGCAAAATGGGACACCCCTGTGCCCCACCAATGCCCTGAGTGAGCCCATTAGGACTGCTCCCTAAAAGAATTTTACCAATCCTTTATTTTTTATTTTCCAATTCTTATTTTTCCAAAGGCTGTTAGCTTTACCAAGTTTCAGTTGATCCATATCCCCTAGCAATTGATCTCATACAGTACCTTAAAATACCTTGGGTGGGGCTTGTTATATGATAAAAATCATTTTTTTTTTTAATAATGTGCTGTAGAATTTGTGCAGTGAGCCTTTCCTCATATGGGAATCGCCATAAAATGGTTGCTGGATGTTTTTATGAAACATACAGTGAGCTCTGGTTGCCAGATCTTAGCCTGAAAACTGGATTTTTAAGAAATGAGACTAGAATAAAGAATCCTTAATGAGGAACAACTCCTTGCCTTGAAACTTCAGCCGCTCCTTCTTCTGCCTCTACTTTCCCCATTGCCTGCTGTTGGCAAGTTCATGGCAAGAGGCCTGCCAGTTCATTGAAGCTGTCTGTCTTTTACGAAGGATCTGAATGAACATGGCTGTGACCCAGCTCTTTAAACCTGCCTCTGAAGATTACTCGCTACTTAGAGATCACTTTAGCACATACTGCTTATGTGCCATTTCAGGAGACTTATTTTCAAACTGAAAACAAAAAAGTCAACACAAAATAAAATTAAAAAATGGAATAATATATCGGGTCCTCCCTGCGGTGAGACCTGGAAAACTGACACCCTGTGTTGTGGGTGGGTAAGATTGGTCAGCCACAACACCCGACTGGAAGGTCCCTCAATTCTGGGTTCAATTGGGCCAATGGGGAACAGTCTAAAGGTATCGAGGGACCTATATATACCCATGCAAGTGACCCAGTGCGTCCTCTTTCGGCGCATGCATTCGGAACAGCAACAGCGTGTCCTCTGTGCAGCTGAGAGAGAAAGCGACTTACCTTCGACGGATCGGCTTGGTGATTTCTTTCCATTATCCCTTCTTTAAAACCGCTTTCCCCTTTTCTTTCCCCTCCTTTTAGTTCAGATTTAATTCCCCCCCGTCCTTGCCCTTCCCTTCCTCAGAGGGGCTTTTGCCCTTCGGGGCTTGTCCCCTTAGTGCTCCATTTCGGAGCTTTTCACTGTGGCTGGTTGAAGACCGTTTGCCCTATGGGTTTCCCCTGAGCACTCCCTTTGTGGAGCTTGCCGTGGGTGCTGTCCTTGCATTTGGTTTTGTGTAGTGACTGTTTATTCAGTCATCTAAAGGGCCTTAGTGTTGCCCCGAGCGTTCCAGGTGTGCAGAGTTTGCCGCAGCCCAAAAAACTTTTGTTCAGCTATCTTTAGTGTTTAGCAGAGGACCCTTCACCCATGAGGCTTTTGTCTTGAGCGCTCCCAGTTGCGGAGCTTTCTGCTTCCCCCGGACTCATGGGAGCAGCGGTTCTTTTGAGCGGTAATAGCCTGCAGCTTAACACCTTGAATTGTGCATGGTGGGGGGCTAAATTTGTTGATTTATTGTGATTGTTTTGTTCGCTCTTTCTGCTTCTGGCAGTTCCTTCTCTGTAAGCTCTGCAAGTTTTAGACCCCCCCTTTTTTTTGCTTTAAGGTTGGTTGGGGAATTTCTCGAGGCAGGCAGCCATCTTGCCCCGCCATCTTGTTTTGGCGGGAGCACCTTTTTGTGTGGCGGGAGCTCCATTTTAACGGCCTAGTGAGTTAATTTGTTTTTCCTTGTACCTAAATTTAAGGGAGCCTATCAAGATGCCTGTTGAAAGGAATCCTAGTCCTGCTCTCCCTTCAAAAAGGGTAATTAGAGGCCCGTCTCAGTCACTGCGTTCAGCGCAAGCCCCAGCAGTTCCTCAGCAAACGCTCAATCGCTTGGGTGCTATTATGGCCAATATTGGTTCGGACCCTGCGGCCTTGACAAGTTTTAATTAGGAGCTTGAGTCTTTGGCTCAGCAGTTTGGGAGGCAGCCTGATCCCCAGACTGGCCCTTCCTCTTCTTTTACTGTTTATGAGGCCCATGGTCCCTCTGATGCGAGTGAAGGGAGTGAGGCTTTGGATCCTTCTGGGGCTTTGTTTTCCCAATTGCAGTTTTCTATGCTCCCAGTCCCAGCTAGTCCTAGAGGTCATCCCAGGAGCATGGGCGCCACGGTTTAACAGGCCTTTCGGCCTGGACTGCCATGTTCTCAGTCGGCACCCCTGGGTTCTGGGAGTCCAGGGCTTCCAGCAGTGCAGCTTATGGGGAGAGGAACTTCCTCTCAGCCAAGCACCTCACATGTTTTTATTTTTCTTCAGGTGCAGTCGGCTCATTCGAGGGAGGTGCTCAGCATCCATTCTTCTGAGGAGGATCTTCTGGTGCCCAGGGTCCCTTCATCCGGTGGCAAGTGGCAGAGGAGTCGTCACTCAAAACGCAGGGCCAAGAGGCGCAGAGATGGTGATTCCTCCTCTTCTATGGGTACGTCTTCTCAGACCTCTGACAATGAGTCAGACATTGTCCTAGGTCTTTATTGGGGCCACGGTGAAGGGGCTTTGGGGCTTCCCAGGTGGGCATGGCAGCGTAGAGTCAATACGCACAGGGCTAGGTATGGCCTTCCCCTTGAATGATTGGATGGTGAACTGGTCAAGTATGTTAAAGTCTCAACCAATGCGGTCAGGGATATTATTCCCAGTGCGCACTTGCCATCCAGGATCCGGAATAGGATTCTCAATGGCTGGTATGTAGATATTTTTTTAAAAAAATAATAATTTTTATTGGGTTTTTAACACAAACAAAAACAAAACTCAACATAACATAACATAACATAACATACACTCAAAATACAAATGAATAATACAACAAAAACAAGCATCATATTTTCCCCTTCCTCTTTCCTTATCATCTTGTGGTGACTTCCTCCAGCCTCCCCTGCTGCGTTTCATTGTCTGTCATCTTTAGTAATTTCCTCTCATCTTTCATTGTTTCTGTTATCTTACTAATATTCTTATCTTATAATATCTAAACTCATACATCATACATTGTTATTTAAACCTAAATCTAATCTGTAGTCTGCCACTTCTTCCAACTTTTCCCTAATTCTCAATCTTACAATAGTTCTTTATATATACTTTAAACTTCTTCCAGTCTTTTTCCACCATCTCCTCCCTCTGGTCGCGGAGTTTCTCTGTCAGTTCAGTGAGTTCCATATAGTCCATCATTTTCATCTGCCATTCTTCTATCGTTGGTAAATCCTGTGTCTTCCAGTATTTTGCTATCAGAATTCTCGCTGCTGTTGTGGCATACATAAAAAAGGTGTGATCTTCTTTAGGAATTTCTTGGTTTACCATTCCAAGTAGAAAGGCCTCTGGTTTCTTAGCAAATGTGTTTTTCAACACTCTTTTAATTTCATTATATATCTTTTCCCAGAAGGCCTTAATCCTTGGGCAGGTCCACCACATATGATAAAACGTCCCTTCTACCTTGTCACACTTCCAACATTTGTTATCCTGCAAATGATAAATTTTAGCAAGTTTGACTGGGGTCAAATACCACCTATAAATCATTTTCATAATATTTTCTTTTAACATGTTACATGCAGTAAATTTTATTCCTTTCTTCCACAATCTCTCCCAGTCTGCCATCATGATGTTATGCCCAACATCCTTAGCCCAATCTATCATTGCAGATTTAACTAATTCATCTTGTGTATGCCACTCAAGCAGTATATTGTACATTCTGGATAGGTTTTTTGTTTCCGGCTCTAACAATTCAGTTTCCAACTTAGACTTTTCAGTCTGAAAGCCAAGTTTTTTGTCCATTTTAAAAGCTTCATTAATTTGATAGTAATGTAGCCAGTCCGATATTTCTCCTTTCAATTGCTCATATGGTTTCAACCTGACACTTCCTCCTTCTTGTATCAAAATGTCACTGTCTTTTGGCCAATTGCTTCTCATATTCAATTTTGGGGGGCCTTTGCCTCTAATGGTGAAATCCATCTGGGTGTTTTCCTCTCTAACAGATCTTTGTATTTCATCCAAACCCTGAACAATGCTTTCCTGATTATGTGTGTTTTAAAGCCCTTGTGGGCCTTGATTTTATCATACCATAGATAAGCATGCCATCCAAATACATTGTCATAACCTTCCAAGTCTAATACATCAGTATTCTCCAGCTTGAACCAATCCTTCAACCAGCAGAAGGCCGCAGCCTCAAAATAGATACTCAGGTCTGGCAGGGAGAAGCCCCCTCTTTCCTTAGAGTCAGTTAAAATCTTATATTTAATTCTGGGTTTCTTCCCCTGCCAGACAAATCGTGATATATCCTTCTGCCATTTTTTAAAAGGTTCCATTTTGTCCACAATCGGTAAAGCTTGGAATAAATATAACAATTTTGGCAATACATTCATCTTAATAACAGCAATTTGACCCAACAAGGACAGTTTCAAATTATCCCATATCTCCAAATCTCTCAATTTCATTCCACACTTTCTCATAATTGTCTTTATATAAGTTCAGGTTTTTTGGAGTCACATTCACACCCAGGTATTTAACTTTCTTGGCAAATTTCAGCCCCGTCGTGACCTCTATTCTGTTTTTTTCCTCCAGTGTCAGGTTTTTACCTAATACCTTAGTCTTGGCTTTATTCAATTTAAAGCCTGCTACTTGTCCAAATTCTTGTATAGTCTCCAGTGCTCTAACGGCACTTGTCTCTGGTTCTTGTAGGGTCAACACCAAATCGTTTGCAAAGGCTTTTAATTTAAATTCTTTGGCCCACACCCCCACACCTTTTATGTCTTTATCATTTCTAATCATATTCAGCAAGACCTCCAGGACCGTTATGAATAATAGTGGGGATATTGGGCACCCCTGTCTCGTTCCCTTCTCAATCCTAATGTCTTCTGATACCACATTATTAACAATGATCCTAGCTTTCTGCTCAGTATATACAGCATTTAGACCATTCATAAAGCTCTTCCCAACCTCCATTTTTTCAAAGTTTCTTTTCATAAAACTCCAAGAAATGTTGTCAAAGGCCTTCTCCACGTCAACAAACATCAATATCGGTTTTGTATTCCTTTTAGTTTCTAACCTTTCCAGGATATCCACAATATTCCTAATATTTCCATTTAGATGTCTTCCGGGTAAAAACTCGGCTTGGTCTCTGTGGATAACCCCCATCAAAACCCTCTTAAGTCTGTTGGCCATAACATTTGCAAATATTTTGTAATCCACATTTAGCAATGAGATTGGTCCTTATCTGAGTTTTGTCTGAGTCTGGCTTCAGTATCAGGGTAATATAAGCTTCTTTCCAAGACTCAGGTGCCCTACTTCCCCTCAGTATTTCGTTGCAAACTTCCATCAAAGGTTGTATCATCCATTCTTTTAAAGTTTTATAGTACTTTGCTGTTAATCCATCCGGTCCTGGGGCCTTGTCCAACTGCATATGGTCAATTGCTTATTCTACCTCCATTCTCATAATCGGGTGGTTGAGTGGGCCTTTTTTATCCTCTGGGATTTTATGCAAACCATTCTTATCCAAAAATTGCTCTATTTTGGACTGATCTTGATTATTCTCTTTGTACAACTGTTTGTAATATTTTTGAAAGTTTTTTCAATGTTATTTCCTTCTACAACAATGTTTGTAATCATATTTTGTTTTTGCCTCCTTTTCAACTGCCAAGCCAGCAGCTTCCCACATTTATTTGCTGATTCAAATGTCTTTTGCCTTATCATCTTGATTTTTCATTCAATTTCCTTATTAATCAATTGTGCGTATTCTACTTGCAGTAATTTAATTTCTTTTTGTACTTGCAAATTCCTCGGATTGGTCCTCAATTTCTTTTCTTTTTCCTTAAGTTGTTGTAGGATGTTGTCCTTCTTTGTATTTTGGAGCTTCTTCCTTATAGCCTTTTGTTGTATCAGAAATCCTCTCATTACTGCCTTACTTGTATCCCAAATGACTCTCTTTTCCACCTGTGTATTCAGATTAATTTCAAAATAGTCCTTGAGGGTCTTTCAGGCCTTCTCACAGATCTTTTCATTTCTAAAGAGAGAATCATCCATTCTTCATCTGAACGATCTCTGCGGTATTAGTCTTAAGTCCAGTTGTACAGCATTATGATCAGAGCATGTTTTGGGGTGTATTTCTGCTCTGAGTATCTTTGGAGCAAGTTCCCTGGAGACCCATATATAATCGATTCTGCCCCATGACATCATTGCCTCGGAATGGTAAGTTTCCTCATTGTCCATTGGATTTTTAATCTCCATGTATCAATCCAATCGAGGTTATCTGTCATATCAAAAAAAGTCTTTGGTAGTCTTCCTTTGTTTGTCAGTCTTGTCCTTTGTGATCTATCCATTAATGTGGAGACCACTGCATTGAAGTCTCCCATTGTAATAATTTTGTAATCCATATAATCCAGCAACGTGTCATGGAGTTTTTTATAAAAGTCACTTTTACCGTCATTTGGTGCATAAAGTCCCAATATAAAAAAAAATCGCCTTGCACTGTTATTTGTATCGCAACATACCTTCCTTCTTCATCTTTGAACATCAATTTTGGATTGTATTTTTCTTTGGCGTAGATTACAACTCCTCTCTTTTTTACTTTAGCTGATGAGATGAATTCTTGGCCCAATTTTTTATTTTGTAATATCCTTCTATGAAGTCTAACCACATGTGTCTCTTGTAAGCAGATCAAATCCAAATTCTGTTTGGCTAGAACATGATGCACTTGGTTCCTTTTGGCCTTAATATTTAAACCTCGAACGTTCCATGACAAAATTTTCAAGGCCATTTTAGTTAGTTAGCTCCCCCTTCTGCTCCTGCTGTTGCTCCCTCTTCAACTCCTGGTCCTGGTCCAGCTCCTGGTTTCACCCCTAAGATGCCTTGAAATGGTGCAAATCCAGACACCAATTCCAAATCCTTGGCTCTTGTGTCCTCGAAGTCTGTGAAGTCTGTGATGTTTTTATCCAGGAATTTCCTTTTATCTTTCACTGATTTGATTCTCACCTTCCTTTCTTTGTATTTGAAGGAGAGTCCTTATGGGAACTCCCACTGGAAGTATATTCCTTTCCTCTTTAGTGCTCTTGTCAGGTCTGTGTAATTTCCTCTCAGGTCCAGAAAATATTTCGGAATGTCCTTGAAGAGCACAATTTTATGTTGTTGAACTTCCAGATTTTTTTGGTAATGAAGGCCCAAAATCCTATCTCTCTGATCTTTGTTTTGAAATTCTACCATACAGTTGTTGATGATCTTCAATTCCCTTTTTCCTTTTAATCCAAATCTGTAGGCCTTCACAATCATAGACTCCACTTCCTCCTTCTCCAGTTCCCAACAGTCCGCAAATTCCTGGACCAAAAACTTCTTCAAGTCTCCTTGTTCTAATTCTGGCAGGCCTCTCAGACGCAGATTGCCTTCTCTTTCTTTCATCTGTAGAAAGGAAATTGCTGATTGGGTCACATCCTGTTGTCTTAAATCTTGTTCTCGAACCTGTTCCAAATTTACGACTCTTGTCTCAACGTGTGCCACTTGGGCCTTGGTTTCAATAATTTCTTGTTTTAACGCCCCTAATTGTCGAATCCCCTCAGTGTTCGCATCCACTTTCTTATTAAGGGCATCAACACTTTCAGTATTTTTATTAAGGTCTCTTTTTAAATCTGCCAGTGCTGACAGCACGTGTTCATTAAAAGAGCTCCCTTGGGCCCCTGGCAGTGAGTCTTTCCTTCCTTTTGGATCTCTTCCATATGTTTTTACTCTGGCACCCATTGTATCTCCATCCGTCATATTGTAAACACAAGTGCCTCCGCAGCTGGCAGTATTCAAGGTCAAGTCAAGATAAGGTAATGTCCGGCTTTTGGGCTTCCCAGAGAGTTGGAGCACACAGACTACAGGAAGTTGATTCAGGCTGTGTCCTTCCCTGCTCACAATGGAGCATAATATGGAGTAGCCATTTTAAACCAGCAGTCTGCCGTTTCTCTCAATCTCCGGTGTTGCAATTTTAGCCAGTTAAAATTGAAGAAGTCAGTATGTTGCACAAAAAGTAATTCCCCCCCCTTTTTATAACAATTTTGGGACAATGTAGCCGCTTGAATTAGTTCAAAGCGTCTGCGTCGGAAACAAAAGTAACAACTATGCAGTCTCTTTATTACATCACAATGGGTTTCTACTGCTCTGACCCAGTCTCCGCATTCCTGAGGGTGAGCGGTGCCTTTGAAGCTTTTTAAAGTCAATTTGCAGGGTTAACACAGTAAAAATTCCCCCCCTCGCCCTGCTTGAAGACCAGGGGGGTTTAGACTTTAGTCTTGGACGTTTTTTCTAAATAAGAGTCTTTTCGCGGCTACAGTCTTATTTCCTTTACTTTCCACTTTGCCACAGCCGGGAGAAACGAACCTCCTTTTAAAATCTCTCCCGCGTTCCAATTTTAGTCCCGATCAGTCAAAATCCTCTTTTTACTCAGGTTTCCGATTGTATTTTTCGATCTTTTTGGAAGAAATCAAGCGCTCACAGCCGCCGGTTGACGCTGCTTCACTGCGCCGGGGAAGTCGCTGGATCCACAGCACCCCGGTCTACCACCTCGCCCGCTCTCGGCTGCTCTTACTAGAGTTGCCGGAGGACGAAGGAGACCGCTCCGGGTACCCGCCGGATCGCCACGTCCTCAGGTCGCTCTACCTGAGGCTCTTTTGGGGGTCCTTTGCGTGGTAACGGCACCCCCCACCCTGACACAGCAGGAAAGCCTCGGACAACGAGGATTTCCCAGCCGACCGGTATGGCGCTTGACCAGAAGTCCGGTATGTAGATATTTTTAAACTCTTTCCCCCTAATGAATGTCCGGACAAGGATAAGCAGGCGGCATTGGGGAAGGGTAAGGCCAGCTCTCTTAAGGTAGAGAGGAGCTTTGAGAAATGGCTCCATGCCTATCAGGTATTTGCCGGGGTTATTTCTGTAGCACATCCCAAAAGAAGTCTGCACCTGTGGATTTACCAATCTTTGGTGCATAAGGCTTTTACATTGGCCGGTGAGGTGGTAGCCATAAGCTATGATGAGAGTTTTTGGCATCAGGCTGCCAGGATCCCTTCTGCTCAATGGGATCGTAAAAATCTCAATGTATGGACTACTTATGTCTCTCTGAATTTTGAGAGCAAGTCCATTGAACAGTCAAAATCCAAGCAAGAGGTCAAGAAGCCAGGGAGGCACCTTATTTGTTGGGAATATAATAAAGGATCCTGCCAGCATCAGGGATGTAGGTTTTCCCACATTTGCGATAAATGTTTTGGGAGCCATTCCGCCGCTTCCTGTGGAATTAAGTGGCCCTTTCATGGGGCAAGGAGAGGTTCTCAGTGGGAGCAGAAAGGATCCTCTCCTTCAGCAGCCCACAATGTTAAGTGAGGTCTTATTGACCCTAGCCCATACTCCCATTTAATTTCCTGCCTTGGGGGTGTGGCTGTGCAGGTACCCTGATACAGCTGCTGCTTATTTGTGGCTTGGATTTTTTCAAGGCTTTTGTATCCCAGTGGCGTTCCTGCCTAGGGCTACCAAAGTTGAAAATCGGAAATCTGTGAGAGAGTTGCCTAATGTTGCTAGGAGAAAGATCAGGAAGGAATTGGCTTTGGGTAGGGTGGCTGGCCCATTTGCGCGCCCTCCCTACCCAGATTTGCACCTTTCTCCTTTGGGTGTGGTCCCTAAAAGGGCTCCAGGTGAATTTCGCTTAATTCACAACTTATCTTACCTGCAGGGTTCATCAGTAAATGATGCTATCCCTCCTGAGTTGTGTTCTGTTAAGTATGCCACCTTTCACCAAGCTGTCAAGTTGATCAGGAATTTTGGGAAGGGTGCACTTTTGGCTAAGTGCGATGTGGAAGCTGCCTTCCGCTTACTTCCTGTTCACCCACATGATTTTAAATTGCTGGGATTCCGGTTGGATGGAGCTTATTATGTGGATAAGGCTATGCCTAAAGGCTGCTCTATATCCTGAGGCACCGGCATGGGTTGCCATTTTCTACCCGCGAGAAACGCAGCCACAAGTCTCTGCGGCACTACGACCGATTCTCAAGTAAAGGAAAAAACCGAATTGGACATTAAGAAGGTTGGTGTTTAAATTTTAATTGGAAAAGGAAAATTCGGAGGACAGCGGGGGTAAAAAAGGAAGTCAACCCTGACTGTGATTAACTGGGGTTCGCAAAGCTATAGTTGGAATTAGTTTAAACCTACAACGGAAAACTTGGGACCTGAATTAAGGCAAACGTCTAAGGGAGGAGTGGAAGTTTGGATACATTTATTTTATTTAAAGTTTCTTTTTTCTTTGCTGAACTTCGGGGAACTGCTGGGGAAGGACCTTCCCTTTTACTTTCACTTTTATTTGAACTGCACAACTCCAAAAGACATATTGTAACTCTTTAACTGAAAACAGAGTTGCCTTACCGGCAGCAATAGACATTTATTGTAAAAGGAGAAAAGAACTCCTGCTGGAACCTTGGCAGAAAAGGTTTATTTATGTTGCTTGGCTTGGAGCGATAAAAAACAGACCCGCCCTTCTATCTTTAAACTTTTGCTGATTTTGGAGTTTGCGCCCATTGTTGCTGAAGATAAATCCTCTGACCCCCCACCCCCACCCCCTCAGCTGCCTATCGGGAAGAGTGGATTAAGCCAAAAGGCTGAAGAATTTTTATTTTATTTTCCTCTCCTCAAATCTTCTATTTTTTTTCTGAACTGAGTAATACGTTTAGCCTGAGTGGAGTAGCCATGCAAGTTGTTAGAACAGCTGTTCATCCTACTTTGATTTTTATTCTCTTTACTGACTGAAAGACTGGTGGATTGGCCAAGCAAGTGGCAGAAAAATAGAATTTGATTGTAAGGTCCGCTCTTATAGTGATTTGTTTGAATTGGATTTGAACTGAAAGTACTATAAACTTTCTTTGCAATGATCAAAAGTTGCAATTTAGTAGATATATGGAGACTGAGACACCCACTGGACAAACAATTTACGTATTTTTCGGAACCTAAGCAATCAACAGCAAGGATTGATTATGTTTTGATTTCCAGCGAACTAGCACTAAGAATTAGCAAAATCGAAATCCAACCAAGGACACTGTCTGATCATAATTTGATATGGTGTGAAATTAAAGGTTTGGAGGAAAAAACATTCAGATGGAGACTGAACAAAAACTTACTTGATGATCAAGATATAGAGGGAAAAGCAAGAAAGATGTTGGCGGACTATTTTATAATTAACAGGAAACAGGAAACAAAAGAAAGTATTGTATGGGACACAAGCAAAGCAGTCATGAGAGGATTCTTTATTCAACAAAATAGCATAAAAAGAATATCAGCAATAAAGATGAACGTGCTACCAAATATGTTGTTTTTGTTCCAATCAATTCCGATAATCAAGGGGACAGCCACATTTAAAGAATGGCAAAAAATAATTTCAAGATTTATCTGGCAGGGGAAGAAACCAAGGATAAGATTTAAACTACTAACTGAATGTAATGAAAGAGGAGGATTCTCCCTGCCAGACTTGAAACTGTACTATGAAGCGGCATGTCTCTGTTGGTTAAAGGAATGGATGGTGTTGGAAAAAACAGACTTACTAGATTTGGAAGGACATGATAATAGATTTGGTTGGCACTCATATTTATGGTGTGATAGAATAAAGGTACATAAAGATTTTGGAAACCACATACAGTGGTACCTCAGGTTACATACACTTCAGGTTACATACGCTTCAGGTTAAGAACTCCTCTAACCCAGAAATAATGCTTCAGGTTAAGAACTTTGCTTCAGGATAAGAACAGAAATTGTGCTCTTGCGGCACATAGCTAAAGTGGTGCTTCAGGTTAAGAACATTTTCAGGTTAAGAACGGACCTCCGGAACGAATTAAGTACTTAACCATAGGTACCACTGTATTCCGAAAGTCTTTGTATGAAGTTTGGGAAAGATATAAAAGTATATTGGAAAGGAAAACACCCTGGTGGTTATCACCACTTGAAATCTTGAGTGCAAAAAATGTTAACATGAGCTCAAATTGCGTAACTTATGAAATGTTACTTCAAAATGATGGTGTTAAATGGAAATTAAAACCGTTCGAAGAAGTGAAAGATTTTGTAAATGACTGGTTTCATTATTATCAGATTAATGAAATGTTTTAAAAGGATATGAAAGAAAATGGATTTGGAGATGTTAAAACTAAATTTGAAATAGAAATATAGTGATACCTCAGGTTAAGTACGCTTCAGGTTAACTCCGCTAAGAACAGAAATCGTGCTCTGGAGGCGCAGCAGCAGCAGGAGGTCCCATTAGCTAAAGTGGTGCTTCAGGTTAAGTACGCTTCAGGTTAAGAACGGACCTTGGGAACGAATTAAGTACTTAGCCCAAGGTACCACTGTACTGAACAGTAATTTTAAAACATTGTCAAAAATGTACAAAATGTTGCTGGAATGGCATTTGAAAGATGAGGAAGTGAAGTCGGTGATAATTCATTGGGCAAGAGATATTGGTCATAACATAATGTTGGATGACTGGGAGAAACTCTGGAAAGAAGGAATGAAATTCATAGCATGCAATGCGTTAAAAGAAAATGTATTAAAGATGATGTATAGATGGTACATTACACCGGTTAAGTTGGCAAAACTTTATAAATCAGATAATAAATGTTGGAAATGTAAGGAGAAAGAAGGTACCTTTTATCATATGTGGTGGGAATGTAAGAAGGTGAAAGGCTTCTGGGAGATAATATATATTGAGATTAAGAAAATGTTGAAATATACATTTGCAAAAAAACCAGAAGCCTTCTTGGTGGGAATAGTGGATACAGATATTAAAAAACAAGATGTTAAACTTTTCCAATATGCTGTAACAGCGGCAAGAATTTTGATAGCACAAAAATGGAAACAAGAAGAATTACCGACAAAGGAGGAATGGACAGCGAAACTGATGGAGTATGCGGAATTGAACAAAATGACGGGAAGAATCCAAGAACAGCAGGACCAGAAGTTCATCAAAGATTGGACCAAATTTGCAGATTATTTGAAAGACAATTGCACTCATATGAATACGTTGGTAGGATTACAAGAAGCTTTGTAGATTAGTGAAAAAATGTTATTGTAATATGATTTTACAGTGATAAGACTAGATGTGATAATTTAAAGCAATGATTGATTTAGGAAGTATAGATTTTAGTTAAAAACATTAGAATATCATTAGGAGGGTTTGACAGAAGTCTAGGCTTTGAAAAGCCAAAGATGATGACAATATACTGTGATGAATTTTATTATTGTTCTGTTATAATGAATAAAAAATGATATGGCAAAAAAAGAAAGAAAGGCTGCTCTATATCCTGTGCAGCTTTGGAGGCCCTCAGTACATTTTTGGAATGGGCTTTGCATACCAAGACAGGTTTTAGGGGCGTGACCCATTACCTCGATTTTTTTATTAAGTTCTGCAGCCGATTCAGAGGAATGCTTGCTTCTTTTGCAGGCTTTTAACGACCTAACTCAGGAGTTAGGGGTTCCCTTAGTGGCTGATAAAACTGAAGGCCCAGTCATGAGGTTGTCTTACCTTGGAATTCAGTTGGATACTGTGGCATTAACTTCCGCTTTGCCTGAAGTAAAGTTGATGGCTTTGCGTGATATTATTATGGAATTTTTGCCACGGGAAAAAGTTACCTTGTGGCAGATTCAGTCCCTTTTGGGCCATTTGAATTTCACGTGCAGGGTGGTGGCTCCTGGTCGCCCCTTTTGTGCACGCTTAGCGAGACTTTCAGCTAGCCTGCGGTCACCCCATCACCGTATCCGTTGCCCAGCGAGGTCAGGGCAGACCTAGAGATGTGGCTTGAATTCCTTAAGGAGTTCAATGGCGTATCCTTGTGGCATGATACTTTGAATCTGCAATTTGATTTCCAGGTCCATTTGGACGCTGCTGGTTCCTTGGGTATTGGGCTTTATTTCCGTGGCCGTTGGTGCGCTCAGAGGTGGCCTGAGCAATAGCAGGGTAGAGCCATTACCCGTGATTTAACCTTTCTAGAGTTTTTCCCCATTGTAGTGGCAGCGCACATCTGGGCCACGGAGTTCAAGGACCTCTGTTTCTGGTCCGATAATCAGGCCGTGGTGAGCGTTTTGGCAAAGCAGCCATCCCGCTCCAGTAGAGTCTCTGCCCTGTTACGAACATTTGTGCTGCGGTGCCTCAAGTTTAATATTGTTTTTTCTGCCCATTTTATTCCTGGCGCTAATAATGATATTGCGGATGCCCTATCCCGTTTTCAGATAGAACACTTCAGATCCCTAGCTCCAGAGGCCCAGCTTCCGGAATATTTCCCGGATCAGCTTTGGAACCTTGGCATCAGATAGTATTGCAGGGAGTGGTAGCATCTGTTTCTCCTTCCACATTGAGGTCTTATAAGAAGGCCTGGATGGACTTTTCAGCTTTCAGAGTACAGCTCACAACCAGCCTAAGTTCAGAGTCACCATCCACACATCAGGTGTTGCAATATTTGGCTCACCTGCGGTTTTTGGGTCAAGCCGTGAAGTCCATCCAAACTCAGTCTTTTGCCATTTCCTTTTTCTGTAAGTCCCTTTATTCTAGAGACCCTTGTGCAAAATTTGTGGTGCACAAGGCTCTCAAGGGCTGGGCCAGGCTACAGCCACCTAAGTTGTCAGGTAGGAGGCTGGTCACATTTGACATTTTGTGCGCTATGCGCAGCACGGTGAGATCAATTTGTTGGTTTAATTTTGAGGCGAAGTGGTGGTGGAGTCAGTACAGGGAAGGACTCACAGGGGCTTGCCTGTGGCAATGGTAGTGCAGCTGGGCGAGAATGATTTGCTGGAAGCTCCCAGCTTGAGCCTGCGGACCCACATGCAGGAGGACTTGGAAGATTTTTTGGTCGCAGCTGTTGCAGCAACATGCGTGGCAAGGAAGCCGATGCCCAGCCGATGCCCAGCTGCCACTGAGAGGGCCAGGAGGCGTGTCCAGAGCGCATTGGCCAAGAAGGTTCTGGCCTTGGGCGGGACGGTGATCCGTCACCCGGGCATTACCTTCCGTGATGCGTCCCTTTACAGGCTTGATGGGGTTCATCTGTCTGTGATTGGGAATGATTTGTGGCTAACCGCCGTGTCAGCAGGGTTAAGGGATTGGTTACAGTTGTGAGTGGTTGGCGGCGATAGTCTGTTCTGGGCTTTCCGCTTACCCAGGTGTTCACCCTTGGCTGACCTATGCTGGAACCCTGGGTCAGTGCTACCTGCATGGCAGGGAGCTAGTCAAACCAGAGTCTATGCAACCACTCACTTTCTGTAATCAATAAAGTTGTGGCCTAAATTCTGTCAAAAACTAAACTAAAATTTGAGTCAAGTATGAATTTATTTAGGGGGGGGGGAGGTTTCTGGGTCTGAACACACAAATGTTTGGAAAGAAAGAACAAGCAAAAGAAAGCAGATCTTACCAGCAGATTGCTGCCACTTATGGTAACATACTCAGGTTGTGCTGTGAACTGCTACGGTTCCTAAAAGATCATTTAGCAAATGTTTAATGAGAATGATTTGATTGCAGGAATCATCATTAATTTTGCATCTCTTGAAGATGGAAGGTGACTTTGTGTAAGAAATTGAAGGGGCGGGAAGAACCTGCTTCGTGAACAATCAATGATGAAAATATCAACTGATAATCATATCTATCTTTCATAGAGAGAGGTTTCCATTGCAAACCACAAGTCTGCTTGTAAATGTAGCAGAATATTATATACACCTCACCTGAAACTTATCTATAATCCCCAAGAAGAATGTAATAATATAGCAGTCTATAATGAGCAGCTTTAGATGCAGCTCTTCCTGAAAAATTCAACTGGATTGGAAGGCACCATTCCCCTTTGCCAAAAGAAAATAAGCTGCAGGGAAAAGCCTCTTTTTGATAAGCTTCTCCTACACTGCAGAAATTTTAAAAAATAAATATTCCCCAATAAACAAAACTCTGCCCAAGCCTCCCTTTGATGGCTTATTTTGAAATCAGTGAGCCAATGGATAAGATAACATAGATAAGATTTCTTTATTGTCATTGTACAGAGAAGGCTTTGATTGCAAGCATGAAGTTTGAACAAAAATCTATTCTTACTAAATTATATTTCTCCCATTTCAGTCAAGGTTTCTGGTTCATTCAACAGTAATTGCCATAGTCAACTACTGAATGAGTAAGAGTCACAGACTAAGAGCCACAAAGTGTCCTATATCATGTTCTTTCTTTCTTACTCCTCACTTTCAAGGTGAGTGACAATTTTATTATCTCTCCTAAGCAAAATCAGGTGTGACTACACAGGATTGTGGACAGGATTTCTGCCCCTTTAATAATTTGACAGAAGGGTGGGGGATCATGCAAGATACTGAAAACTTGTTTTCACCAAGCCACCCCCAGGAGAATAAAGACACAAGGACACATAATTTAGGTTAATGTTAATGGGCAAAATTTAGGCCACAACTTTATTGGTTACAGAATGTAAGTGGTATTGGCTTAGGCATTGGCATCAACAGACTATATCTGACTCCTGCCCGCCTTGCAGGAAGTCTGGAAGGGTAAACCACCAGTAGGGGGAGCCCCGCCAATGCGGATTGACTCGAGCCCCCTTGGTTCCCACTGGGGTCATGGCATGGCCCTAGCCCCTTCCTGGGCTTCAGACAAGAACCACACCCCCAGATTCCTTTAACGGAATACCCTTACACATGGAGGGGCAGGTGATGGCAGCACCTCCCCCCCCCATCGCTATTTCTTATTTATTATTTATTTATTTATTTATTCTTTATTAATATTACACACAAATGTTAACGACATGAATAACATAAATAACAAATCATACAAGACCACCGCATTACAATAAAAGATAAGCATACAACGAACAAAAGGAAACAAAAAGAAGCAAAAAGTAAACAAAGATAAAAGAAAATCAAATACTAATAATACATTACATTTATATAGCAGTTTAAAATCAATGACTTCCAATCATTCTCACTATACTGTTATGCTATCCTGATTCTTTAACACAGATTTATAAATTATATATAGATCTATTATATTGTGTGTTCTTACGAAATATCTAATTCGTTCTTTGCTTACAAGTATCAATCTAATTCTGCAAGTACTGTTTTGTTTGTACAATATGTGTTCAGGTATATTTTAAATATTTTCCATTCTCCATAAACCTCTTGGTCTGACACTTCTCTGATTTTCCCAGTCAATTTGGCTAATTGTAAATACTCTATCATAAGAATCTGCCATTCTGTCACCGATGGTAAGGTTTCATTCTTCCAGTTTCTGGCCACTATTATTCTAGCTGCCGTTACTGTATACATGAACAGTGGTCTTATATATTATTTAAATTCTGTTGGTAATATACCCAATAGGAAAATTTCAGGTCTTTTTTGGAATGTAATTTTAAATAACTTTTTAAGTTCACCATAAATGTTGTTCTAAAATTCACATACCACTTCACATTTCCACCACATATGGAAATAAGACCCTATTTCTTTTTTACATCTCCAGCATATTTGCGATCTTCCTTTGTACATTTTGGCAAGTTTTAAAGGTGTATGATGCCATCTGTACATCATCTTCATTGTGTTTTCTCTTAAATTATAACATGCTGTAAACTTGATATCCATTCTCCACAATCTTTCCCATTGGTCCATGTGAACATTATATCCCAAGTCCTGCGTCCAGCTTATCATCACTCCTTTTACTTGTTCTTCTTTAGTTTCCCACTCATTAGAGTGGGAAACTCATTATTAAAGTATTCATACATTCGTGATATATACTTCCCTTTAGTGTGAGTTAATTCTTTCTCAAATCTTGTTGTTTCTTTTGCAATACCTTCCTTCCTATCTAAGCACAGTCTTTGGTTTAGCTGGAAGTATTGAAGCCAGTCAGACAGATAGCCTTTAATTTCCTCATATTTTCTTAAAGTTGGCACGTCATAGTCATTCTCCAATACTAAACGGTACGTCGGCCATTCCCCTTTCATATTTGTTCTTTTTACTGCAGCTGCTTCTACAGGTGAGGTCCACAACAGTATTTTTGGCTCTAAAATTCCTTTATATTTACTCCAGATCTTATAGAGTGATTTCCTAATAACATGACTCAAAAAGCCCTTGTGGACTCTCACCTTGTCATATATCAAGTAGGAGTGCCATCCGTACCAGTTACCATGGCCCTCAAGATCTAACAGGTCTGTATCTTTTAGGACAGTCCATTCTTTCAACCATACCAATCCCGCTGCTGCATGGTAAAGTCCGGAAGTGCGAAACCTCCTCTTTCCTTCCTTTCTGTTAATAGTTTATACTTGATCCTCGGCTTTTTCCCATTCCAAATAAATTTTGTTATTTCTTTTTTCCATTCCTGGAACACTTCATGCCTCCCAGAATTGGAATTGTTTGGAATAAATATATCATTCTCGGGAGAATATTCATCTTAACTGCCGAGATTCTTCCTAATAGGGAAAGGTGGAGTCTGTTCTTCCATGCTTTTTTTAACCTCTTTCCATGTTTTTATGTAATTATCTTCATACAGGTTTATACTTTTGGTTGAGATCCAAATCCCTAGATATTTAGCCTTATTTTTGATTTCCAGAACTGTTAGTCTCTGTAATTCTTCTTTTTCTTTCTGAGTTAAGTTTTTTGTTATTAATTTAGTTTTTTTTATAATAATTTTGAGGCCCATTACTTTTCCAAATTCCTTAATTAAATCCATAGATTCTGGTATACTTTGTAACGGTTCTTGTGTTGTGACTATTAAGTCATCGGTGAAGGCCCTGACTTTGTATGTTTTCTCTCCAATCACAATTCCTTTTATATTTCCATTTATTCTAATATTTTGTAGAAGTGGTTCTAGAGCCAGAATGAATAACAGGGGTGACAGGGGGCATCCCTGTCTTGTACCTTTTTCAATACTAATGTTATCTGTTACATTGCCATTTATTAACAATCTAGCTCTTTGTTGACAATATATAGCTTCAATTCCATTTCTAAACTTTTCTCCCAGTCCTAATACTTCTAGTTGTTTTTTCATAAAACACCAAGAAACATTGTCGAATGCTTTTTCCACGTCCAAAAGTAATAGGGCCGCTTTTTTATCACTTCTAGATTCTAGATAATCCAAAACATTGCCAATGTTTCTTGTGTTTCCCGAAATTTGTCTCCCCAAGAGAAATCCTGCCTGGTTCGGGTGAATGACCTCTCCGATGGCCTCTTTAAGATGATTTGCCAGTATATTGGTAAAGAGTTTATAATCAGAATTTAACAATGAAATTGGTCTATAATTTGATATTGACTCTGCATCGCCACCTTGCTTAGCTATTAATGTGTGGTAGGCTTCTCTCCACGAGTCATGGATCTCCCATTCATTTAATATATTATTCATTATTTCGGCTAATGGTGTTATTAGGATTTCTTCCATTTTTTTTTTATAGAATTCTGCGGGAAGTCTATCTGGACCTGGCGTCTTCCTTATTTTAGCTTTTTAAATGGCATTCCTTATTTCTAATGTTGATATCTGGGTGTTCAGCATATGGATTTTTTCTTCCTTCACTTCTAGAATTCCCTGTTGACGCAAATAGTCTTCTACTCCTTTATTCATATCTTCATTTTTTTAGGAATTTGATTTCTTTTTGAATTTTTTCATTATTGGGTTGTTTATTTAATTCCTTCTCTTTCTTTTTTAATTCTTCCAACATTCTCATTTTTCCCTTTTCCTTTTCTTTTCTTTGTAGGGCATTCTGTTTTATAAAGTATTCTCTAATCACTGCTTTCCCAGCATCCCACACTGTCCTAATGTCACTTCCTTGTTTGCTATTTAACTCAAAATATTCTTTTAATACCATTTTAGCACCCTCTATTATTTTTTCATCTTTCAATAAGGCATCATTCAATTTCCATCTCCTTATCCCTGTTCTTTAATCTGGCTTTAAATTTAACAACACCGGGTTGTGATCTGAGATTGTTTTTGGTAGAATCTGTGAATCTTCCATTCTTCCTACCCACATCGCTATTCCAATGCCTAACCGCAAAACCTTACAAAGTTGTGACAATTGCTACGAGGTAGGCGAAAACCAAGTGGCTGGTGCCAATTTGCCAAGTGGAAAAAGTCCTACCAGGCCCCTCAACAGCGACCAACCAAAGTCCAGCAACCCTACCTAGAAGAGGGTGGGAGGGCAGGATATCCATGTGTGAGGCTGAAAGAGGAGCTCCCAGAGTCACGCCGCAGTTTAAATTGGCCCTGGCCATGCCCCCACAGCACCCCGATTGGTCACCTGGCAAATGGCATGGCTGGGGCACCCTCAGCAGGATGCAGGATGCTACCCCGCCCCACGCTGAGGCAGGGGTGGGACCCGGTGGCCCGAGCGCAACCCGGTCCCACTCAGGAGCAGAACCGATTTAGCTGAATAGTTAAGAAACTGAGCTGAGATCAAGGCATTTCCCATTTCAAATATGTCCTCATATCATACAGCTGCCAAGTGATCAGAAAAAAATTCAAACTTGCTGTAGTGTCTTCAACAGCTGCTTAATGAGCAAAAATCAGCTGGTGACACTTTCACAGCATGGATGTAAACATTGTAAAGTACATATCATTGGTAATAAAGGTTGTCTGTCAACTTTTAAGTTCAAAAAATATGAACAGGAACATAACACCAAGTTGGCAGAAACATCTTGATGAGGGTAGTAAACAAACCAGCAAAAAAATGTTAAAGGAAGTGTGTATGTTTGTCTCCCCCTTTTTCTTGCCTCTCTCCTTAAAAGCACTCTCCTCTCCATTGCTGGGGGAAAGACAGTATATATGTGTCTGTATGTGTGCCCCCCCACCCCTATAGTGCCAAACCTGATGGGGGAGGATAGAAGATGCAGGGTGGAGAAGAGTAAGTGATGGGATTAAACGAGAAGGGGAGTGGGGTGGAAGAGAGACGAGAAAACATTGCGCTCCACAGGATTCCAGAGACAAAAAAATCATCCCTATATGGGGGCTGTTCCACCTTTCCCCCCACCCCCCCTGCCCAATCTCCTTTAGATTTGCAAGGTTGGCAGTGACAGAAACAGCTGCAATGGGACGGGGAGCGCAGGGTGGAGACAGCTGGGAGAGGGTGGCAGATACAGAGAGGAGGGAGGGAGAGGGTTCAAGTGGGTGGAGGGCGCCTTGTGAGGCCCCACGCGGATCTTGCTCTGAGGCGCCATTGCGCGCCAGGGGCGTCCTTCCCGTTGAGCCAAGTGGCGCCATGTGCCATGGCACCCGCCCAGCAGGGGCGTGTCGAGGAGGCACACGGAGCCGCCCGCGCATCTGCCTTGCCCGCTTCACTCCTTTCCTGGCGGCGGTGCCGGAGCTGCCTCTCTGTCGAGGGTGCCGGAGCTGCCCCTCTGAAATATACTCGGAGTTGAGTGTGGATTTCATGCTCTTTATTCAGCTCATAGTAGCGAGGATTGAAAGTTTCCCCAGAGCATCTGCTTTATATACATTATTTACACAATGGGTCCCACATGATTGGCTAATTCCAGGATACTCCTGTAGGCCAATCCGGTTGCAGATTCACTTCCACCTGGAGCTGGATTGGGTGGCTCCTGCGGACCAATCAGACTGCTGCATTCTGGATCCTATTGTTCTAGGACCAATCAGACTGCTGCATTTTGGATCCTATTCAACTCAGTACATAACACCCTCTATCGAGGGGCGGCGCCCTCACCTGCTCAGCCCAACCCAGGCGCCCGATGCCGCGCGCTCCTCAGGGCGCAGATCACCGCACCTCCAACAAAGCTGCCTTGAAGGCGGGGAGGGGCGCCACCGGGGACATCCGAGGCTGGAGTGAAGGCGAGGCGGAGGGGAAAGTGCTTTCCTCGCCAGAAGCCTCCGCGCAACAGCAGCCCCCTCCTTCTATGGGCCCCCCTCCTGCTTCTTCTCCTTCCTTCCACTGGCTGGCCTTTCCTTTTTATCCCCCTCTCACTTTCCTTTTCATTTTGCTCATTTTCTTCTGTCTTGTGCCACCGTCTCTACCTCTTTAATTTGCCTCTTTGTGACTCCTGCCCCCTCAACTTGCACGGAATCAAAATGAACAAAAAATGGCAACATCAACTTGCCATTTTATTTTTAAAACCACAAAGCCATTTTCACTTACAGCACTGGAATAAAATAAAAAATAAAAAAAATCCTTCCACTAGCACCTTAAAAGTCCAACTAAGTTTGTTCTTGGTATGAGCTTTCATGTGCATGCAAGTGACCTACTAAGTAGCCAGGCAAGTGACCTACTAAGTGAGAGGGTAGGCAAGTAGATGTGTCAATGTGTAAAGCAAGTGTTATTTACACAGAAGAAAATCCTACTGAATTCAAGTGGGTTTACTCTCAAATAAATGGGATTAGGTTTGCACTCTTGCTCCTGAATGAACAAAATAACTGTTTGAAATGCTGCAATAGGCCTACAGTATACACTCAATGAGAATTACTCTTGAGTAAACTCACACAATCCTAAGCGCACATATACTTACAAGCAAAGCCTCATGATTGACCCCAAGAAGACTTGCTCCCAACATATATTGGAAGGATCAAGGGAACATTTACTTGGGTGTAAGCACCACCATTACAGAACTGAAGAAGCTTCACTGACTGAGTAAACCTGTTATGACTGCACAGTTGCAGCAATGGCAGCCAGATTCATGTTATTAACCTGGGTAGGGGTGGGGAATATAAAACCCTCAAGGAGAGAGAGCCATTCTGCTTCTTGGTCACCCTTTCCCCCAATGTGACTGCAACTCCTAGTGACTCTGAGTGGCTGCGCAAAGGAAGAACAAATCTGATGAACTTTATATTACACACACAAAAAGTAGGGTTGCCATATGTCCAGGATTTCCCAGACATGTCCTCTTTTTTAAAAAGGTGAAACGGGGGGGGGGGAGGGCGGAGGGATCTTTGAATGGGGGGGAGGGGGATTTTTGAACCACGGTGCCGGATATCCTTAAGATGGCCGTGCCAGTGTGATATCTAATGAAGTAATGTCTCCAATTTTGCCACTAATTGTCTCTTGTGGGTAACAAATTCCCTCCAGCAAGTAAATTCTGTCCTAAATTAAAGTAAGCAGTCTTACTTCACTCGGTCCCTGTAGTGGTCACATTGATACCTCTTAAATCATTATCTGCTTTGCCAAGATGTTCCTCCTGACTGTGGTAGCTCATGGGTAGGAAAATGTTAAGCATTGTGACTAATGACAGCTCCCTATCCGTCTTTTGTAATGTAATGCTCCTTTCCACCCAGCCCTGCTGATAATGAGATTACCTTGTGCACTTAAGCCCTGTTATACAAGCATTTTCCTATAACTGGACCCTGCTCACACCCCGAAGTTATCCTCTCAGACTGCTCCAGATTACTCTACTCTGCAGCACTCTGACCTGATGGGTAGCTGTAGGAGCCAGAGCTGTTCTTTACCCTTAGATCCCTTCTTTGCCTCTTTGCCTCATTCCCCTACCTCAGCCTTTGTTTGCTATTTTCTGTTTCAGGACTCATAAAAACATGAGCCAATGTTACCCAAAACATAAACTTTTCAATTTTAAATCATATCATGAACTTGAGCTCTTGGTACAGCAAACTAAACACGACATAATAGGCATCACTGAAACCTGGTGGGATGAGTCTCATGATTGGAATGTAGTAATAGAGGGATACAATCTATTTCAGAGAAATAGACCAAACAGGAAAGGAGGAGGAGTGGCAGTAAATGTCAGGGATGTGTATACCTGTGAAGAGAACCATGATTTAAAACTTCAAAGCCAAATTGAGAGTATCTGGGTCAAAATTAAGGGAGAGAAAAATAACAGTGATCTCATTGTGGGAGTTTACTATAGACCCCCCAGCCAAACTGAGGACACAGATGACGCCTACCTGGAACAGATGACAAAGCATTCAAAAGGAAGTGAGATAGTAGTAATGGGGGATTTCAACTATCCTGATATTTGTTGGATGTCAAACTCAGCCAAGAGCATAAGGTCGGATAGATTCCTCACTGGCCTTGCAGACAATTTCATTGTCCAGAAAGTGGGAGAAGCAACAAGAGGATCAGCAATTTTAGATCTGTTCCTAACCAATAGTGATGACCTGGTTAGTGGGGTAGAAGTGGCAGGATCATTAGGTGGGAGTGATCATGCTCTTCTGGAGTTTATTATACAGCGGAAAGGAGCAACCAAGCATACTAAGACCCAAATTCTAGACTTTAAGAAAGCCGACTTCAGAAAACTTAGGGAAATGCTGGGTGTGATCCCATGGTCACTAATACTAAAAGGGAAGGGAGTTCATGATGGATGGGAGATTGTTAAAAAGGAGATATTAAAAGCACAACTTCAAGCAGTACCAATGAGACAAAAACATGGAAGGTGCCTATCTAAAAGGGTGGCTATCTAAAGAACTTTTAACTGAGTTAAGATTTAAAAGCGATATGTACAAAAAATGGAAAAAGGGGGAAATCACCAGAGAGGAATTCAAACAAATAGCCAGCACGTGTAGAGACAAAGTCAGAAAAGCTAAAGCACAGAATGAACTCAGGCTTGCTAGAGAGGTTAAAAGCAATAAAAAGGGCTTTTATGGGTATGTCCGTAGCAAAAGGAAGAACAAGGAAACAGTGGGGTCACTTAGAAGAGAAGATGGTGAAATGCAAACAGGGGACAGAGAAAGGGCAGAACTCCTCAATGCCTTCTTTGCCTCAGTCTTCTCCAAAAAAGAAAACAATGCCCGACCTAAAAAATATGGAGCAGATGATACAGCAGGGGAAACACAGCCCAGAATAAGTAAGGAGGTAGTACAAGAATACTTGGCTAGTTTAGATGTATTCAAGTCTCCAGGGCCAGATGAACTACACCCAAGAGTATTAAAAGAACTGGCAGAGGTGATTTCAGAACCACTGGCAGTAACCTTTGAGAATTCCTGGAGAACAGGCGAAGTCCCAGCAGACTGGAGGAGGGCAAATGTTGTCCCTATTTTCAAAAAGGGGAAAAGAGAGGACCCAAACAATTATCGCCCAGTCAGCCTGACATCAATACCAGAAAAGATTCTAGAGCAGATCATTAAGCAAACGGTCTGTGAGCACCTAGATAGGAATGCTGTGATCACTAAAAGTCAGCATGGGTTTCTGAAAAATAAGTCATGTCAGACCAATCTGATCTCATTTTTTGACAGAATTACAAGCCTGGTAGATGAAGGGAACGCCGTGGATGTAGCCTATCTTGATTTCAGCAAGGCCTTTGACAAGGTGCCCCATGATATTCTTGTATAGAAGCTGGTAAAATGTGGGCTAGACAATTCAGTGGATTTGTAACTGGCTGACTGACCGAACCCAAAGGGTGTTCATTAATGGATCCCCTTCATCCTGGAGAGAAGTGACTAGTGGGGTGCCACAGGGTTCTGTCTTGGGCCCAGTCTTATTCAACATCTTTATCAATGACTTGGCTGATGGGCTTGAGGGCATCCTGATCAAGTTTGCAGATGACACCAAATTGGGAGGGGTGGCTAATAGCCCAGAGGACAGGATCACACTTCAAAATGACCTTAACAGATTAGAGAACTGGGCTAAGGCAAACAGGATGAATTTTAACAGGGAGAAATGTAAAGTACTACACTTGGGCAAAAAAAATGAAAGGCACAAATACAGGATGGGTGACACCTGGCTTGAGAGCAGTACAAGTGAAAAGGATCTAGGAGTCTTGGTAGACCATAAACTTGACATGAGTCAACAGTGTGATGCAGCAGCTAAAAAAGCCAATGCAATTCTGGGCTGCATCAATAGGAGTATAGCATCTAGATCAAGGGAAGTAATAGTACCACTGTATTCC
This sequence comes from Darevskia nairensis, assembly GCA_034642065.1. NCBI lineage: Eukaryota > Metazoa > Chordata > Lepidosauria > Squamata > Lacertidae > Darevskia > Darevskia nairensis. The sequence continues at coordinate 1,932,298 of JAWWNI010000855.1, forward strand.
GCTCTGGTCAGACCCCACCTGGAATACTGTGTCCAATTCTGGGCACCACAGTTCAAGAAGGATACTGACAAGCTGGAACGTGTCCAGAAGAGGGCAACCAAAATGGTCAAAGGCTTGGAAACGATGCCTTATGAGGAACGGCTTAGGGAGCTGGGTATGTTTAGCCTGGAGAAGAGAAGGTTAAGGGGTGATATGATAGCCATGTTCAAATATATAAAAGGATGTCATATAGAGGAGGGAGAAAGGTTGTTTTCTGCTGCTCCTGAGAAGCGGACACGGAGCAATGGATTCAAACTACAAGAAAGAAGATTCCACCTAAACATTAGAAAGAACTTCCTGACAGTAAGAGCTGTTTGACAGTGGAATTTGCTGCCAAGGAGTGTGGTGGAGTCTCCTTCTTTGGAGGTCTTTAAGCAGAGGCTTGACGGCCATCTGTCAAGAATGCTTTGATGGTGTTCCTGCTTGGCAGGGGGTTGGACTGGATGGCCCTTGTGGTCTCTTCCAACTCTATGATCCTATGATTCTATGATCAATACTAAAAGAGGTCCTAGATATCCAAAGGAGTTGACATTTAATTCAAAGGCTTCTTACAATGGCTTTGCCTACTTTTAGTCATCCAATCACAGTCAGTCTTCTTGGGCAAAGGAAGTCTGAAGGCTGGAAGAATATTCTGAGCAGTAAGGAGAAACATATTAAATTGCCACCACTCAGGGACATCACCCACCCATAGCAGCAGCTGATCTTCATCAACAGCCCTGAATCCATCTGTGAGTGTGCTGGCTTATGTCACTACAACCCACTCACCCCCCAGCTCTGGAAACCCTGGTTTAACTTCTCATGGAACAGTCCTAGCTCAAGAGTTGAGAGCCTGCTTTGCCTGCAGGGAGTCCCTGGCTCAACTCCTGATGTTTCCTGCCAGGGCTTAGAGACCTCTGCCTGGAGAGCCACTGCCAGACAGCATAGGCGTGCTGGTGCTGTGACACATGTAAAATACATTTTCACACATATGTAGAATCACATGGAGAAAATGACTTGTCTATCTTCGTTATAGACGTTATTACAAAATGAAGTTTTTCAAAATTCCGATGACCCGGACTTTACTTGGGTATATAGGAGATCAAGAAATCTCATACATATATTTGTTTTAACATTCTTTGTTAAAATGTATGGAAATGGATTTATTTTTAAAAGAAAGAAATCTCATACGTACATACATCATTTTATTTTTTATGTTTTTCCATTGTTAAAACCATGCACAAGGTGGCTTACAACATGAACAATATTTTCATAAGTACAAATATGACTACAAAAGTCATAAACATTAAATAAAGCATATCAAAAAGTACACAATCAATTTGAACAATTTCCACATAAGTCATAAGAAGCTCTAAAAATAAACCAGAATTAATATCAATAACAGCAACACCCCCCTTAAAAAGCCCAAGAATCTATTAGCAGCTGGAGTCAGTCTGGGGCCCCACCCTCGCAGGCCAGGTGGGAAAGGCCTGCAAGGCAGGAGCAGGTCTTCCAGGACTCGCGGGCAAGATTCTCTCCTCCTTCAGCTTCTCTGTCACTAACCTGGTCTCCCTGTTCAGCCATGAAGTTTATTGTGTGACCTTGGGCTAGAAACTGTATCTTACCCTAATCTACCTCACAAAATCAAGGAAGGTATATTAAATGCATTCAAGGAAGGTATATTAAATGCATTAATAAATTAATATAAATTTTCCTGTGTGTTTGGGTCATTTAAATGTAAGCTCAGTTGCACATGAGCTACTCGCCAGAAAGTGGCTCCCACACAGTGAAAATAATGTTGAAAGAGCTGTGAAGGTTAGGGAAGAGCATTTATTTTATTTATTAAACTTATATACCATCCATCTGAATACCAGATCATTCAGGATATCACTTTGAGAAGGAAGGGCTTAGGCCAGGGGTAGGCAACCTAAGGCCCATGGGCCACAAGTGGCCCATGGGGGTTGTTTAACCGTGCCACGAGCCGCCCCTGAACCGAGCCGCCCACTCGGCAAGTCCAGGAAATGGCATCTGCACAAACGCGTGCCATGGGTGACACGCGCACGATCCGGCCCACGGAGAGATCTCCGCTGGAGTGAACCGGCCCAGGAGAGGTAAACCTTGCCGGACTTCCGGTTGGAATGCCGGAGCGATCGGTCGGGGGAAAGCTCACTGCGAGCTTCCCCGGCCCGGCAGGGGGGAAGGGGAGACCACAACAGCGCTGCGGCCCCGTTAACTCCCAGGAAGGGCTTCCCGGGACCTTGGCGATCCGGCGGGGCTCTTAACGTCTTCCCAGCTCCCCGGTAAACCCTAATAAGGGTTGCTGAGGGTTGCGAGGGGGAGACAGAGCCCATCGGGTCCACCACTTCCCCTGCCGAGCGAAGCTGCTGGACCGGCTGCTTCAAGCATTTCCAATTTCTCCAAACAATTAAGATTCAGAACATCAAACAGTGAGTAAAGAGACATTTGGACAATTTATTAAGCCGCTTAGGACTTCAAAAACGGAGGTCGGTCCCTTGCCGTTGATACAAAGTAACAGGGAACTCTGTTACCGAGGCTATTGACTGAGGAAGTTTAAAGGAAAACTTTTGTTACAGTGTTTCAACACCCTTCTCTCCCCTGGTTTTGGGGGAATTTAGCGAAGAAAGTGCTTTAAAAACTGCTGGATTATAAAACTGGATTGTTCCTGATTTGGAAGTTGTTTGTTTTTGATTTTGAACATGGCATCTGAACAATGCTTGGTCCTGGGAAGAATACTAGCTGTAATACAGGAAATGAGAGCCGAACTCAGAGCAACCAGGGAGAAATGGAGGAGTTGTGAAAACAAGAATGACATCATGTCAGCTGCACAGGATGGATTGTTGGAGAAGGAGGAGGGAGAAATCCACATCAAGGACAATAAGAAAAGAAAAAAAATCAAAAGGAACACTGCAGAAAAAAATGTTTTGGGCGCAAAAAACTTGGACCTGTCAAAGGAAAGAAGAACAAGGCAAAACTGAGGAAGGAAACTACAAAAGAAAAAAAAAGACTGGAGAGACATGGAGGAGGGAACTGCAGAGTGTGAAGGAAGGAAAAGATCCACCAGGGCAGGAGAACTGGTGGACCTGGTTTGCGGAAAGAAGGGGTGTGGGGTGAAGAAGGACTATGGTTTTTTTTTAATAGGACACCTCTCTGGCTTAAAGGACACTGAATATGGACATGACTAATGGCATGAATGACGTACAAGGACTGTTAATTTATAAATGATTAAGTAAAGGAATAACATGGCTAAACACTCTGAAACTAAGGGGAGGAAGGGGGAAATCAAGAGAGAAGAATATAGGGAAAAAGCAGAAGTATCTAGATGCTTAGGTGTGAATTTAGGATTAAATTAGTAAATATATTTGACGATGATTCAAAAGAGGATGTATGAACCTGATAAAGAGGATATATTATGAAGTCAATAGTGAGGGAGGCGAGGAAGTCAATAGAAATATGAATATGAGAAAATTAGAAATGCCTGGCCTACAAAATTGGGCCAGGCGCAAGCAATGTTATGAAATAAGAGTAATAAGGTTAAATGTATAATGAATGTGTTTACCTCCGTGAGAGGGAGGGATGAATTTAGGCTTCCCACGGTGAGAGGGGGGAAGTATGAAAACACTTAACCTCGATGTGATGTGCTTATAAAATTGTAAAACCAATTAAAAAAATTAAAAAAAAAGGAGAGGTAAACCTTGCCGACCCCTGGCTTAGGCAAACAGGCATTGGGGAGCTCAGAAAGCAGGAGGACAAAAAAACAGGACAGCTTAGGAGATGTGGGTTTGGGACCTGGGGCAGTGAATGGCCGAGAGGAATCAGATGGAGAAGAGAAGTTGAAGGGAAGGCAGCAAAGAAGCTCTGCTTTGCTGCCTCCATTGCACCCTCACTCAGCTGTCTGATGGGGCCTCTTGCAAACTGGCCTCAAAAGTGGTGGGTGGAACCAATGGTAGCTCTCTGTGACTTGTCTCTTGAGGGCAAAATCACTTGCAACCACAAAGATCTTGACACCACTGTTATAGCAGATGAATCTCAAGGGGTGTCCACAACACTGTTGTGTTGGATGGATGAGTTTCAGTGGGCAAGCTCAGGGCAACCATTTGCACTTTTGCCGCTCTTGGCTGATAAAAGCTAGCAGAAAGGAGACAGCTGGATGGATGAGTGAGATGGTTAATGCCTCCCTGCAAGGGGGGTTGGTTCCTGCCTGCTTGAAGGAGGCAGTGGTTAAATCACTCCTCAAGAAACCCTGCCTGAATTAAGGAAATCTAAGAAATTTCTAGTCACTTGCTAACCCCGCCCCCCTTCTTGGGCAAGGTTCTTGAACAGGTGGACATGGACCAGAAGAAAGAAAGCAGAGGAAACTGATTTTCCAGATCCATTTCAACTGGGGTTTTGGCCCAGTTTTGGCCCAGTTTTGTCACTTTGTCAGGAGTCAGGGGATAAGTGGTCCTTTTAAGTCTCCTTAATCACTCATGCTCTCAGTGACATTAGATACACAGCTAGATTGGCAGAGTATGAATAATAAAATTATTATTATTATTATTATTATTATTAACCACGGTATCTGTAAGGACTCTGGAATGTCTCCTCGAGAGTAATCAGCCAGACCACGTTGTCTGCTAAACTAATTGTCTTTATTTACAAATGTACACATCAGAGCTCCTAAGACTCATGACCGCTTGAGTCAGTCGCAGATTCAGGGAGTGGCATTTCACGACTCCGCCCCCAGCATAGAAGTTTGGGGAACCCAAAGCGCCTCCTCTTCTACTTCCACTTTGTACCCCTGCACACCTGCGGTCTGGCGCTGGGCTGATCCGTCAGGCTCTCAGCCCCTCCCCTTGGTGTTGCCAGGTCTCTGTTAGCATCTTCAACCTCTTGCACTGCAATGTCTGCCTGCAGTTCCCCTTCCCTGCCACTGCTGCTTTTCTGCTGGCTCTCCTGGGAACTGCTCTCTGACATGATTTCTTTCTGTCTCCATCCGCCTCCCCCCATCCTCTGAGCTCTGACAGTATCCTTCTCGAGCAGCTGTCTGAGTTGTGGGTGGGTGGCCCCACTTTGTGGTGGTTCCCATCTTTCTTGGAGGAACGTTTCCAAAGGGTGATGCTTAAAGAACTGTTTTTCAGCCTTTATTGTGGGGTTACTCAGGGTTCAATTTTATCCCCTAAGCTGGTTAACATCTACATGAAACTGCTGAGTGGAGTTACCTGGAGGTTTCAAGTACATTGTCAGCAATATGCTGATGACACACAGCTCTACTGCTCATTTACATCTTCAGGTGTGACAGATGTGACAGGGTGTGCTGGATGGTCTCAGTAATGGACGGTGATGAGAACCAACAAACTGAAGCTCAATCCAGGTAAGATTGAGGCACCCTTAGTGGGTGGTTCCCTGCACGAAATGGGTGAGAGATTTTGGTGGGGTTACACTTCGTCTGAAGGAGCAGGTTCATAGCTTGGGGGTTCTCCTGGATCCTTTGCTGTCACTTGAGGCTCAGGTGGCATCAGTGACCCGGAGTGCCTTCCATCAGCTTCGGCTGCTGACCCAGCTACACCCCTATGTGGACAGGGATAGCCTAACTACTGTTGTCTATGCTCCAGTAACCTCAGAGGGCTGCCTCTGAAGATGGTTCGGAAACTTCACCTAGTGCCAGGTTATTCACTGGGGTGAATTCAGGGGCCAGGTTATTCACTGGGGTAAGGTGATTTGATCATATTACACTGATCCTGGCCTGACTGCACTCACTGGCAACAATTCAAAGTGCTGATTTTGACCTTAAACGGTTCAGGGCTGTGATACGTCAAGGACCACCTCTCCCCATATAAACCAACCTGGACTCTGCGTTTATCATCTGAGACCCTTCTTGGTGTAGCAGCACAAGAACAGGCCTTTTCTGCCGTGGTTCCCTGTATGCGGAATGCTCTCCCCAGGGAGGTTCATCTGGCACCTTCATTATAACATCCCTCTTCAACCAGGACTTTGGCTGATTAACACCTTATACCCCTTTTTTAATGTGTTTGTGAAAGGAGGTGGGGTTTATTGGTTTGTTTGTGGGAGCTGTTCTTGGTTTCTTTATGTATTTTGTGTTTTATCTTGTATTTTTATGTTGTGAACAGCCCAGAGATCTTTGGGTGAAGAGCGGTATGAAAATTTAATAAATGAAATAAAATAAATAAATAAATAGAAAGCCAGAGGCAGGAGTCGGAGAGGAAAAAAGAAATCTGTGACGATGGGAAGTGATGAAGTTAGCTGCCCCTCCTAGGAAGCTGCAGAGGTGAGGAGTCACTGGTTTATTTGAAATAACCAGTCAAATCTTTGGCTGAAGGCCTCTGTTTTTCTTTTATTGCTTTTCCCCTGCCAGAGGTATAAAATCACAACACGTTACTGCCGTAAACAATTATAGTCAACAGCTTTCTGCATTACAGGTAGGTAGCCGTGTTGGTCTGCCATAGTCAAAACAAAATAAAAAAATTCCTTCCAGTAGCACCTTAGAGACCAACTAAGTTTGTTATTGGTATGAGCTTTCGTGTGCATGCACACTTCTTCAGATACACTTTCTGCATTCATCCTATTTGTTATTTGCAATATTTGTGCAGGATGTTTTTCTTCACTTCATTACTTATTTATTTAACCAGCAAGGCCACTCAGGCAATTTTCTTACTTTATTATTTTAAATTGCATTGCTCTAATTATGACGCTTATTTTTGAAGGAAAAACAATTCATCATTTTAGGATGCAAAATAAACTATAAAATTAGCAAAGAGAAAAAGAGGTAAAAAGTGCAGCACATGTAGTCACTGCATGTTGACTTAGACATTAATAAACCTTACGTAAATCAATGTAAGCATTTGGATTCAGGTTTTTTCTGAGGAAACTACCCGGTAGTACAGATGATACCTATATTAGACACCTCCTGGCTGATAAAGATCCCGAAATTATAAGGCCTGTGGCAAAATACAGTCACATTGCGACAAGAACAAGACGAGCAGTGATATCAGCAATGGGGTCCGAAATGTAACCCTGATGGTCTGATAATAGACAGCAGAGACTTATGAACTTAAATTTTAAACCTTAAGTGGCTGAAATATGGTCTTAAATGTAAGCACCAATTCTGTGAATTGGCCCGTATTTCTATTTGTAAGATAATACAAATAGCCTGCTGCTGCTCCTGCTCCTGTGAGTGTTTGGAAGACCACTCCCTCCTCCTGCCAATTCCACCTGGCCAGCACTCACACATACTCTGAGCAGCTCTCTGCAGCAAGTGGGGAAAATGTTTTTAAATGTCTTAAGTGTTTTTAATTTGTTGCACCTTGAATGGTGTTTTTTATGATATTGTTTATTATTATTTTTCTGTTTGGGGTGGGGCAAATGTTTGTAGGGGTGGGGAGTAGTTTAATTTTACCATAATTGTTTCTTGTTTTGTTTTTGTTTTTATTCTTTTGTTAAGTTACTGTATAGTTTGTATTTTGCCTTTTAAGGGGATAGGGTCAGGGCTGCCTGGGAGTGGCCCTCAGCCAATAGAATGGCTGGGGCAGGTTCCACAGGGGGGGATGTATTGGGACACCCGATCTCAGTGATCACGGGCAGGAGGAGGAGTTACGCTAAGGCCAGACCATGTCATTACCGAGGAGGCAGGCTTAGTCGTTGTTTGAGGACTATCCCTGCCTCCGGGTCTGGCCCTAACCGGATGGGTACTGGAATCAACAAAGGATACCCACATGACCTGAAAGTGTTGCTGTGTAATGCCAGGACAATGATGAACAAAACCACTGCCATCCATGACCTGATTGTGGATGGAGGATTTGACCTGGCATGTGTGACAGAGACTTGGTTGGATGAGGCAGATGGGCCAGTCCTTGCCGCTGCTTGTCCACCAGGTTTCTCTTACGCACAGCAACCCAGGCCATCTGGGTGGGGAGGGGGGGGGTTGCAGTGATTTTTAGGAAGTCATTAGTTCGCACCAGGCATCCTATTGGGAAGACCCAGTTCTCTGAGTGCATGTTCTGGAAGTTGGGAAATAGGGGCAGTACAGGATTCCTTTTGGTGTACCGACCTCCCCGCTGCACCAAGGATTCCCTGCCCGAGCTGCTTCAGGTCATGGCGGATGTGCTCCTGGAGACACCTAGTTTGGTTTTCTTAGGGGATTTTAACATCCATGCCGACACGACCTTAAAAGGAGCCGCTCGGGACTTCGTGGAAAGCATGGCCTCCATGGGGCTGTCCCTGAATAAGTTTGGCCCAACTCATAGCCGTGGACATGCCTTAGACCTGGTGTTTACCTCTATGGATGTTGGTGATCTGACACTAAGTAAAAGCGAAACAAAAGAAGTGCCATGGTCAGATCACTTCCTGATGCAACTGGACTTCTCAGCGACCCTTCCCCTCTGCCAGGAGGTGGGACCAATTCGGATGGTCCGCCCCCGCCACTTAATGGATCCAATTGGCTTCCAGAGAGTGGTAGGGGATGTTTTATTCCATGTTGATGGCCTTTCAGCTGATTCCCTGGTGGCCCGCTGGAATGTGGAGCTAACTAGGGCTATTGACTGTCTGGCTCCGAAGTGCCCTCTCTGATTGCATGGAGCCCGGACAGCCCCGTGGTTCTCCCTGGAGCTGAGGGCGATGAAACAGTCGCTGAGACAGCTAGAGCGCTGGTGGCGGAAAACTCATTCTGAATCAGACCGGACACGGGCTAGAGCTCAACTTTGAGCCTACCAAGTGGCAATGGCGACGGCAAAGAGGACCTTCTTCACCGCTTCTATTGCATCTGCAGAAAACAGCAGCAGGAGACTCTTCCAGGTGGTTCGCAATCTATCAGAACCACCTTCGTCACCGGGGTCTGATAGGGACCCCAAGATCTCCTGCAATGCTTTTGCAAAGTTTTTTGCAGATAAAGTCGCTCAGATTCGGAAGGAGGTAGACTCCACCGTGGGAGCAGGGCCAGGGTGGGAGAGTGCTAGACACTGCTAGAGTCCTGTGTAGTCAAGTTGCATGGCATCAATTACAATCTGTTACCTCTGAGGATGTGGACAGGCTGCTTGGACGGGTGAAACTGTCTCCTTGATCCTTGCCCATCCTGGCTAATAAAAGCGAGCCGGGAAGGGCGGGCGATGGGCTCTGCGGGGTGGTGAATGCTTCCCTCTGCGAGGGAGTCTTCCCAGACCCACTGAAAGAAGCGGTCATTAAACCGCTTCTTAAAAAAAAATCTTTATACCCGGCCAATATGGCCAACTATCGCCCAGTCTCAAATCTACCATTCTTGGGCAAGGTGATTGAGTGGGTGGTTGCTGAACAACTCCAAGCACGCCTGGAGGATGTGGACCATTTGGATCCCTTCCAATCGGGATTCAGGCCTCATCATGGGACTGAAACTGCCTTGGTCGCGCTGGTTGATGATCTCCGGTGGGCTAGGGACAAAGGTGAAAGCTGTTTCCTAGTTCTGCTGGATCTCTCAGCGGCCTTTGACACCATTGACCATAACATCCTTCTGGACCGTCTAGAGGGGTTGGGAGCTGGGGGCACTGTTATACAGTGGTTCCGCTCCTTCCTCCTGGGCCATGTTCAGAAAGTGGTGGTGGGGGATGAGTGTTCAGACCCCTGGGCTCCCCCTTGTGGGGTGCCTCAGGGTTCCATCCTCTCCCCCATGCTTTTTAATATCTATATGAAGCCACTGGGAGAGATCATCAGGGGGTTTGGGCTGGGTGTTCATCAGTATGCCCAGCTCTACCTCTCTTTCAAATCAGAACCAGTGAAGGCAGTGAAGGTCCTGTGTGAGTGCCTAGAGGCGGTTGGAAGATGGATGGCGGCTAACAGATTGAGGTTGAATCCTGACAAAACAGAAGTACTGTTTATGGGGGACAGGGTGTGAGCGGGTGTGGGGGACTCCCTGGTCCTGAATGGGGTAACTGTGCCCCTGAAGGACCAGGTGCACAGCCTAGGAGTCATTTTGGACTCACAGCTGTCCATGGAGGAGCAGGTTAATTCTGTGTCCAGGGCGGCTGTCTACCAGCTCCATCTGGTACGCAGGCTGAGACCCTACCTGACAGCAGCTGTCTCATCAGAGTGGTGCATGCTCTAGTTATCTCCCGCTTGGACTACTGCAATGCGCTCTACGTGGGGCTACCTTTGAAGGTGACCCGGAAACTGCAATTAATCCAGAATGCGGCAGCTAGACTGGTGACTGGGAGTGGCTGCCGGGACCACATAACACTGGTCCTGAGAGATCTACATTGGCTCCCAGTACGTTTCTGAGCACAATTCAAAGTGTTGGTGCTGACCTTTAAAGCCCTAAATGGCCTCGGTCAGGTATACCTGAAGGAGTGTCTCCACTCCCACTGTTCAGCCCGGACACTGAGGTCCAGCGCCGAGGGCCTTCTGGTGGCTCCCTCACCGTAGCAAAGCTACAGGGAACCAGGCAGAGGGCCTTCTCGGTAGTGGCGCCCGCCCTGTGGAACGCCCTCCCATCAGAGGTCAAAGCGATCAACAACTACATAACATTTAGGAAATACCTGAAGGCAGCCCTGTTTAGGGAAGTTTTTAATCTGTAACATGTTAATGTATTGTTTTTTAATATTTGCTGAAAACCACCAAGAGTGGCTGGGGAGACCCAGCCAGATGGGCAGGGTACAAATAATAAATTATTATTATTATTATTATTATTATTATTATTATTATTATTATTATTATACAATTTACACTATCACATTTTTTACAAATTGCTTTCTGGTCTTGGACCGTAATAAAGATATTTGATTTGATTCAGGTTTTATTATTTGATGAGAAGCATAATAAAATGCAGAGAGCAAATGAGCTATAAAATAAAATCTACTTAGGTGCTTATGATAATGTGTAATTAAAAAAAAATAAGCTGAATAATGTGGTTTCCTCACCCATTATATCTCCATCAATATACAGTATATATATATTTAAAAGTAATGACACAACAGTTGACTACTTTTATGCTTTGTGCTTTTAACTGTATTCTGGTTTTATTGCTGCATTTCATTCTATATGTTGGGGGTAGACAACTTTTGCAGTCTGTGGGCCACATTCACTCATGTGGGCAGCATGCCAAGCAGCAGGCAGTGGCCAAGGGAAAAGTGCATGGAGCCATGGAGGAGGCTCCTCTTCTGAGCAAAGTGAAGCATAGCCCTGCCAAGATTCTGAACACCCCAAAATGTCCAAGACCATGGTTCAGACTTTCTCCTGTCACCACCAATAATATATTTGCAGTAACCCTAGCCCTATACACATTTACCTGGGAGTAACTCCCATTGTACTCCATGGGTGTAACGTACAAGGTGGCTATCCAACCTCTGCTTAAAAACCTCCAATGAAGGAGAGTTGAACAGCTCTTATCCCCAGAAAGTTCTTCCTGATGTTTAGTTGGAATCTCCTTTCTTGCAACTTGAAGCCATTGGTTTGGATCCTAGCCTTCAGGGCAGGGGGAAACAAGTTCACTCCATCTTCCATGTGGCAGCCATTTAGATATTATCATTATCATTAACATTATCAGGTCTCAGGGTGGTTCACAGGATAAAATCAGAATATAAAACCACAAAGTACGTAATCAAAATAAAAACAACAACAACAACCCAATAACCCCTCCCCACATACAAACACATTTTAAAAGGGCATCCATCAAAGGCCTGGTTAAAGAGAAATGCTTTTGCCTAGCGCCTAAAGGTGCATAATGAAAATGCTAGGTGAACCTCTCTGGAGAGAGCATTCCACAGATGGGGAGCCACTGCAGAGAAGGCCCCTTCTTGTGTTGCCAACCTTCGGACCTCTCGTGGTGGAGGCACACGAAGAAAGGCCTCAGAAGTTGATCTTAGGGTCCAGGAAGGTTTATATGGAAAGAGGCAGTCCTTGAGGTATTGCAGTCCTAAGCCATTTAAGGGTCAAAACCAGCACTTTGAATTGAGCCTGGAAGCTACTTGCCAGCCAGTGCAGTCAGACCAGAATCAGTATAATGTTCTCAAACTGTCTTGCTCTGGTGCCACTGATGTCACTTGAGCGAGAAACTTGCTAAAAGGAAGGCATGTTTGGAAAACCCTCACCATGATCAACTCCTGTCCAGAAACCTATGTCCCCACTGTGGAAGGACGTGTGGATCCAGAATTGGCTCCACAGTCACGGACTCACTGCTAAGATTGTGTTCATGGAAGACAATCTTACTTGACTACAACTGATTGCCATAGAAGAAGAAGAAGCTGATTCTGCCCATGCACTTTAGCAAAAGTAGAGTTGTCATATTTGAAAAAGTAAAAACCAGGACACCAAAAAATCCTTGGCTGCATGTATTTCTGAAATGCAAGAGGGTGCGGGAATAAAGTGCAATCAAGTAAGAGATGCAGGTTGGTTGGTGGGAGAGAGAGAGAGAGACTAATGCACATGCATGTTACTAATTATTTATACACCTCATAAAAAATTCAGCACATTTGTTCACCATGAATTCACAATTTACTAGGCCACTTGCAGCCCCCTTCTTTTACCTTTATGCAACTGTGTTTCTCATAAAAGTATTTTCAGATATTTGAAATGTGCTTATAATAAAGCTTTCCAATTGGTGTTTTAAACCTCAAAGCTGCAGCCTATGTGTTGTAACCACTGCTATGGTTAGTTAGAAACTGAATCAAGATGGCGGCAGAGGTAGCAGCCTAGCAGAGCCTCCCACCTTTTAAGCTTTTAAAGTTGTTTTTAGTCACTTTGGACCTTAAGTTTATATTTTAATTGTTTTATGAGCCGCCCTATAGTCGTCTTATTCTTGTTTTCCTTGTTTTTTTAGCTTTATTAGCACTGTTTTATTGTTTTAAGGCTTAACCCGACTCAGAGTTACAACTGAACGCCCAATGAAGATTGATTGTTTGCCCTGGTAACTAACTTGCAGTCTCACTCACTGTTCTGTCTACCGGCTAAAAAGACCTGGCTTTGATTTGAGAGAACACTGATAATCTCTTGGAATGCCTGCCGGAAGGAAAAAACGAGGTAAGAAGAGCCAAAACAACATAATTGGGACTCATAAATCCTCTAAAGAAGAGAAGCGGCAGAAAGCTAATACCATCACTCCTAGCTCGGAAAGAGAGCAAATCGTGAGTAATGATGTCGGGAGAACCCTCCTTTCACAAAAGGAAGGAGATGGGGGGAAGTAGATGATTCGACCCAGGGACAGGAGCAGGAGGGCCTCCCCCGACTCTAAACGCTGACACTCCCATGTCTTTGGAACAAGACAAAAAAGAACTTATTGCCAGCAGATTCCGGACATGCACCCTTACCAAGAAATTTGCATGATGTCTGCAGAAACTATGGTCTTAGTTCTCCAAAGACTGAATGAAATTCTCACAAAAATAGTGAATATAGAGGGAAAGTTGGATAACTGTCCTCCCTCTACAAATTCCAGGCATAACTCTGTTAGCGATTGGCCAATACAAGTCACGGACGAAACAAGGTCTTGCCAAGTTCTCCAAAAGAATCAGATAATGCTTGAGATTCACCGTAATGTACATAGATGGACAAATTGCAGGTTAATTACAACATCCTTATCCCAGCTTTTGAACTGCCACTTTAAAAAAGTAGATCTGGAAAATTTCTATTTCCTGCCCAACACAAGAGATACCGCACGTTTACTCATGACCTTTAGTAAACTGGCCTTCCCATCTCGACTTATGGAGATGAAAAACATCTTATGGCGATCTCACCTTCTTTACCCAGTAAGGGTTTTTAAAGATGAAATAGTGAGACAGTTGGTCTCTGGCAGAGAATCAAAGCAAGTGCCGATAAGGGAAATTAAATTAAATAATAGAAACCCGAGAGTGAGGGGGTGAAGCCGCGGCACATCGGACCAACATCAGCTTGCTTTAAAGCGCGAAGCCGCGGGACTGTGTGGCGGCTGCGATCAATTCTTCCAAGAAAAGGATTTGGACCATTGGACTACAATCTCTAAATTGTGAGTAAAAGAAATAACTATTTGGACTAAATTAGAGGCTGCAAGGGACTTTAAAAAAAAACGGAAGTCGGTCCCTTGACATTGAAACTAAAGGAAACAGTGAAAGTGGAATGCCTAAGCCAAGTGAAAGAGGAAATAAAAAGGAAACTTTTGTAATAGACTGCTAGAAGAAATGTTTTGCTACAATTAACAACTTTAAGAAAAAAAGTTGCCTTCTCCCCCCCCAGGTCTTGGGGGACTACAGCTAAGAAAGTATCATAGACTATGGGAATTACAAATATCGTAAAGCAGTATAAGATAAAGTTGTTTTCAGGACCTTGGAAATGGCGGAGATGTCTGAGCAAACTATGCTTAAACTGTTGGAAATGTTACATGAGACTCTGGACATTCTCAGACCTTACAGCCAAAGATCTGACAACTTTGAAAATAAAGAGTGCTCTATGCCAGATGCACAGGAAATGAAGAGGCCAGAAGGTAAACAACTATGTCATCCCATGGATTGTAAAATGGATGGAAGATTGGTTCAAAAGAAGAAGAAAAAGCTCAAGAAGAAGGGCAAAGTGTCTGCACCGATGAGAAAAAAAGTGTCTGCACCGATGAGAAAAAAAGGGGTACGAACTGCAAGAAAATATGGGGGGGGAAAGAGTTCAATAAAAGTTTGCAGCAAGAAGATTAAGAAGGAGGCAGAACACGTAGCCAAAGTGCAAAATGAGAAAGGACTGAGCCCGGTGAGGAGGGAAAACCAGTGGGAATGGGTGGCATCAAGACAGGGGATGGGGTGAAGAAGACATTTATTTACATGGACTACAATTCTGGTTTTTGGGAATAATATTATATGGAAATGATTTGCTTTGTGTTATTTGGAGATGTTGAAGAGGCATAGGGAATACAAATGATTAATAATTTAAGATGAATAGAGTGGAGAAGATGATGGCTGGAAATTCCAGGACCAGGGGGGTGGGAGGGAGGAAGGTATGTTTTTTTTTTTTTTTGGATTTAAAAAATTATATTAGGATATTGAGATAGTGGAAAAGATTTAAGAAAATTGCAGAAGTAATAGAAGTGCTGGGGTTTAAAGTGAGGAGTAGTGAATTCTATGTTAGAAAAAGGATGTAATAAAAATGGAAGTATGAATCTGTATAAGGCAGTGTTTCCCAACCAGTGTGCCTCCAGATGTTTTGGGACTACAACTCCCATCATCCCTCGCTAGCAATACCAGTGGTCAGGGATGATGGGAATTGTAGTCCCAAAACATCTGGAGGCACACTGGTTGGGAAACACTGGTATAAGGAGTTAAGAAAATTTAAAATGAATTCAATAGAGAGGGATTCGGGGAAGTCAAATGAAATATGATAAGAAAATGTAGAATCTGGTCCAGGAAGTGGGCCAGGGTTAAGCAATGATATGAAAAATGATATAAGGTTAAATGCATGATGTTTTGTTTACCCCTGTGAGAGGGGGGATTGGATCTAAGCTTTCCAAGGTGAGAGGAAGGAAAGGATGAAAATTTAACCTATATGTATGTAACGTGCTTTAAAAAACTGTAAAAACCAATAAAATTTTTGGAAAAAAATAAATAAATTAAATAATAGAAACATTACGAGTGCGAAAGAGGAAGAGAAATCTATGAGCTCAGAAATACAAGAGCTGAAGAGGAGATTAATAAGTATAAAGTCTGAGATTTCAATTCAAAATATAAGGACACTAGAGCCTGGAGCACTAAACTTAAATATGCCTAACAGTTCTCCAGTCCGAAGTTCTCCAATCCAAAGAATGACATCAGTGCAACTCTCTGATCTCCTTCAAAGCGACATCAATGAAGAGGAGGAGTCTAGTGATCCTAATATTCCTATGTCAACAACTCTCAATGAACTTCAGGTCACCGACAGATCTCCGAAACTAAACACCCAGGCTATATCCGGAGCTTGGCTTAATACCCCCAAAACTTACGAGGATGTTCGTCCTTCCCCATTGCATCCCTGGCAAGATAGGATGGGTGGAGTTTCTGAGCATGAAGCTGGCTCTCTGCTGGCCAGTGATCCTCATTTTTCAGCATACGCCTCTTTAATACTCCCAAAGGCTCAGAAAGAGTTAACAGCCCCTCGGCCATTCCAGGAGGGAGGGAGGGAGGGATTGACAGCCAGCAGGCCACTGTGAGGTCGCCTGCCTTGCCTGGGGGGCCGCCTGCCTTGCCTGGGGTGTGACTGGAAGGGCTATACCTACTGGGGATATCTGTCCTGCGGATTTGATATCTCGATATTATACTCCTTTGATTCAGGAGACCTGGCCTGGGGGCAACTTGTTAGGGACGAGATATCATTCCTTTATAGAGGAGGCCAATACAGGGTTTGGGATCACCACCGTTGAAGGGCAAAGGAGGTATGGCGGTGGGGGTAGATGTCATAGTCGAAGGGTTTTGAGAGGTAGTGATGCTCGAACCCCTTCCAATCTACACCCCATCCCGAGGGACGAGGGTAGGGTGAGCAGGGATTACCCACCTCCGTCACTGGTGTTGTGCAATGCCAGGTCTATCCTATATAATAAAGTGCAAGTGTCTCTGCGTCCAGTCCCTGTGTCCCTGGGATTGCGCTACTGTGCATGTGCCCCACGGACAGCCGTTGGGACTTGGAGTGCAGAGGCGGGTCGCGTGCGAGGCTGTGATTGGCTGAAGAAAGCACTTGCTGGCGCCAATCAGAGAGCGCCGTTCTGAGCGGCGATTGCTGAGGCGAAAGACATGGAGACGGGCTGGGGGCTTTTCCTGCGGGCGGCAGCAGTGGCGTGGCTCTGCTTGGCTGGGGCAGCCTCTGCCTCGGCGCCCCCTCAGTGCTACACCCCTGACTGGTCCAGCTTGGACGCTCGGCCGCTGCCGGGCTGGTTCGACGCCGCCAAGGTCGGCGTGTTCGTCCACTGGGGGGTCTTCTTGGTGCCGGCCTGGGGCTCCGAGTGGTTCTGGTGGCACTGGCGAGGCGAGAAGCAGCCCGACTTCGACAGCTTCGTCCAGGCGCGTATGTTCTAGCGCCCGTTAATTTAACGGGCTAAATGTCTACTAGTAGGCAATAAAACCGCCACCATGCAAGACTTTCTCATCTCACTTGGGGTCGCCCTGGCTTGTGTGACGGAGACCTGGGTGCGGGAAGGCGAAGTAGTTGCCTTGCATGAGATGACACCCCCAGGCTTCTCTGTCCTCCACCAGTTGCGGACTGTGGGTCGGGGGGGAGGGGTAGCGTTGTTAATCTGGGAGGATTGCTCTTTCAGGGCTCTGCCAGCACCATTGATCTCTGGCATTGAATGTGTTGGCCTAGTGTGGGGTGTGGCGAACCAGCCCTTTTTGGCCTTGTAGAATTCCCCAGCGTTTACAAGGTTAAACATAGAACCTGTTAATTGACAGTTCACTCCAGAGAGGCGGAACCTCCTGGGGGTTTAAAGGGGAGGAACGGCAGTTGGTCAGGAGGAGTTGGGGGTTGGTGTTGTGTGGGAGTTGAGAGAGGTAGATAGAGAAGGGAGGAGATAGATAGATAGACTGAGGGAGGTATATGGGTAGGCATAGGAGTCATCCGGAACTGTAAAGAAACTAAGAACTGCATGTGATAAAACCTGAAACCGTTATGCTTGTTAAACAATAAAAACTAGTTCTTGTTCAAACCATCAAAGTATCGTCATCCATGAGGTCCAGCGGGTTATACCAGCTCAGTGTAATGAACTCAAAGAGAGGACAAAACTAGAGACAGTCTGTGTCCCAGAGATTCATTAAGGAGGGGCTAGGAGGGTGTGAACCTTAAACGCCACAGTGTAGCTAGTAGAGGCTGGCTAGCTAGCTGAGACAGCGAAGGGGGGTTTCTTGGTGATTAGAACCCAGGGCTGTAGGTTAAAAGGTTTGCATCAGGATAGCCTGGAGCAGGGGGCTGTAACTGGACGTGAACACTCTTGTCACTGGGATCTCCAGAATCATTAAGGAGGTCGGTTTAGTCGAACCTCGGAGGGCAGGGTGCGAGGGGTTTAAAGTTAAACCAGTGGACCTGCATTACGTACAAACCATTTATTAGTAGGGTGACACAGAGTGCGTTGAGGGAGGTTCGCGACATGGGGCACCAAAGAGAGCTTGGCTGTCTGGCTGGTGTACCGACCACCTAGCGCACCAGCAGCCACCCTGTCAGGCCTGTTGGATGTGGTGGCAGGCTGGGCCTTGGAGTTCCCTAACCTTTTGGTACTGGGGGACTTCAACGTCCATGCTGATGCCACCCCCTCCCCACAGGCTCTGGACCTGGTGTCTTCCATGGCGACATTAGGGCTCTCCTAGTTTGTTGTGGGCCCCACACACCAAGCAGGCCACACGCTGGATTTGATCTTTGGTGCAGGTATAGATGTGATGATGTCTTCACTTGTGGAAGTGCCATGGTCTGATCACTATGCTCTGAAAGCCAGGATTGACTTCCCGCCCCAATCCCGCTTGGGTGGTGAGCCTATTTGGGCTCGCCCGCAGAGGCTGATGGATCCTGATAGATTCCGTCAGGCCTTGCGGGACCCTGCTCCCCCTGGTGGCTCACTAGATGAGCTTGTCGAGAACTGGAATAACCGGCTCTTGGCGGCCATCGATGAGATCGCACCTAAGCGCCCTCTGCGACCCCGCCGAAACCGGGCCCCCTGGTTTACCGAGGCGCTCCGGAAAATGAAGCGGGACCTCAGACGGCTAGAGCGAGTATGGCAGCGCGCTCGCGATGGAGCATCAAAAACATCTTACAGGACGCTTATGAAAGCCTATGAGATGGCAGTGAAAGCTGCAAAGAGGTTTTACTTCTCAGCTTCCATTGCATCCACTAGCTCTCGCCCAGCACAAGTTTTTAGAATAATTAGGTCTCTAACAACCTTAAAGGAACAGCCAAATTTAAATACTAATTCGACCCATAGCTGTGAGGCATTTGCGAGCTTTTTTGCGGAGAAAGTCTTGCTGCTCCGCCACAACCTCTCTGCCAATTTGGATACAATAACAGAACTGGAGGCCCCTCGACTGTCTTCAGGTCCAGTATTGGACCACTTCGACCGGATACTCCCTGCTGATGTAGACAGACTCCTCCAAGCTGGAAGGCCCACCACTTGCCCCCTAGACCCGTGCCCGTCTTGGCTGATCAGAGCGTGTCCAGACGAGGTGCGGGCCCCCCTGGGTGAGGTCATCAATCTGTCCCTTGGCACGGGGATTTTCCCAGGGGAGTTGAAGGAAGCAGTGGTGCGTCCGCTCTTAAAGAAAACATCTCTAGATCCTTCAGATCTATCCAATTACCACCCGGTTTCGAATCTTTCGTTCCTCGGCAAGGTAATTGAGAGAGTGGTTGCCAAACAGCTTGGTAGGTTTCTGGATGAGACATCGGCCCTGGACCCATTCCAGTCCGGTTTCCACCCTGGTTATGGGACCGAGACGGCTTTGGTCGCCCTAACTGATGATCTCCGTAGACAGCTGGATCAAGGCGGGTTGGGACTGCTGATTCTTTTAGATTTATCAGCAGCCTTCGATATGGTCGATCACGAACTTTTGGACCACCGCCTTGCCGACGAGGGGATTCAGGGCACAGTCCTACAATGGCTGCGTTCCTTTATCTCAGGTCGGGGACAGAGGGTGGCGTTAGGGGGGGAGTTGTCGTCGTGGCACTCCTCTCCCCGATGCTTTTTAATATCTTTATGCGCCCCCTCGCCCAGATTGTCCGGAGCTTTGGGCTGGGTTGCCATCAATATGCTGATGACACCCAGCTCTATCTGTTGATGGACGGCCGTCCTGACTCGGCCCCAGACACACTGACTAGATGCCTGGAGGCTGTGGCTGGATGGCTGCGGGGGAGCCGGTTGAAGTTAAATCCTTTGAAGACAGAGGTCCTCTGGCTGGTCCGGGCCGACATGGGGTTGGGGGGGGCCAACTCCCATCTCTTGCAGGGGCTCAATTAGTGCCAGCGCCTTCTGTCAAGAGTTTGGGTGTAACCCTCGACGCCTCCCTTTACATGGAGGCGCAGGTTGCAGCCACAGTAAAGGCGGCATTTTTCCATCTCCGCTGCATTAAGCAGTTGGTCCCTTACCTTTCTCGCCCTGATCTGGCCACAGTGATCCATGCGATGGTCACCTCCAGGCTTGATTATTGTAACTCGCTCTACGCAGGGCTGCCCTTGAAACTGACCCTGAAACTCCAACGGGTGCAGAATACCGTGGCGAGGCTCCTTACGGGGTCTTTGCCGCGGGATCATATTCATCCAGTACTTTACCAGCTGCACTTGCTCCCGGTGGAGTACAGGATCAGGTTTAAGGTGCTGGTTTTGACCTCTAAAGCCCTACGCGGCCTAGGACCCTCGTACCTACGGGACCGCCTCTCCTGGTATGCCCTGCGGAGGACCTTAAGGTCCACAAATAATAACACGTTGAGGTCCCAACCCATAAAGTGGCTAGACTGGTCTCAACTAGGGCCAGGGCCTTTTCAGTTTTGGCCCCAATTTGGTGGAACGCACTGTCTCAAGAGACCAGGGCCCTGCGGGATCTGACATCTTTCCGCAGGGCCTGCAAGACAGAGCTGTTCCGCCTAGCCTTTGAGTTGGATTCAGTCTGACCCTTGTGTTATAATATAACATTGTAATATAAGATCCTCCCCTATTGTTATAAATTCATGGGCTGTTGCATTAAGGTGGTTTTTTTAAATCTTTTTAAATCTTTTAATCTGCATTTTAATTAATTGTTTTTTCTTTTGTGTTTCATGTTTTATTGTGATTTTAATGGTGTGAGCCACCCTGAGCCCGGCTTAGCCGGGGAGGGCGGGGTACAAATAAAATTTTTTATTATTATTATTATTAGTTCAATAGTGCCTAATCACAGTGCTTATGGTCAAGTGACCCAATCCAGCAAAGAATAACCACAGATGGTGTGTGCATCCCTATTCCGCATCTTTGGTGTTTGTATGAGAATCAGAATGTGGGTCCATTTGCGTCAGCTGTACACATGGGCTTACTTCTGAGACCAGTAGAGGCTGGAAGTAACCCTTAACCTTATGCCCACAAGAAGCTCTCATGCAGAGGAAAGTTTGGGGCCAGTTCTCCTGAAACCTGATTGTGTCTTCTGTTGCAGAAGTCTCTGAGATTGGTGTCATATTTAAATTTGATGAGCATCTCCTCAGTTCTTTCATCCAAGTTTTAAAAAGAAGTTGAGTGACAACGGGCCGAGGACAGAATCTCACAGCACCCCATTGGTCATTTTTTGTCCATCTTTGGACCTGGCCAATATGGCCAACTATCGCCCAGTCTCAAATCTACCATTCTTCGACAAGGTGATTGAGCGGGTGGTTGCTGAACAACTCCAGTCACGCCTGGAAGATGCGGACCATTTGAATCTCTTCCAGTCGGGATTCAGGCCTCATCATGGGTCTGAAACTGCCTTGGTTGCTCTGGTCAATGATCTCCGGTGGGCTAGGGACAAAGGTGAAAGCTGTTTCCTAGTTCTGCTGGATCTCTCAGCAGATACCATTGACCATAACATCCTTCTGGACTGTCTAGAAGAGCAGGAGGCTGGGGGCACTGTTATGCAGTGGTCCCGCTCCTTCCTCCTGGGCCGTGTCCAGAAAGTGGTGTTGGGGATGAGTGTTCAGACCCCTGGGCTCTCACTTGTGGGGTGCCTCAGGGCTCTGTCCTTTCCCCAATGCTTTTTAACATCTACATGAAGCCCTGGGAGAGATTATCATGGGGTTGGGCTGGGTGTTCACCAGTATGTGAATGATACTCAGCTCTACCTATCCTTCAAGTCAGAACCAGTAAGGGCCGTGAAGGCAGTTGGAGGATGGATGGCAGTTAACAGATTGAAGTTGAATCCTGACTAGACAGAAGTACTGTTCTTGGGGGACAAGGTGGGTGTGGGGGACTCCCTGGTTCTGAATGTGGTAACTGTGCCCCTGAAGGACCAGGTGAGCAGCCTGGGAGTCATTTTGGACTCACAGCTGTCCATAGAGGCGCAGGCCAATTCTGTGTCCAGGGCAGCTGTCTACCAGCTCCATGCAGGCTGAGACCTTATCTGCCCACAGATTGTCTCCCCAGAGTGGCGCATGCCCTGGTTATCTCCCACTTGGACTACTGCAATGCACTCTATGGGGGGGGGCTACCTTTGAAGGTGATCCAGAAACTACAGAATGTGGCAGCTAGACTGGTGACTGGGAATGGCTACCGGAACCATATAACACTGGTCCTAAAGGATCTTCACTGACTCCCAATACATTTCTGAGCACAATTCAAAGTGTTGGTGCTGACCTTTGAAGCCCTAAATGGCCTCAGCCCAGTATACCTGAAGGAGCATCTCCACCTCCACTGCTCAGCCTGGACACTGAGGTCCTGCTCCAAGGGCCTTCTTGCAGTTCCCTCACTGCGAGAAGCAAAGTTACAGGGAACCAAGCAGAGGGCCTTCTCGGTAGTGGCACCCTCCCTGTGGAATGCCCTCCCTTCAGATGGCAAGGTGATAAAGAATTACACAACTTTTAGAAGACATCTTAGAGCAGCCCTGTCCTAGGAGGTTTTTAATGTCTGATGTTTTTATTATGTTTTTAGATATGCTGTAAACCACCCAGAGTGGCTGGGGAAACCCAACCAGATGGGTGGGATATAAATAATAAAATTGTGGTGGTGGTGGTGGTGGTTGTCCTAGGATTATGAGGAACCATTAATGATCACTCTTTGGGTTCGGTCAGTCAACTAGCTACAAATCCACCTAACAGTGGATCCACCTAACAAATCCAACCCACATTTTACCAGCTTCCTTGCAAGAATATCATGAAGAACTTTGTCAAAAGCATTACTGAACCACAGCTTACTGAATCCATAGCATTCCCCTGCTCCATCAAGCTTGTAACCAGTGCTATTTTTTTTTTAGAAAAAGAGGTGTCGGAACTACCCATGAATGCCTCCCTCTTTCTCTAAAAATGGCAATGGCACCCACTTGAGAGGTGCCGGAAGCTCAAAAAAGAAAAGAGAAGAGAAGAAGAAGAGAAGAAGAGTTTGGATTTAATATCCCGCTTTATCACTACCCGAAGGAGTCTCAAAGCGGCTAACATTCTCCTTTCCCTTCCTCCCCCACAACAAACACTCTGTGAGGTGAGTGGGGCTGAGAGACTTCAAAGAAATGTGACTAGCCCAAGGTCACCCAGTAGCTGCATGTGGAGGAGCGGAGATGTGAACCCGGTTCACCAGATTACGAGTCCACCGCTCTTAACCACTACACCACACTGGCTCTCGAGATTAATCTGGCATGACTTGTTTTTGAGAAACCCATTCTGGGTCTTAGTAACCACAGCATCCTTTTCTAAGTGCTCAGACTGACTGTTAAATTATCTTTTCTAATACCATTCTTAGTATCATTACTGCCAAACGCAAGAGCTCTAATCTGGTTATATCTATCACTCTGAAACATTATGACACATGACATATTTTTAAAATTAAAGACACCTGGGGTGGGCTTTCTGTACTAAAAGGCCATTCACACATACTTTTATGCATGTCATTGTTCTGCAAGTTTCTCCACCCCAAAAATGACAGTCAAAGAAGTGGACTAAGGAAGTTTGCAATCCCTCAGAAGGTTGGGTATTCTCCTTCCTTGGAGATTTCTGAGCAGAGGATGGATGCCCATCTGTCATGGATGCTTTAGCCAAGATTCCTGCATTGCGGGGGGTGGGGATTGACTAGATGACCCTTAGGGTCCCTTCCAGTGCTAAGATTCTATGATCTGACTTAAAAATAAACCAAGTTCCATCACAACCCTCCTTGGCTCGATGGCACATCATCCCCACATACTGTTTGTGGCAATCTGCATTGCCCTCCAGCTAACAGTGTGCACTGATTCCCCCCCCCCTTCCAGTTCCTCTATCATGTTCAAAGGATATGGACTGCTACTTAGAGAGCAGCACCCTTTTGGGAGAATGGCAAATGCACATCATCAAAGAAGCTGCCCTTTGGCTGATTGGAGGCAAGCTACCTGCTTCAGTTTAGATCTTTCATTTCTTCCAGAAAAAGTAAATCTCCAAAGAGGAAAGAACTCATACATATTTTAGAAGGCTCTTCCTCTCTTTAGCCTTTTCATTTCCAACTTTCCAAGCATCATACTTCACACTACGATGAAGTTTAACATTTTTTAAATTTAAGCTAGACTTCTTATTCAAATGCAATCCCAATTTGGAAATCATTTTGAAGTTTCCATGTCTGACTGTATAATTTTCTCTCTTTCTTGTGTCTTTCTTAATAGTTCAATCTAATAAACAAAGGAGAAATAAATACCGGTAATAGATTTTAACTATTATAATAGATTGAATATATAGTCATTTTGTACAGAAATGTTGTTAATTATAAAAGGCTGCCTATCCTATATAATAAAGTCCAAGTGTCTCTGCGTCCAGTGTCCCTGTGTCCGTGGGTTTGCACTACTGCGCATGTGCCCCACGGACACAGGGATTGGAGCGCAGAGACTTCGCGTGCACTTACTTCTAAGCGGCAGCGGCCGTTTGTGGGTTCAAAGATGTCAACTGCCTGCGCTCCGACAAAAGCGAGGAGGGAGAGGAGGAGGAGGAGAAGGAGATCCCGGGGCTCCGGCAAGCAGAGGCGGCAGAGGCTCCCCGGCGGATAGTGAGGCCTGGTGCGCTCCGCCCCAGGGAGGCCCGGGCAAGAGGCCACGAGGAGCCGGTTGGGGGCGGCGGCAGCGGTGGGAGAGGTGGCGGAGGCTTCACCGGTAAGAGGGAGAAGCCACCCGCGGGTCCGGCTTCGCCCTCCGCCATGGTTGCATGGCTTGGGGGTGATCTAGGGGTGCAGGGGGTGGGTGGCTTGGTTGACCACATATGTTCTAGCGCCCGTTAATTTAACGGGCTTAATGTCCACTAGTTTCAAATAAGTGTGTTATTTTGTCGTCTGTTTTTTTAGTTTGACTTGAGCGGGATATCAAATCCAAACTCTCCTCTTCTTCTTCTTCAACAACAGGAACTGCATATTCACATATGAACTGCATATTTCCATATTTCCATATTTCAGACATTGTCTACCCTCCAATGTACATGAATGACAAATGCAATCATTTCACAAAATATATTTTGGAGATTCTTTGTAAAATTCAGTAAAATTTGTACTGGATCCATGACTAAAAGAAAACTACTAATTGCTAACCAAATATCTGACCAACATGTAGTTTAAATATGTGGCATAAAGGAACAATTTCTTTTTTCTTTTTAATGTTTTGAACTATTTGAGTTATAAATATCTGTGTAATGTACCATCTTGGCATGACTTTAAAACAGTTTTCTTTCATACTCATGCTTACAAAAAAAATGTAATCATCCATATCTCCCAACATGTAAAAAGTAATGTTTATATGACCAATATATTTTGTTCATAGTATCTATAGTTTATTGTTTCTGTTATACACACACACACACACACACACACACACACACACACACACACACTGTGTGTATAAATATTTGATAATAAGGACACTATACTACTATACTCAAGATCCACCAGTGCTATAGGATGGGTCAGGTGCCCTGCTAGTTCAGTGGAACATTATTTCACCACCAGTGGAGATATTCTGGCACAAAAAATATGCCAGTACAACTCTCTCCTCCCTCCATGTAATTTTAATCTAGGATTGTTCCAGCTGCCTGCTATTTTTATTATTAAGCTCTCAAATGCTGATGGTTCTTTCAACTGATATAATTAATATTCAAACTAAGACATCTTAGCAAATTATGCCTGGGTAGGGAGCTTTGTCCCTCAGACCAACTCTTCTTTTCATTTAAATAAATGACTGGCATTCAGTCACACAGAGACACCTGGTTGGCCATGGTGGGGAAAATGCTCAACTAGAGAGACAATTGGTCTGATCTGTCAGTGCTTTTTTATGTTCTTACAATGTCATGGTCATGGGTATAGCCAATGAGGGTGGGGACAGCTCCCCCCCCCAAAAAATCTAGTAAATAAATAAAAATAACTAACTGAGGTTCTGCCCCCCCCCCAACATAAATCCTGGCTCTGCCCATGGTCACGGTAGAGCAAAGTCTCCCCACTGCCCCACAACACTGGCAGGGAAGAAAATGTCAGCAAAATCCCTCCTTCTCCCTCTTCCAAAGTCAGCTGCAGTAGGGAAAGGAGAGCATCCCAGCTTCTTAAACATACAGTTTTATGTCTTGCTTTCAGTATATTGATGTCATATATTGCTGGATCACGTTTTGCTATATTATCCTACAATATTTTTATATGTGATAGAATATATGTATGAATGTTACTTTCATTTTGCAATGAATTAAGCTCCCTCAACTACATTCCAATCCCTCCTTTAAAGTGAATGAATGAAATCTTTATTGCTAAAAGCTATAAGTCGTCACAATTGGTCACAATGCGTAAAATACAAATAATTAATTTAAAACTGAACAGCAACAGCAACAACAGCAAAGCAAACATACAGAAATGCAAAAATCACACTCCCCCTCATGATACCCGTGTTTCTCCTAAAATAAGACACTGTCTTATATTCTTTTTCCCTCCAAAAAACACGGTATGGCTTATTTTCGGGGGATGTCTTATTTTTATTAAGTATGGTACAGCCAGCTCTCTCTACGGTACTCCCAGCGGCGCGCGCTGCTGCTGCTCCTGGGTCCCGGGGACACAGGGCTCCAAGCGGCGCGTGCTGCTGCTGCTGCTGGCTGAGTCCTGCCAGCTCGGGGCTCCAAGCGGCATGCGCTGCTGCTGCTTCTGGGTCGCACCGGCACAGGGCTCCAAGCGGCGCGCGCTGCGGTTGCTGGCTGAGTCCCGCTGGCACAGGGCTCCAAGCGGCGCGCACTGCGGTTGCTGGCTGAGTCCCGCCGGCTTGGGGCTTCACGCGGCAGCCAGCAGCCGCAGCGCGCGCCGCGTGAAGCCCCGAGCCGGTGGGACTCAGCCAGCAGCCGCAGCACGTGCCGCTTGGAGCCCTGTGCCGGCGCGACCCAGGAGCAGCAGCAGCACGTGCTGCGGTTGCTGGCTGAGTCCCACCGGCTCGGGGCTTCACGTGGCGCGCGCTGCTGATGCTCCTGGGTCGCGCTGGCACAGGGCTCCAAGCGGCGCGCGCTGCGGCTGCTGGTTGAGTCCCGCCGGCTCAGGGCTTCACGCGGCACGCGCTGCTGCTGCTAGCTGAGTCCCGCTGGATCGGTATTACTACGTCTTATTTTCGGGGTATTGCTTATATTTTCTAACCACTTAAAAACCCTGCTATGGCTTATTTTTTAGGTATGTCTTATTTTATGAGAAACACGGTACTTGTCTTGGTGTCTAGCTCTCAACACCCTTGCAGCCAAGGCAAATTTTGCAACCTGTGCAGTAATAAATACGTTATTGCCAGTCAGTAAATTAGGAGGTCAACTGGAAAGAGAGCAAAGGATGTAATTGAGGAATTTTTGTCTAGGGGATGTATACAAAGGGCATCGTAACAAATAGTGTTGAATGTCCTCCACGTCCCCCGACTCACAGATGCAGAGTCTTTGGTACACAGGGGTGTTATTAAATCTTCCCATTAGATATATGGAGGGCATACACTGAAGACGCAAAGCTGTAAATGCTTTTCTAAGGGGTGCCAGCATGAGATTAATAAAGTATTGCTCCAGTCTAAAAGATGTTTTATATATTGGATACCAGGATGTGTATGCCATCTTGGAAGGTGAGTGAAGGTACCTCCATTTAGAGTCCAAATAATTTTTTTCTTTGATGAGTTGTTTGACTCTGTTAGAGGCCAAATTTGGTAGGGAATCCACATTAATCCCATAATAATGGAGAATCTTACTGACTGAGTTTGCCCAAGAGCTTCGGGGCAGATTGCAATTGCTCTAGGAAGCATTTTTAGGAAGCCTAGTATTACTCATGCTGGCCAACTTCAGCCAGTATAGCGCTAGCACTACATGCACACTGGTTTGTAAGGAAATTAACCCTGTTTCAGCTCTTAAAAAGAGGGCGGGTGTACCTTTGGGGACAATCAACAGTGATTTTAGGAAAGAGTTCTGCACCACTTCTAACGGGAGGACATTACTATATCCCCCAATCTCTGCACCGTACAATAATTGTACACAGAAATAAATGTTACCAAGAACTCTGGCCACAAGTTTTAACAAAAAAAATATAAGTTTACTCGTGAGTAAATTCAAATATAATATCAATCCTGTTAGGAATTACAGTCTGAAACGAAAATAATAATAGTTTCACAATGAAAAGTCTCTTGGAAATCTTTTGGAGGTTGAAGCAAGGGCTTCTGAGATGTAAATCAGATGTATGATGCGAAAACTGGAAACCAAGACAGGGCCCTGTTTCAGAGCAGACGCCTTCTTCAGCTCGTTTTTTTGAAAAGAATGTAAATAATATATAGTTTCTGTTTATTTAGAATCTTTGGTAGATATAGCGTCTTCGATAAGTGGATCAATGTGTATCCAAGTTTTCCTGTGTTTTTCTATTTTCGTTTAAGACTGTAATTCCTAACAGGGTTGATATTATATTTGAATTTACTCACGAGTAAACTTATTTTTTTTGTTAAAACTTGTGGCCAGCGTTCTTGGTAACATTTATTTCTGTGTATTTTGCAACAAGAACTCCAACTTTTTCACTACCGTACAATAATTGTAGCACAATCTTCTTTTGAAATACCTCAACTATGGGGGCAACTAAACTCCCCACTCCCCGAACTCTGGAAAACCATAATAAAGACTGAATCAAGTGAGAGGTTTTCAATTTAGCTGTGAGTAGTGGGACGCGGGTGGCGCTGTGGTCGGCCTAGGGCTTGCCGATCGGAAGGTGGGCGGTTCGAATCCCCACAACGGGGTGAGCTCCCATTGTTCAGTCCCAGCTCCTGCCCACCTAGCAGTTTGAAAGCATGTCAAAGTACAAGTAGATAAATAGGTACCACTCTGGTAGGAAGGTAAACGGCATTTCTGTGCGCTGCTCTGGTAACGCCAGAAGCCACATGAATTGTCGGCTCCCTCGGCCAGTAAAGCGAGATGAGCGCAGCAACCCCAGAGTCATTCGCGACTGGACTTAACTGTCAGGGGTCCTTTACCCTTTTTTTTTTTTTTAGATGTGGCTTCCAGGACAGATTTGAATTAAAACCCAAGCCCAGGTACTTATAATAGCATTGTTGTTCAATGGGTTTATTGTCCAAACGTCATCTGTGAGATTTTCTCTCTCCTTTAAAGTAAATTAAACAAAACAAAACCCAAATAAATCCCAAATTCCTTGCCCTGTAAATGAATATTTTTGTGGAAGAATTGTAAACTACCACATTCTGGTCTACCAAGTGACAGCTCAGTTTGGTCCAGTAACAATACTGCAACATACACTAAAGATTCCAATGTTTGCCCTATATTTTCTTGCTATTTTTCCACCACAGGGTACGTTTAATGTGGCATTATGTCTTATAGCTGCAGTCATAGGAAATAATGGGGGACTATTCTGCAACTGGGGAAATCAATTCAGGAAGAAGAAGAAGAAGAAGAAGAAGAAGAAGAAGAAGAAGAAGAAGAAAGAAAGAAAGAAAAGAAGAAGAAGAAGAAGAAGAAAGAAAGAAAGAAAGAAAAGAAGAAGAAGAAGAAGAAGAAGAAGAAGAAGAAGAAGAAAGAAAAGAAGAAGAAGAAGAAGAAGAAGAAGAAGAAAGAAAGAAAGAAAGAAAGAAAGAAAGAAAGAAAGAAAGAAAGGAAGGAAAAGAAAAGAAAAGAAGAAAGAAATGGCCCAGGGAGAAGGGCTCAAAGGAATGTGGAGGAAAGGAGAGAGTCAAAGGAGATATGCATATGGCAAGAAGCAGCAGGAGTGATGAAAATGAAGTTACTAGGTAAATCTTGAGGCATCTCTCTTCCCCTAATGGGTGGTCATTCAACCTGTATATTGGGTGAGTTTATCTTGCTGTTGAAATGTTCTCACTGACACCTCTTTGGTATTCACAGCCTACAGTTTCTTTTAACTTGACAGCTCCCTGCGATCTGCCTCCTTCACATCTCCTTTCCTGAAGCCCTTGGCAGCTCTTCCTTTAATCAATTTGCCTTCTGTGCTCCCTTGATTTTCGACCCTATCCTCAGTCCTCCTAGCAGGTGTTTCACACACACAGCCTGCCAAATTCATGGGTTTATTAACAGTTATTAGTCAACAGAGCAAAATGGAACCTCCATATCCAGAGCTAGTATGCCTCTGATTATTAGGTGCTTGGGGGAAAGTAACAGGGGGTGTTGATTTTGAGCTTCCAGAGCAGAGACACCTGGGTAACTGCAATGGGGAAAGGATGCTGACCTGTGTGTCTGATAAAACAAGGCAATCAATACAACCTTCCAGTCCACATTGCTTAGCCACCCATCTCTCCACGCCCCAGGGCCTACTGCCTTCTTAGGAGCCTGTCTGCTCCTTTCCTATGACCTACTCCAACCTGGCCCCTCTGTTGTTGTTGTTTAGTCATTTAGTTGTGTACGACTCTTCGTGACCCCATGGACCAGAGTATGCCAGGCACTCCTGTCTTCCACTGCCTCCCGCAGTTTAGTCAGACTCATGTTGGTAGCTTTGAGAACACTGTCCAACCATCTCGTCCTCTGTCATCCCCTTCTCCTTGTGCCCTCCATCTTTCCCAACATCAGGGTCTTTTCCAGGGAGTCTTCTCTTCTCATGAGGTGGCCAAAGTATTGGAGCCTCAGCTTCAGGATCTGTCCTTCCAGTGAGCACTCAGGGCTGATTTCCTTCAGAATGGATACTTTTGATCTTCTTGCAGTCCATGGGACTCTCAAGAGTCTCCTCCAGCACCAGAATTCAAAAGTAACAATTCTTCGGCGATCAGCCTTGCGTGTGTAGGGCACCCAGTCACTCCCACCAATAACTCACACATGAAACATAAATTTTGGTTTGGGTTTTTGGGCATATTTTGGCCACAACTTTATTGAATACAAATCACGTGAGTGGTTGCGTAGGCATTGGTTCACACTGTCCTCCTGGACAGAGCTGACCTAGTCAGCAAGACTAGCTGTCCGGCTGGACAGAGCTGACCACTTGTCAGCGCAGGGAAACCATTAACTGGGGAAAGTTAACGGAGCCTGGTAATCAGCGACTCCCCCTCCCCAGGGGTTCACAGGGGCTCGTGCATGGCCCAGCAACCCACCGGGTTCAGACAAGCAATGTAGAGCCCCTGGCTTCCTTTAACGGAATTCCCAACACCGGCATCACCACTTGGTGGGCACCGCCCACCTATACCACCGAACCAATGCCTAACCGCCAACCTTACAAGTTGTGACTATTTGCTGCATAGTAGGCAAAAACCAATAGGCAGGTGCCAATTCGCCAATTGGACAAAATTCCTACCAGGCCTCTTCCTAAGCGGAGACGACCCCATAACAGGCACAGCAAGGTCAACCAGCCTATACCAGGGAGGTGGGGTTGGGAGATCCGAAGCTCCAGCCAGAGTGGTAACAGAACCACGTGCAGGAGCTTAAATAGGACGCTGGGCTGTCCATCCAAACTTGCAACATGCAAATTCACCCAGCAACAGACCGGGTCAGTAATGCTGTGGCCAGCAAGCCCTTCCCCCAAAACCAGGAAGTGCCTTCTTTGCCCACACCGCAATAGTAGCTCTCTGCGAGAACTTGATTTGCGTGTGTAGGGCACCCAGTCACTCCCACCAATAACTCACACATGAAACATAAATTTTGGTTTGGGTTTTGGGGCATATTTTGGCCACAACTTTATTGAATACAAATCACATGAGTGGTTGCGTAGGCATTGGTTCACACTGTCCTCCTGGACAGAGCTGACCTAGTCAGCAAGACTTGCTGTCCGGCTGGACAGAGCTGACCACTTGTCAGCACAGGGAAACCATTAACTGGGGAGAGTTAACGGAGCCTGGTAATCAGTGACTCCCCCTCCCCAGGGGTTCACAGGGGCTCGTGCATGGCCCAGCAACCCACCGGGTTCGGACAAGCAATGTAGAGCCCCTGGCTTCCTTTAACGGAATTCCCAACACCGACATCACCACTTGGTGGGCACCGCCCACCTATACCACCGAACCAATGCCTAACCGCCACGAGCCACCGGCTCACCGCCAAAGCCACTCACAATCCAAGCCAATCCCTGAGGGCCCCCCCAATAGCCCCTAACCACAGGTCATTTCCCGATGGGGAAAGATGCACGCCATCCGGGCGGAAAAGAAAATCATTGCTGCAAGAAATATTGGGATGAGCGATCACAGACCCTCCCACATCCAACACCGCCCTGACAGCCGCACTGTTAGCGCGTCTGCGTGCCCTTTCGACAGCCACATCGGAACGTTCTCCTCTCCAGGAGCGGCGCTACAACAGATGGGACCAAAACAGCTTAACCTGTGGGAATAAAACCGCAACCTCCCTCAAATCATGCTGCATCTTGAGGCGTAACACCCGGCACTTTGTGTCTGGCAAGTCATTTTCCCCTAGTTGCAAAACCAATGCATCAGGTGGACCCTCCCCCGCAGCACAAATGTGAAGTAATGGGATCAACTCCTCCCACAACATGCCCCTCTTGCCCAACCAGGAAACACAAACATGGGGTGAAAGTCCAAGGTTGGGCCATAGCCCTGCCTCCCGCACTCTGGCGCCGGCCCAGTAAACGATGCTGTGCCCGACCATCCAAATGCGTACGGGTGCAGGACCTGAAAGGAACAGAAAAACAACAATTAACAACATATCAATGTCGCACATAGCCCTTATAGGCCTCCGACTTCCACCATCCCAATTCCTTGATCCTGTCAGTTGAGAGCCCCCAACGAGCAGCTGACGTAGCAGCACCAATCCTGAAGGAATGAGGGGCATAACCAGCCGCCGATCGGCCACAAGCCGTGATGGCTTTGCACATAATTTTGGCAAACTGCTGCCTGGTCAATGGCAAGCCATCCTCATGGACCAAAAAGGGGCCCTTGCCAGCGGGGCACACCGCCAGATACCGCGCAGTGTCCTTCACTGGGCAGGGGCCCGAACTCCCTGTGGCGGGCAGCCGCATCACAACACCCCGGCCTAGCTGGTCTGTCTTGGAATTGCAGACGGTGATGACCACCTCAGAAGTGGAGAGATCTACATCCTTTAACAATAAACCCCTCGAACCAGTGGACCGAGAAACTTCAAGCACCACCTCACCAACTTTTTCAAAGAAAAAGTTCTTTTTCAAAGAAAAGCTTTTTTTTCAAAGAAAAGCTTAGCAAAAAAGGAAATAGCCACTGCCTGGATCCTAATGGTCCTGGGGGCACGGCCTATTGCAAAAAGGTGAGTCAGGTACTCTAGTGCCATGTCCGCCATCGGGGGCGGGGCAAACTTGCCCGCCCCTGGCAGTCCATGAAAAGTAGTAAAATCAGACCAGGCCTTCTTATAGGAAGCTAAGGTGGACGGGGCAACAGAAGACGCTACTCCCTGCATGGCTAAGTGCCTCCAAGGCTCCACAGGTGGTCTGGAAAGCACTCCGGATGCTCTCGCGCTTCCGGAGCCAGGGATCTGAACCGGGCCATCTGAAAATGGGATAAAGCATCAACGATATCATTAGATAGGCCCAGGACAAAGTGTGCAGAAAAAACAATATTAGCACGCAAGCATTGGAGCACAAAAACCCTAAGCAGAGAAGAGACCCTGGGGGAACGCGATGACTGCTTAGCCAGCACGCTCACCACCGCCTGATTATCAGTCCAGAAGCATACGCGACGGTCCCTGAATTCCTCGACCCATATGTGCACGGCCACTGCAATGGGAAAAAACTTGAGAAAAGTCAAGTCCCGTGTAATCGCCTCCCCCTGCCATGCCACCGGCCAGGGCATCGCGCACCATCTACCCTGCCAGTAGAGCCCAAAGCCTAAGGAGCCTGCTGCGTCCGAATGGACCTGGAAATCGTTGCGGAGGTTCAAAGTGTCCTGCCAAAGTGACACCCCATTGTATTCCTGAAGGAATGTCAACCAGCTCCGCAGGTTTCACGTCCAGGGGCAGACGCGTGTGGTGGTGAGGGGCCCGCAAGCCAGAAGTGAGTCTTGCAAGGCGTGAGCAAAAAGGTCTCCCCGGCGCCACCACCCTGCACGCGAAATTCAGGTGACCCAGCAGCGACTGAAGCTGCCGCAAGGTCACCTTGGTGAGGGGAAGCATCTCTCCAATAACCTCCTTCAGAGCCGTAATTTTTTCAGGTGGCAGGCTTGAAGTCTGTGCTACCGTGTTCAACAAAATACCTAAATAAACCAACTGGGTGGCCGGGCCCTCTGTCTTGGCTGATGCCAAAGGAACGCCCAGCTCCTCAGTGAGTGCGGTGAAGGCCCGCATAAGCGCCAAGCATTCACCTGTGTCGCTGCTAGACGCAAGCAAAAAATCATCGAGATAATGAATGACCCTCCGCAGGCCCGTCCTATGACGCAAGGCCCAATCCAAAAAGGTGCTAAACGCCTCGAACGCCGCACAGGCTACAGAGCAGCCCATGGGCATTGTCTTGTCAAAATAGTAAGCGCCCTCAAATTGGAATCCAAGCAGCCAAAAGTCTTGAGGATTAATAGGCAGCAGTCGGAAAGCCGACTCAATGTCACACTTAGCCAACAAAGCCCCCGGGCCAAATTTCCTGATCATTTTGACTGCCACATCCAAAGACGCATAGCTCACTGAACAAAGCTTGGGGGGATCATGTCATTAACCGATGTGCCCCTGGGGTGAGAGAAGTTATGAATCAAACGGAATTCACCCGGAGCCTTTTTTGGCACCACCCCCAGGGGAGAAAGATGCAGTCCAGGAAGGGGAAGAGTATCGAAAGGGCCAGCCATGCGGCCCACAGCCAACTCCTTCCCTATCTTTTTCCTGGCTACATCCAGCATTTCTCGCACCGACTTCTGATTAACAGGTTTACCCGCCACGGGAATCGCTGAAACGGGAATCCTGAAACCATGGGAAAAGCCTTCCCGCAGATAGAGAGCCGCCCTTTGATTAGGATATTTGGACAGCCATAGGAGCAGGGGCTGTATCTTTATGGGAGTTGGTGCCAGCGTAAAATTATCTTTATTTAGAAGGGGATGCTGTGGGTTGAGAGGGGGCCTGTCTTGCAGGCTGCTGCCCACCTCCCCTTCCCCCACGAAATGGCCGATTGCCGCGCATGCAAGAAGTGACCAGATGTGCCCCCCGCACTTCTCACACACGTGGGGAAAATTACAAGGGGACCTTACACAGTTGCCTTTGTTATAGCTCCAGCAGCAATATCGCTTGGCCGCCTTCGAAGGCTGCGAGCGGAAAGGCCGCTGCTCAGGAGCCCTCTTCTGGACGTGCGGTGACACCCAAGTGGCCCAGATATCCACATCCCTCCTATCCCATCTGGCCGACGTAATTTTATGGGCCCTAGTCCTAAACTTCCTATCATAAGACAAGGCCGCAAATTCCCCGGCCATGGAATAAGCCATTCACACGATGGATTGGTAAATAAAAAGATGAAGAGCTCGTTTGGGATAAGAGGCCGAAACGATGCTGGCAAAAACTTGAAAACAGTCCAACCATCGCTCAAATGTCTTTTCGACCTTAGCTGATGAAGCACGCTTCCTGGAAGAGAAGCTGGACCCTTCAACCTCCAGGCGAGCATCCTCAGGAGGGGCCAATTTAAATATGTCAACATACCGGCCCTCGAGGATCCTGTTCCGGATCCTAGAGGACAAATGACTCCCTGGAATAATATCCCTAATCTTGTTGGTGGAGATCTTTGTTTCTGGGACAGGGCGGCCTTTCAAGTACTCCTGTGGAGCCCCATACCTAGCCCTGTGCACATTAGCCCTACGTTGCCACGCCTATTTCGGGAGACCTGGGACAGATTCCCCGAAACCCCAGTAAAGCCCCAGTTCATACCCGGAATCTGTCTCGGAAGACTGCGTTGTACCTGAGCTGGAAGCCTCCTCCTCTTGGCGCGGTTGCTGCAACAGCCTCGATGTCGGCGACGCTTTCCCCCCGAAGACGCCTTGGCTGGAATTGGCAAGCTGTCGTCAAGGGATGACTCCGACTCCAGGTCAGGCCGCCGCGACGTCGATGCCACTGGGGACGTCCTGCGCCGTGCGACTGCGCCCTCCGCTTCCGACGATTCCAAAGAACTCAGCCTACGGGAGTAGCTGCTGGCCTTAGCCACCTTTGCTGGAGCTCGCTTGCACCGGCCCTTGCCGCGCGGGTGGCACGCCTTCTTTCGGGCCCGAGCTGTTTCAGGGGATTCCTGCACAGGGACTGGACTGCCGTCTTCAGACGAGTCATCCATTCTTTCGGCCTGCTTGGAAGTACCTGGAAATACTAGAAAAGATACAGCATGTGAGCACGAGGCCTTGCCTCTTTTAGCCACCCGCGATTGGCGGGAGACACCCCCCGTGGCCCTGGAGCCACCTGCCTGGTGCCGGCCAGCCGACTTCCCTTTTTTCGCCCCCTCCCCCTTCACCTTCTTCCCTGAAGTAGAGGGGGCATGAGCTCTAGCATGCCGTGCCAAGCTGGGGAAAATCCCTGAAAGAGGAATGTGATCGTCCCCCCCGCTCGATGATTCGGGCCCCAGAGATACGGCAGCCCTTGGAGGGGGAGGAACATCTTGCACGTCGCCCTGTGGAGAAAGCAAAAGACCCTCCAGTTGCGACTCAAATCGAGCTAACGCTGCAGGATCACCAGATAAATTGGCCATGACGTTGCCAATTCGCTCCAACTTTGCAGCAGTATCAGGCGAACGCAGGGCCTGCGATGGTCCTTGAATAACTCTCTCAGCGGGGAGTGCAGCGGCAACCTGCTGAGTGTCCTCCTTCTGAGACATCCTGGGGCAGGTTAAAGGGAGACAAGATAGTTATAGGCAACAAGCCAGTAACAAAACCCCTTTTTGCTGCTAGAATAAATTCAATTAAACCAAAATAAATTCGAAATCAAATTAAATAGAGTTAACTAGATTAAAAGAAAAGAAAACAAACTACCAAATGCTAAAATTAATTAAAGAACTATCTAGCATGAAATAAAACAAAATAGAATAAAATTAAATTAGCATAAATAACCTCAGAGCAACCCAATTAAAATAAAATAAATTGGACTTAAAAAATCCAAATGAAGCAACCAATAAAATGCACTAAACTGAAAAGGAAACCAAGAAGAGAAGAGGAAAAACAACAAATAAACTAAAGGAGTTGTAAAATGCGGGACAATTAAACACAGTTCAAACAGGCAGCAAGGGACTGACTTTTTTCCAATGGGGCCGCAACACCACAGAAGTCCAGCAGAGGGCGCCCAAACACATGCAGCCCAGCCAATGCCCCAAAATGGCGTTCCCGCCAAAACAGCTTGAGGAAGAAAGGAAAATGGCGCCCGCAGGACGGCTCAACGCTGGCCGCAACCCGGCTGCGTGGGAATTGGCGGACCTGCGGTGCAGTAGGCGGGACAGGCAGGCAGGCCGCTAATCAGGCCGGGGGGGCACAAGCCGCCCGGTCAGCCGAACCGCTGCTAAGCGCAAACAGCGCTGGCGTCAGGGGATCGGAGCTGCGGCGCCCAGCAAACGCCGCAGCCCAAGACCGCAAGGATGTGGCCGCCCCGACAGGTCCACAGGAAGCCGGCACAGACCAGGAGAGGAGGCGGGCGGCCTGCAAAAGCCCCAAAAAGGTGAGGCGAGACCACAGGAGGCGAAGAACGCTTCGGAAAATAGGCGGGGGGTGGCTAGGCCGTAGCGCTGGGAGCCACCCTGCAGGCCACACCAGGCCTAGGGCACGGGCGAAACGCGGGCAGCCACGACGCCCAGGCAGCCGCGCTGCCGAAAACAGGCCCTGCAACCGGCTGGGACCCAGCCGCAACGTCCGAAAGAGGCGCACAGGCATTTACCGGGGGGGACTAGGCCAGACTGAGGGCCTCCTGACGGCCTAGAACGTCCCAGGGATGGTGCCGGGGATGCGCAAACCCACACGCCAGGAAAAAAAAAACCCCGGGTCAGGCACCGAAAAATTAAAATCCCCAAAACGACTGTTGGAAAATGATGCGGGGGGGAGGGGGAGGGGGGAGGGGGACGCAAGGGAAGAGGGGTAGCAAATGGAACAATAATTATAAGATTAAACCAATCACAAAGTACAGCAGAATTGAACACGCCTGCAATATTATCACCCAATTGATAAAGAAGGGGACAATACAATCGTATTCAGAACTCCTGCCAGATCTGAAGCTCCAGCCAGAGTGGTAACAGAACCACGTGCAGGAGC
This sequence comes from Darevskia nairensis, assembly GCA_034642065.1. Lineage (NCBI taxonomy): Eukaryota > Metazoa > Chordata > Lepidosauria > Squamata > Lacertidae > Darevskia > Darevskia nairensis. The sequence continues at coordinate 1,970,456 of JAWWNI010000855.1, forward strand.
TTTAAATAGGACGCTGTCCATCCAAACTTGCAACATGCAAATTCGCCCAGCAACAGACCGGGTCAGTAATGCTGTGGCCAGCAAGCCCTTCCCCCAAAACCAGGAAGTGCCTTCTTTGCCCACACCACAATAGTAGCTCTCTGCGAGAACTTGCTTTCTGGATGGTCCAGCTCTCACTTCCATACATCACTACTGGGAAAACCATAGCTTTAACTATACGGACCTTTGTCGGCAAGGTGATGTATCTGCTTTTTAAGATGCTGTCTAGGTTTGTCATTGCTTTTCTCCCAAGAAGCAGGCGTCTTTTAATTTCGTGACTGCTGTCACCATCTGGAGTGATCATGGAACCCAAGAAAGTAAAATCACTGCCCTGTACAATCAGCCAAAGACTTTTTCATTAGGGCAACTCAAACATGGCCAGAGGCCATGACAAACCCATGACAAAACCCTTGGATGCATTGCAATGTGATGCATCCCTGTTGTCAGGGACTGGTCCATCCCCAAGGCAGGGTCGGAGGACACAGGCAGCTGGAGGCAACGGAAGGAGTTTAGATCGGATAGTGACTCACAGGAGAGTCAGGGAGAAGGCAGCAGTGGGGAGGCGCAAACCCAAATGTCACAAATGGAGGAGGGGCTCTGGGGAGAGGCTAGAGCTCCGCTAACACCGGAAGAGGTGCTCAGGCTCTGGGATGAAGCAAGAGCCCCGGATCCACAGGAAGGAGTGGGAGGGCTCAGAGATACGACCAGAGCCCCAGAGCAACAGGAAGGCAGGGGACAGGAAATGGAGGTGGACAGAGAGGAGCGGAGTCTCTGGGATGCTGCAAGATACGACCAGCGCTACCCCGCTCAGGTCCAGACCGCGGAAGCAGAAGGAAGGTAGGCGGCGCTTCGGTTTCCCGAAGCTCTTATGCTGGGGGCGGAGTCGTCAGCCCCCACTCCGGGTATCTGACTCAGAAGAGACAGATGATGAAGTTTGAATGCTGTATTGTTTAATGCTGTAAATAAAGCTATTAGTTTAGCAAGAAGCGTGCGTGGATGCTTGCTCTTGAGAAGACATCACACACTTCTCACAGCATACCCGGAGTCTTCGCGAGCTTCTCAAGAGTGACAGCGCAGCAAAAACGCTTGGTTTGTGATTATAGAATCTTGAACTCTTTGACTTTACCAATCACGTTCCCCATGCCATGGATTGACGACCTGCTGGCAGCAGTGCACAAGGGCAGGATCTTCACCAAGCTGGATCTGAGGGGTGCATACAACCTCATCAGGATCAGAGAGGGGGATGAGTGGAAAACCACCATGTTCACGCCCCTGGGAGCCTATGAGTACCTGGTGATGCCTTTTGGGCTGCAGGCTGGCAGCCAATGCTTCCAGGCGTTCATGCATCACGTGTTGGGACCCCTGCTGTTCAAGCATGCAGTGGTGTATCTGGATGACATTCTGGTGTATTCCCAGAATCCAGCAGAGCACGAGAAACACGTGAAGGAGGTCCTACAGAATCTCTAGGTACACCAGATATGTGTCAAGCTGGAGAAGTGCCAGTTCCACGCCAAGGAGGTGGACTTTCTGGGATACCGCCTCTCCGACACGGGCATTGCCATGGACATGGATAAGGTAGAGGCGATCCTGCAATGGAAAAGCCCCAGAACCAAGAAGGACGTGCAAAGGTTTGTGGGTTTCGCAAACTTCTACAGGAAGTTTCTCCCTGCATTCGCACACATGACAGCCCCAATCGCGGACTGCCTGAGGGGCAAGAAGAAGTTCCAGTGGACGGCGGAGGCTCAGCGCGCCTTTGAGACCCTCAAGGGGGGTTTTGCGTCGGAGGAACAGCTGCTGCATGTGAACCCCTGCAAGCCCATCAGGATAGAGACGGACGCGTCAGACCGAGCCATTGGAGCTGTACTACTGCAGCAAGACCCGGAGCTAGAATGGCGGCCATGCGCGTTCTACTCCAGGAAGTTGAGCGTCTCGGAATCGAACTATGCCATTTGGGACAAAGAGCTGTTGGCAGTAGTGGCAGTGTTCAGGCACTGGCGCCACTTCCTGGTGGGAGCTGAACATCAGATCCAGGTGCACATGGACCACAGGAACTTGGAGTACTGGCGTACGGCCAGGGTCCTCAACCAGCACCAAATGCGATGGCAGAGTTCTTTGCAGACTTCAACTTCCACATCCAGTACGTCCCGGGGCAGGAGAACGTCCGCGCAGACGCATTGTCCAGGAAACCAGAGTACCTGGAGGAAGAAGGACCCCCTGTGGTGAGGGCTATCTTCAGACCTGAACAATGGCGGTGTGGGGCGACATTGGGAGGTTGGGAAGAACTGGTGCGCCTCACACAGGCTGATGACTTTGCCCAGAACAAACTGAGGGAGCTCAGGGAAGGGGCACCCAATGCGAAGGGGTTCGAGGAAAAGGAGGGGTTACTGCTATATAAGGGAGCACTGTATATTCCGGGGGAGGAAATGAGGGCCAAAATACTCAGGCAGCTGCATGACAACCCCACGGCGGGGCATTTTGGGCAATTCAAGACCATGATACTGGTCACAAGAGAATTCTGGTGGCCCAAGGTTAGGCAGGAGGTCAAGGAATACGTCAGAGGGTGCGAGGTATGTCAAAGGGCCAAGGGGGAGAGGGCGGCACCTGCGGGATTGCTAGAACCCCTTCCCACCCCCAGCAAGCCCTGGGAAGCAGTGTCCCTCGACTTTGTCACGGATCTCCCCCCATCCAAGGGGAAGGCGGCAGTCCTGGTAGTAGTGGACTGTAACGAAAAGGCCCCTTGTTTTCGTTTTCTCGCTTCACCCTCTCTTTTATTAAAAGAACTAACAGGGATTGATGAGGTAAATCTAACCTTCCCCTTATTCTGTTAGCCTTTCTGGTAAACCCTCTAGCATTTGAAGGATTTTTACCCAATAAAAGAGAGTCCCTTTCCAGCAAATAACGTGGCCAGGTACCCTTTTAAACCCTGGGCTATATATGAGACTATCCCTTTTGTGTCTACCTTATAAGGGGTTCAGCAACTAGAAATCCCTTACTGAAAAGCTCGCCTCTTCCCTGAGGCAACTTCTAGACAACCTGGGTCTGTCTCCCTATTAAGCCCTTTCAGCGCACTCCGCAGCCACAATCTATCCTTTCCACTCTGGAGGAAAGTATAGTATCTTTAATGGGTATCCCCTCCTGTGGGTTTCATGTTCCTTTGCTGGAAAATAATACAGATGACTTTATGATTGGCACTTTATATATGGAAGTTTTATTTGCTTAAGATCGTAATGGTTGTATTAAGGTTTCTTGTGTACATACTAAGTTTCAGTGATAATATCTTTGTTAATCATATAACAGATAATCATACAATTACCTAACCTAAACCTACTCTCACAGACCTTCTTTTCCAACCACCTCACACTCCCTCTCCCAAACCCCTCTCTCAACTGCCTAAACGGCTGCACATTCTCCTCCAACAGTCAGCCGCCCCCCCCCCCCTTTCATGGAATGTTCAGTCAGTCAAGCCTAGAGTCTGAGTTAACCCTTGATGGGTCGGGTTGAAAAGGAAAGAACAAACAGTGCAAAAACGTTACATGGACTTACTGACCAAAATGGCCCATTTCATAGCCTGTCCCAAAGCAGTGTCGGCAGAGGAGACGGCCAGGCTGTTTGTACAGCACGTCTTCCGGCTGCATGGGATGCCATCGAGGGTTGTTTCAGATCGTGGAGTTCAATTTGCTTCGCACTTCTGGCGCAAGCTCATGCAACTCTTACAGGTGCAGGTTAGTCTGTCCTCAGCGAGGCACCCCCAGACTAACGGGCAAGCAGAACGTGCTAATTCCATTTTGCAGCAATACTTGCGCTGTTATGCTTCTCAGCAGCACAATGATTGGAGCAACAAACTCCCTTTGGCAGAGTTTGCATACAACAATGCAGAGCAGGTGTCAGCGGGCATGTGTCCGTTCCAGGCTAATTATGGCAGCAACCCCAGGGCCTTCCCGGGGAGGGAGGGTGAAAGGGGGGGTTGGATGTGCCAGCGGTGGAGCAGTTTGAGGAGGAACTGGAAGCACTGCACCAACTGCTCAAAGACAACCTGGAGAAGGCAAAAGCAGCCTACAAAAGAACAGCAGACCAACACCGCAGGGAGGGGGAGGACATCCAAGTGGGGGACAGGGTATGGTTGTCCACCCAAGGGCTGCCCCTCCGAGGCAGGTGCAAAAAGCTGGAGCAACGCAGGCTGGGGCCCTTTGAGGTAGTGGAGTAGATAAACCCTGTAGCGTTCAGAGTGCAGCTGCCAGATTCCATGAGAATTCACCCAGTTTTCCACAGGTCTCTCCTTTCCAAGTACAGGGAACCACACAGGTACCAACAGGGCACCCAGCAGGGATCGCAGGGACACCCAATGGTGGACCCAGAGTTGTTTAATGAGGTAACCGAAATCTTGGATTCCAGGTGGCAAGGGGAGGAACTGCAGTACTTGGTAGCGTGGGAGGGGGAGCCAGCCTCTGAGAATGCCTGGATCCCGGCGGAAGTGGTAACCAGTGAAATTTTGGTGTGGGAATTCCATGAGTTATTCCCTGACAAGCCAAAACCTTACCGCTGGCAATTAAGAGACGTCTTTCAACCCACGGATGAGGAGGAAGGGAATTTCTGGGGGTTTCCACCATCAGGAGGCAGTGAGGGGTACCCGATGGCGGGGGAGGGTGCAGTGATGGCAGGGCCGGTCCACCCGCCCTTGGCCAGGTCGGAATATGAGGAGATCTTTGAATCGTCGTCGGATGACGACGCCACAATTTTCCTGGGTTTCCCTTCCTCGCCGGAGGCAGGAGGCAGTTCCTGGGGGGAGGTGTTTGATCCCACAGTGGAACTGGGCAGCGGACACCTGCAGCCAGGTGATCCCTCTCAGGGAGGGAAGGGGGGCTTGGAAGGGGGGGTGGATGTCAGGGACTGGTCCATCCCCAAGGCAGGGTCGGAGAACACAAGCAGCTGGAGGCAACGGAAGGAGTTTAGATCGGATAGTGACTCACAGGAGAGTCAGGGAGAAGGCAGCAGTGGGGAGGCGCAAACCCAAATGCCACAAATGGAGGAGGGGCTCTGGGGAGAGGCTAGAGCTCCGCTAACACCGGAAGAGGTGCTCAGGCTCTGGGATGAAGCAAGAGCCCCGGATCCACAGGAAGGAGTGGGAGGGCTCAGGGATATGACCAGAGCCCCAGAGCAACAGGAAGGCAGGGGACAGGAAATGGAGGTGGACAGAGAGGAGCGGAGTCTCTGGGATGCTGCAAGAGCCCCAGAGACACCCAGCGGTCAGGACGGGAGCATGGGGGAAGCGACCAGCGCTACCCCGCTCAGGTCCAGACCGCGGAAGCGGAAGGAAGGTAGGTGGCGCTTCGGTTTCCCGAAGCTCTTATGCTGGGGGCGGAGTCGTCAGCCCCCACTCCGGGTATCTGACTCAGACGAGACGGATGATGAAGTTTGAACGCTGTATTGTTTAATGCTGTAAATAAAGCTATTAGTTTAGCAAGAAGCGTGCGTGGATGCTTGCTCTTGAGAAGACATCACACACCTCTCACACCTGTTCTGTTATTTATACAAGTGTAGCATCACATTTATGCAAGTATAGCTTCACAAGTGTAGCATCACAAGACGCGGGTGGCGCTGTGGTCTAAACCACTGAGCCTAGGGCTTGCCGATCAGAAGGTCGGCAGTTTGAATCCCTGCAACGGGGTGAGCTCCCATTGTTTTGTCCCAGCTCCTGCCCACCTAGCAGTTCGGAAGCACATCAAAGTGCAAGTAGATAAATAGGTACCGCTCCGGAGGGAAGGTAAACGGCATTTCCGTGCGCTGCTCTGGTTCGCCAGAAGCAGCTTAGTCATGCTGGCCATATGGGAAATGATAAACGCCACCTGCTCTGCTTGATTGGCAAAGTCTGTCTGCTGGAGTTTCAGCGCATAAAGCATTTCAGTCTTAAACCCCAAATACTCTTCTGGCTTCCCATGGAACTTCCTCACGAGCGTGGGCATTTTCTTGCCCACCTGAGCCGGTTGCCCCTGCTCTCCTTGCAAGCGAGCCTCCTCCAGCCTGGCTTGAGATTCCCGGAACATTACCTCAAGTTCCCTGGCTCTCTCCTCCCAGGTAGTTTCATCTCTGCCGCTTGCACCTTGAGCCGTTCTGTCCCGCGCTCCTGCTCCCTCCGGGTTACTCATGCTGCCGTCTCTGTAGCTCTCGAGGAGAGCACGATGACTCCCTGAATGCTGTAAGGGCTCTGTAATGTCTCCTTGAGAGTAATCAGCCAGACCACGTTGTCTGCTAAACTAATTGCTTTTATTTACAAAAGTACACACCAGAGTTCATGACCGCTTGAGTCAGTTCCAGATTCAGGGAGTGGCATTTCGTGGCTCCGCCCCCAGCATAAGAGTTTTGGGAAGCCGAAGTGCCTCCTCTTCTCTTTCCGCTTTGTACCCCTGCACAGCTGTGGACTGGCACTGTGCTGCTCCGTCAGACACTCGGCCCCTCCAGTAGGTGTTCCTGGGTCTCTGCTAGCATCTTCAAGCCCCTGCAACCCCCTGGCTGCCTGCAGTTCCTCTTCCTCGCTACTGTTGCTTTCCTGGCTCTCCTGAGAACTGCTCTCCGACATGACTTCTCCCCCTCTCCAACCGCCTTCCCCCGTCAGCTTGGCTCTGGGCGAGGGCAGGTCCCTGACAGTACCGCTCCATCAGGAAGGTAAACAGCATTTCCGTGTGCTGCTCTGGTTTCACTAGAAGCGACTTAGTCATGCTGGCCACATGACCCGGAAGCTGTACGCAGGCTCCCTCGGCCTATAGAGCGAGATGAGCGCTGCAACCCCAGAGTCGTCCGTGACTGGACCTAACGGTCAGGGGTCCCTTTACCTTTACCTTTAACCCAGTTTTTCCAGGTTCTGGTCCTGACCCACAAGTTCTGCCCTTATTATAGTTCTTTCTCCAGTTACACCTCACCACTGCCACTGGCAGCAGGAAGGGGAATGAAGAGGAGAAAATCCTTTCTTCCTTTCATGCCCCCTTCCCCACCTGCCACCACTACTGCTGTCGGAAGGACAGAGGCTCTTTTCTCTTTGTGCAGCAGTGGGGTGGTGGAGGGGGGATGAAATATTGAGGGAAGGAGAGGGGAAAGCCCAGCTGGCTTCTTTTTCTTTCTCCAGGCAACAGCAATGGGCTGGAGGAGGGGGGTCATGAAGGAAAGAAACATCCTTCTTCCCAACACCTACTGCTGCCATTATGAGAAGAAATAGAAGGAATCCTGCTTTTTAAAATGCGGTGCCCCCCCCTCCTTCCCACACTAGCAGCTGTAGTGGTGGCAGAAGCATGGGTGGGGGAGAAGGGGAGAATGTCTCTCCTTTGTTCCACTCCCCGCATCAGTGGCAGTGGTGATGGGGGGAAGGCAGGAAGGCTGATCCACGCCCCCTCCCCCTACAGTCAAATCAAGACAACTTTGCCTTTCTCCTGTGGAAATTTTATAGTTTTCTAACAAATCACCATTTACAATAAATGCTTAATTTTTTTTATATGAGGGGAGGACAATTAGTGATCCCGGCACTAAAAGCCTTTGTTGGTAAGGTGATTCCTCAGATGCTCTACGGGGTAGAACTTTGGGGGTGGAACCAGAAGCTGTTAGATCGGCTCGAAATCTTACAGAACTTTTTTCTTAAAATAATTCTAGGCCTCCCCAAAGGAACCCCAGCAGCCCTCCTAAGAGTGGAAGTGGGTCTACCCTCTTTGTCTGCTAGGGCCCATTTAAGATTTTGCGCTCATTTATCAATCTTGCAAATGCCCTAGACACTCTACTGCAGGCATCCCCAAACTTCGGCCCTCCAGATGTTTTGGACTACAATTCCCGTCATCCCTGACCACTGGTCCTGTTAGCTAGGGATCATGGGAGTTGTAGGCCAAAACATCTGGAGGGCCGCAGTTTGAGGAAGCCTGCTCTACTGGCTAAACAAGCCTATGCATTTTTCCAACACAATTCTGCTTGGTGCCAAAACCTCTCAGATATTTCATCCAGATATACCCTTCCCGAGTTCAATACTCTTAAACTCTGGAGCCCGGATAAAATTCGAGAATGGATTTTTGATAGGGATGCCTTTTTAGACATCATGAAGACAAAAAACTCTGGGTTTTCTTACTGGTTCCCCCGATTAAAAGCAGCTAAAGTTTGTGCCAGTTATCTGGCAGACATCACTGACCCCACTCTTCGGAGAGCCTTCACTATGGCTCAGTTCCAAACAATACCCACAGCATACCTGGCCAGCAGATTTGCCAAAAAACCCCTAGAGCACCGTTTGTGTCCTTGCCCCATGAGAACCAAAGAGGACCTTATACATTACTTTCTTCATTGTCCTCTTTATTCGAGCTTCAGAGGTGGAATTCTACAAATTATACCCAACTTCACCCTGAAGCAACCCTGAAGATCGTGTAAAATTTTTATTAGCTGATGCTAATCCTCAGGTTTCTCATGGGGTAGCAGTTTATGTGATGAAGGCTATGAAAGCCAGGGAAAGATTTTTGGTTGACAAGGATAAGGTCCCTTTTTTGTCTCCATAATCTGTCTACAATGTATCTTTTTTTTTTTTTATCTGACGAAGCCATTGTTAAGGCTACATGTAATAAATTTTAATACTATTTTGTAAAGGCTGAGTCCTCACAATAAAGTTTATTCTGATTCTGATTCTGAATAATTTTAGCGTAATGTTCTGAATAAATTGCCTTAATCCCTCTAATAAAATTACTACCAAACCTCATTAAGGGACCGCCTCTCCTGGTATGCCCCGGGTAGGACCCTGAGGTCCTCAAATAATAACATCCTGGAGATCCCGGGCCATAAGGATATCAGGCTGACAGCTACTAGGGCCAGGGCGTTTTCAGTCATGGCCCCAACATGGTGGAATAGTCTGCCACAGGAGACGAGGGCCTTGCAGGATCTGGCATCCTTTCACAAGGCCTGCAAGACTGAACTGTTTCACCAGGCTTTTGGGTTGGGTGGAGTTTAATTGCCTGTTATGTTATTCTGTTGGTCTGTTGGTGGACCGCTTAAAATGAGGTGACATTTTAAAATTGGAATTTTACATTGTATCTTAATCTGTGTTTTTAATTGATGGTTTGTGGTTTGTAGTGGTTTTTATTATTGTTAGCCGCCCTGAGCCCGGTTCCTGACTGGGAAGGGCGGGGTATAAATAAAAGTTTATTATTATTATTATTATACCCGGTATCCATAAGCGTTAATAACTGCCAAGGTCAAATGCTTCCTCTGCATTCAGAAAAATCATGGCCATCTGTTTGTCATTTCGTTTTTCATAATACTCTAATGAGTTCAGAAATATTCTCACATTATCTCTTATCTGTCTCTTTGGTAAGAACCCTGTTTGATATTCATAAATAAAAATTCTTTCAATCTCCTGGCCAAGACTATAAGCTGCATACAACTTATAGTCATTATTAAGCAGAGAAATAGCTCTATATCTTTTAATTGTGTTCCGTCATGGTCTTGCTTTGGAATAATTATAATGCTAGCATTTTCCAAGTCTCTGGTATACTCCCTCATACTAAAAGATCATCCATACCACCCTTCCTCCTAAAGAAGCACAGTCTTGTACAGTTGGGGAAATTTAAAAAGAGGTTCCTAGACTGAAGGTTACACCCACAGAAACCCAAAAGAAAAGGATGCAGGCTTCAAGTGAAAAGATAGGCCTTTATTGAAATACAAATATGCATAGGGACAGCCTCAAAAATAAGGAGGAGACTGCAAGGAACCACATCTAAAGCAATGCATTTTTATACACTTTTAGATTACGCACATAATTTCATTTCACCAATCAAAGGATCACAGCAATCTTAATAGTTGCAACCCAATGTCATCATCCTGAACCAATCAGAAACATTTGGCTCTTCAAATCAGCCCGCATCATAATATCATGTGATTACATATAACCATTTTTCAGTTCTTACTTTATTAAGACTGACTAATTTTCCTATTCATTAAATGTCTTCCAATGTCCTACAAAACAATTCTACAAAACAATTCAAGATTAATCACAATTGCCATGTCTAGCTGATTCTCTTTTCATGCATACAACAGCCACCATAGATTCTAACTCAGATGTCCCCAAACTACGGCCCGGGGGCCAGATACAGCCCTAGGGGTTCATTTATCCGGCCCACAGCAACCCCCACCGCCCGCTCTTACCGGCGCGGCGCAGCGCGGCTGCCCACTTCTGGGTCGACGGAGCACCAGAAATAGCTTGTGTGCATGTGCAAGCATCATTTCCAGGGCACTTCCGTGTCTGAGGAGGCCAGTGCGCACGCGCACAAGCTATTTCCGGTGCTCCGCCGGCCCGGAAGTGCACCGGAAATAGCATGTGCGCACGCGTATGGGCGCGCGCTCCCCTGCCTTCCGGCCCTCCGCGCAATTGGCGCTGGAGGAACCGGCCCGGGGCCTGGTAAGTTTGCCGACCCCTGTTAACTGTTTATTCTTTTCAGAACCTATTTCTGCTGGGCACAGAGTTCTTTTTAGAATGTTTTTAAATGTTTTTTGTTTGTTTTTAATTCTTTCTGGTAGGGTGGGTGGGATGAATTTTTAGTTGGTTTGGGAATTTGTTTAATTTTGTTATACTTGTAATTTTTATTGATTTTGGTTTATATTGTTTTATTGTTTTTTGCTTGTTTGTTTTTGCTGTTGTTGTTTTTTTTATATAGGTTTTATTTTGTTCTTAAGGGGTGGGATCAGGGCTGCCCGGGAGTGGGTCCCAGCCAACAGAATGGCTGGGGCAAGTTCCACAGGGGGGGATGCACTGGGACACCCGATCTCAGTGATCACGGGCAGGAGGAGGAGTCACGCTAGGACCAGACCATGTCATTACCGAGGAGGCAGGCTTAGTCGTTGTTTGAGGACTATCCCTGCCTCCGGGTCTGGCCCTGACCGGACGGATACTGGAATCAACAAGGGATACCCACATGACCTGAAAGTGTTGCTGTGTAATGCTAGGTCAATGACAAACAAAACAACTGCCATCCACGATCTGATTGTGGATGGAGGACTTGACCTGGTATGTGTGACAGAGACTTGGTTGGACGAGGCTGATGGGCCTGTCCTTGCCGCTGCTTGTCCACCAGGTTTCTCTTACGCACAGCAACCCAGGCCATCTGGGCGGGGAGGGGGGGTTGCAGTGATTTTTAGGAAGTCATTAGTTTGCTCCAGGCGTCCTATGGGGAAGACCCAGTTTTCTGAGTGCATGTTCTGGAAGTTGGGCAACAGGGGCAGTACAGGATTCCTTTTGGTGTACCGACCTCCCCGCTGCACCAAGGATTCCCTGGCCGAGCTGCTTCAGGTCATGGTGGACATGCTCCTGGAGACACCTAGCTTGGTTGTCTTAGGAGATTTTAACATCCATGCCGACGCGACCTTACAAGGGGCCGCTCGGGACTTCGTGGAAAGCATGGCCTCCATGGGGCTGTCCCTGAATAAGTTTGGCCCAACTCATAGCCGTGGACATGCCTTAGATCTGGTGTTTACCTCTATGGATGTTGGTGATCTGACACTAAGTAAAAGCAAAACAAAAGAAGTGCCATGGTCAGATCACTTCCTGGTGCAGCTGGACTTCTCCGCGACCCTTCCCCTCTGCCGGGAGGTGGGACCAATTCGGATGGTCCGCCCCAGCCACTTAATGGATCCAATTGGCTTCCAGAGAGTGGTAGGGGATGTTTTATCCCATGTTGATGGCCTTTCAGCTGATTCCCTGGTGGCCCGCTGGAATGTGGAGTTAACCAGGGCTATTGACTGTCTGGCTCCGAAGCGCCCTCTCCGATTGCATGGAGCCCGGACAGCCCCGTGGTTTTCCCCGGAGCTGAGGGCGATGAAACAGTCGCTGAGACGGCTAGAGCGCCGGTGGCGGAAAACTCATTCTGAATCAGACCGGACACGGGCTAGAGCTCAACTTCGAGCCTACCAAGTGGCAGTGGCGACGGCGAAGAGGACCTTCTTCGCCGTTTCTATTGCATCTGCAGAAAACAGCAGCAGGAGACTCTTCCAGGTGGTTCGGACTCTATCAGAACCACCTTTGTCACCGGGGTCTGGTAGGGACCCCAAGATCTCCTGCAATGCTTTTGCAAAGTTTTTTGCAGATAAAGTCGCTCAGATTCGGAAGGAGTTAGACTCCACCGTGGGAGCAGGGCCGGGGCGGGAGAGTGCTAGAGCCCTGTCTAGTCATGTTTCATGGGATCAATTCCAATCTGTTACTGCCGAGGAAGTGGACAGGCTGCTTGGACGAGTGAAACCGACCACCTGTCTTCTTGATCCTTGCCCATCCTAAAAGCTAGCCGGGAAGGGCTGGGCGATGGGCTCCGCGGGCTGGTGAATGCTTCCCTCCATGAGGGAGTCTTCCCAGACCCGCTGAAAGAAGCGGTCATTAAACCGCTTCTTAAAAAAACATCTTTAGACCCGGCCAATATGGCCAACTATCGCCCAGTCTCAAATTTACCATTCCTGGGCAAGGTGATTGAGCAGGTGGTTGCTGAACAACTCCAGGCACGCCTGGAAGATGCGGACCATTTGGATCCCTTCCAATCGGGATTCAGGCCTCATCATGGGACTGAAACTGCCCTGGTCGCACTGGTTGATGATCTCCGCCGGGCTAGGGACAAAGGTGAGAGCTGTTTCCTAGTTCTGCTGGATCTCTCAGCGGCCTTTGACACCATCGACCATAACATCCTTCTGGACCGTCTAGAGGGGTTGGGAGCTGGGGGCACTGTTATACAGTGGTTCCACTCCTTCCTCCTGGGCCGTGTTCAGAAAGTGGTGGTGGGGGATGAGTGTTCAGACCCCTGGGCTCTCACTTGTGGGGTGCCTCAGGGTTCCGTCCTCTCCCCCATGCTTTTTAATATCTATATGAAGCCGCTGGGAGAGATCATCAGGGGGTTTGGGCTGGGTGTTCATCAGTATGCAGATGATATCCAGCTCTACCTCTCTTTTAAATCAGAACCAGTGAAGGCGGTGAAGGTCCTATGTGAGTGCCTGGAGGCGGTTGGAGGATGGATGGCGGCTAACAGATTGAGGTTGAATCCTGATAAGACAGAAGTACTGTTTTTGGGGGACAGGGTGCAAGCAGGTGTGGGGGACTCCCTGGTCCTGAATGGGGTAACTGTGCCCCTGAAGGACCAGGTGCGCAGCCTGGGAGTCATATTGGACTCACAGCTGTCCATGGAGGCGCAGGTTAATTCTGTGTCCAGGGCGGCTGTCTACCAGCTCCATCTGGTACGCAGGCTGAGACCCTACCTGTCCGCAGACTGTCTCGCCAGAGTGGTGCATGCTCTGGTTATCTCCCGCTTGGACTACTGCAATGCGCTCTACGTGGGGCTACCTTTGAAGGTGACACGGAAACTGCAATTAATCCAGAATGCGGCGGCTAGACTGGTGACTGGGAGTGGCCGCTGGGACCACATAACACCGGTCCTGAAAGAACTACATTGGCTCCCAGTACGTTTCCGAGCACAATTCAAAGTGTTGGTGCTCGGTCCTGTATACCTGAAGGAGCGTCTCCACCCCCACCGTTCAGCCCGGACACTGAGATCCAGCGCCGAGGGCCTTCTAGCGGTTCCCTCATTGCGAGAAGCAAAGCTACAGGGAACCAGGCAGAGGGCTTTCTCGGTAGTGGCGCCCGCCCTGTGGAACGCCCTCCCATCAGAAGTCAAAGGTACTAACAACTATCTGACATTTAGAAGATGCCTGAAGACAGCCCTGTTCAGGGAAGTTTTTAATCTGTAACATGTGTATGTATTTTAATATATGTTGGAAGCCGCCTAGAGTGGCCGGGGAGACCCGGCCAGATGGGCGGGATATAAATAATAAATTATTATTATTATTATTACTCAGTGTTCTGAAACAGACATTTGCTACATAGAGTACCTAAAAGCAGCTAGTTTTGTACTGTAAAAGGTAGTCATGCACAGTTTAGCTAGGCCATAGGCTTAAAAGAAGATGGAAACATCAAAATACAGTTTTATGAAATTATCATTTTCTCCAACAATACAGTATGGGGCACTGCAGAAAAAAACACACCAGGTTTTTTAATGTAACTTTCTGTCATGCAGGAATAAACTTGGAGAAGCTTGTAAGAGATGCTGCCAAGTTAATATTTCCAATATCTTGGCAGTATATTCATAGATGAATACAGCATGTATTTATTCCAAAATTCATGTGAGCAATCTTTTAAAGCACATACACAGTGGCATTCCAGTGGCATTAATAAACCCGTATAAAATGTTGTAATATGTTGTTTGCAGTCACAGTGGTACTGCACTACACTTCTTTGTTGCTTGTAGCCATATAGGCCATTGCATTCTGTGGTACCCATAAGTATGTGTAACGAATATGACCAAATCCAAAACAAAAGTGGGGTGCCTGAGGATAATTCATACCAGACCAGGTTGGGTTGGGGTACCTCTAGATTGCTCTGAAGGGAGCTTGGAGTCACAAATTGCCTTGGAGCTCTGAGGTAATTTGTTTTTTTGTTTTTTTTAAATAATATTTATTGGGTTTTACACATAAATGATATAAAAAACACACATAACATAACATAACAAAAGAATACAATACTACAAATACACACACACAAAAATCATAATTTCCCTTCTTATTTCCTTTACATTTTGGTTTGACTTCCTCCTATCTTTCCCTTTGTGTTTCAATATATATCATCTTTAGCAATTTCCTCTCATCATTTAATGCTATATTTCTTATATTCTATTCAATTTTTCCTATCTTAATCAATTTCTACCTTAATTCATTATTATCTTATCATACCTTATCACTTATATTTCTATTACACAAGTTCTATCCTAAGCTTACCTATTCATACATCATACTTTCACTTAATCATTCTATGTACTATTCTGTAAATTACTTTTCTTCCAGCATTATCTTATCTCTAAATCTTGCAATAATTTTTAAGATATTCTCTGAATTTCTTCCATCCTTTTTCCACCGCTTCTTCCCTCTGGTCGCGGAGTCTCGCAGTCAGCTCGGCAAGTCCATCATTTTCATCTGCCATTCTTCTAGAGTTGGTAAGTCCTTTGTCTTCCAATATTTTGCAATCAGTATCCTTGCTGCTGTCGTGGCATACATAAAAAAGGTGTGATCTTCCTTTGGTATCTCCTGGTTGACCATTCCAAGTAGGAAGGCCTCTGGTTTTTTAACAAATGTGTTTTTCAACACTCTTTTCATTTCATTATATATCATTTCCCAGAAGGCCTTCGTCCTTGGGCAGGTCCACCACATATGGTAAAAAGTCCCTTCAACATTTTCACACTTCCAACATTTGTTGTCCTGCAGATGATAGATTTTAGCAAGTTTGACTGGGGTCAAGTACCATCTATATATCATTTTCATAATGTTTTCTCTTAACATATTACATGCAGTGAATTTTATTCCTTTCCTCCACAGTCTCTCCCAGTCCGCCATCATAATGTTGTGACCTACATCCTTAGCCCAGTCTATCATTGCAGATTTGACAAATTCATCCTGTGTATGCCATTCTAGCAGCAAATTGTACATTCTAGACAAATTTTTCGATTTTGGTTCTAGTAGTTCCGTTTCCAGTCTTGACTTTTCCAACTGAAAGCCCAGTTTTTTGTCCATTCTATAGGCTTCATTGATTTGATGGTAGTGTAGCCAATCCCTCACCTCCCCCTTTAGTTGCTCATAGGGTTTCAACCTGACACTTTCTCCTTCTTGTATCAAAATGTCACAGTACTTTGGCCATTTACTTTCCATGTTTACCTTTTTATGGGCCTTAGCTTCTAACGGTGAAATCCATCTGGGTGTTTTTCGTTCGAGCAAATCCTTATACTTTAACCAAACTCTAAACAGAGATTTCCTAATTATATGTGTTTTGAAGCCTTTGTGGGCCTTAATCTTATCATACCACAAATATGCATGCCATACAAATACATTGTCATATCCTTCCAGATCTAGAACATCAGTATTCTCCAACATAAACCAGTCTTTCAACCAACAGAAGGCCGCCGCTTCAAAATAGATGCTCAAGTCTGGCAGGGAAAATCCCCCTCTTTTCTTATCATCTGTTAAAATCTTAAATTTGATTCTGGGTTTTTTTCCCCTGCCAGACAAATCTCGATATTTCCTTCTGCCACTTTTTAAACGGTTCCATTTTATCCACGATCGGAAGTGCCTGAAATAAAAACAGCAATTTAGGCAGGACATTCATCTTAATGACAGCTATTCGGCCCAACAAAGACAATTTCAAATTGTTCCAAATTTCAAGATCTTTCTTAATTTCATTCCACACTTTTTCATAATTGTCTTTAAACAGGTTTTGATTTTTAGAAGTCGTGTTTACACCCAGATATTTAACCTTTTTGGCAAACTTTAGGCCAGTTTTCACCTCTATTCTATCCTTCTCCTCCAGTGTCAGGTTTTTCCCTAAAACTTTAGTCTTGGCTTTATTCAATTTAAATCCTGCTACCTTCCCAAAGTCTTGCATCGTCTCCAGTGCTTTAACTGCACTGGATTCAGGTTCTTGTAGGGTTAGTACCAAGTCATCTGCAAAGGCTTTTAATTTGTATTCTTTGGCCCCCACCCTCACACCCTTTATTTCATTGTCTTTCCTTATCATGGAGCTCTGAGGTAATTTGTAGTTAAACACTCAGAAAATCCCAGACTGACTATCTCCAAAATGTTTCAAAAATGAAACAAAAAGTCAAAACAGATACTATAAAAGGAAAATTGGTGGGTGGTGAGAGGGAAGCTTTATTCATTTAAAAGCTCTCCTTCTAGTCCAGGGCTAAAAAGCCAGGGTGGGGAGAAGAGAGAAGGGAAGGGAGGATAGATGTAGCCAAGATTTATTTTAGGGGGGGAGGTCTTATGTTAAGGGGGGGCAGAACCAAGTTATCTGTGATGCAATTGGTCAGTTAGTTACGGTAAGTATTTTTATTTATTTACTTGATGGGGGGGAAGCAACTGTCCCCTGCCCCCCCGGGTATGCCCATGGAGGGGAGGTGCACTTTGCTTATTGAGATAGCAATCTTGCTTTCAATCAAGGACTAGGAAATCTCATCCAGCACTCTCCAGTTACAGTGCTTGTGGGGAGGGAGGTGACGTCTTAAAGCCATGGTCATTTCCCACTGACTTTGCTCTTTTGTTAGTTCTTTGTCAGGGACTGGCCGGACGCTGAGGAGTGGTGACTGGATTCTGATGAGTGGGCACTGGGAGAAGTGGGGTTGGAGACTGACTTGGAAGAAGGGATCAATGAACTGAGGGAGCCTGTAACAGCTGGGAGTTGAGAGGCAGAGGCAGGAGAGGCAGAGGCAGAGTACAGTAGGATTGGAGAATGAAGAACTACTGCAGGAGGAGGCAAAGATCAGTCAGTCTGGTGAAGAATCAAGGGCTTCCACAGTTCCTGCTGCTACTCCCACCTCTCCTGCTCCGTTGTCTCCCAGGACCAGAACAGGATTGAAGCAAGGAGGAGCAGAAGCAGCTTGCACACAGCTTGGGTTGGAGAGATACACAAGCTGAGGTTGGAGCACTGGAGCAGGGTCTCTGTTTCGGCAAATGCCTCATCCTTGCCTCACTCTGGACATTCCTTGCCTGTCAGTGCAGTGACTCTGAGAGAATTATTGAAAGAGTTTGATGGTTAGTTAATAATATTCAGCTTGTCTTGTTTTGTCCACCTTACTCTATCAGTATCCAGCCTTATAACTGTTTTTGTTTATATCCATTCCCAATCAACTAGTCTTATTATTCATTGTAGTAGTAGTAGAAGTATTAGCAGTAGTATTAATAGTAATAGTTTGTTAACCGTATCTTAGTTATTTAGGCAATGTCACATACATGCACCCCAATTTTGGTTCCAGTTTGGTTCCAGTCCGTGTGTTATGAGTTAAAGGTAAAGGTACCCCTGACCGTTAGGTCCAGTCGTGGATGACTCTGGGGGTTGTGGCGCTCATCTCGCTCTATAGGCCAAGGGAGCCGGTATTTGTCAGCAGACAGCTTCCAGGTCATGTGGCCAGCATGACTAAGCTGCTTCTGGCGAACCAGAGCAACGCACGGAAACGCCGTTTACCTTCCCTCCGGAGCGGTACCTATTTATCTACTTGCACTTTGACGTGCTTTTGAACTGCTAGGTGGGCAGGAGCTGGGACAGAACAACAGGAGCTCACCCTGTCGCAGGTATTCGAACCGCCGACCCTCTGATCGGCAAGCCCTAGGCTCAGTTGTTTGGACCACAGCGCCACCGACGTCCCATGTGTTCTGAGTTATTTTCTACTAATTGCTATATTATTTGTCTTCCTTTAACCTCCTTGGGACCCAGGTGGCACTGTGGGTTAAACCACAGAGCCTGGGGCCTGCGACGGGGTGAGCTCCCGTTGCTCGGTCCCTGCTCCTGCCCACCTAGCAGTTACATGGGCGTGGTTACATAGTTCTATGACCGTGTCTCCGCAGTAGGATCAATATTTACCCATTGATGTTGAATATGTATGTTCTACAACTCTAATTGTTTGTGCTGAAGAAGACTTCGTCGATACAGCTGGAATTATCTGGAATCGCTGTACACTTCTCCACATCACTACTCGCTTTACCATTGGAACTGTTTGTTACAGTAATGGACTGATTATACTTTGAGCTTTATTAGAGACTTATATTTTGTATGCTTTGTGCCTTATTATTGTTTGATACAGACATTGTCATTTATTTAAAGTGCTGAAATTGATTATTGGCCATTGTGTTGCCTTTCTTGGATTTGTGTGACTGTCCAGGCTTGTGTGTGAGAGAGAGTTTGTTTCTGGCTTGTGTGTGTGTGTTTGTCTGGTGACTAGCTGTGGGCGGAGCTAATCAGTGCCTGGAGGGCAGCGGCGCGCGCAGTTTGACCTATCTTTTAAATAGAGGAGAGCAAGTCTCAAACGTTTATTTGGGGAGACCTAGGCTTCTTTTGTGTGTGTGTGTGTGTCCTGACTTCAAGCTTCAAGATGGAGGGTGAGGGAACAACTGTAGTCACCTGCAATTCCTGTGCAATGTTTGCCTTCTTGCCAAAGGATGTAGGCAGCTACACCTGCAGCAAGTGCAAGTTGGTTGCCCTACTAGAAGACAAGGTCCGGCAACTTCAGGAGGGGGAGGGACCAACTGTAGTCGCCTGCAATTCCTGCGCAATGTTTGTCTTCTAGCCAAAGGTTGTAGATCAGGGGTGTCAAACTCAAATTCATCGGGGGCCGCATCAGCAGTTTGGTCACCCACAAAGGGCCGGTTGTATCTGTAGGACTATGTGTCCACTCTTTATTATCATAAATTATTGTCACTGCATTCAATTATTACTGTTTTTTGTAATAATTTAAGTAATAACTAAACATACAAATATTGCCAAACACAAGGCATTAACTTTTTTTTAACTTTTCTGACTAGATGGCTGACATCGTTTTCCTGAGGTCAGTCCATCGATGTCTGGCGTTAGGTCTTGTGCTGTAGCAATCCGCAAAACAGCATGGAGGTTTTCATCAGTGATGCGTGATCTGAGCTTGGTCTTGTTCAGATTCATGACTGAAAACATCTGTTCACATAGATAGGTGCTCCCAAACATGGACAGAACACGTGCAGCTTGAAGTCGGAGCTGTGGCATCGAAGCAGGGGGGAGGAGACGGTAAAAGTCGTCGACTGTCACATCCTGGAACTTCGCTTTCAGGCTGCTGTTGCACTGAAGTTCTATTAATTCCATCTGAAGGTGATGTGGTGCACTGTCAACATCAATGTTGAAGGGATTGGCAAAGCTGGTAAAGGTTAAGCTTTGTTCTTTAAAGTCAGAAAAGCGTCGATTGAATTCATCAATCAGCTGATTCACTTTGGTACCCAATCGAGCACATGAAAAAGTACCTGGGAATGAGGTTGAGATGCTCTGGCAGATAGGAAAGTGGGCAAGACTGTCTTTTTCAAGCTGTGACTTCCATAGGCGCAGTTTCTCCTGGAAAGCTGTTATTGCATCATACATTGAGGTTATGACTTTCTTGCGGCCCTGCAGCCTCAGATTCAGTTGGGCGAGATGCTCTGTTATGTCACACAACATGGCAAAATCGCACAGCCAGTTTGGATCTGACAGTTCTGGCAAGGGCTTCCCTTTACTTTGCATAAAAAGAGAAATTTCTTGCAAAAGCTCAAAAAATCTCTTGAGAACGGCGCTCCTACTCAGCCACCTTACTTCTGTATGGTATGGCACATCTGTATGTTCCATGTCCACATCCTTCAAAAATTGTTGGAACTGACGATGATTCAGACCCCGTGCACGCAGAAAATTCACTGTTTTCGTGACTGTGGACATTATGTTATCCAGTTGCAGAACCTTGCCACACAGAGCTTCTTGGTGGATAATGGAGTGATATGTTATCAGCGGCATGGGGCAATTACTATTTTTCAATTTCTCTTTTAACAGTCCAACCAAGCCATTTCTCTCTCCACACATTGCTGGAGCGCCATCAGTAGTAAGTCCCACCAACTTTTCCCAAGGTAATTTCATTTTATTTACGGATTCCTCCACTGCATTGAAGATGTCCCTCCCAGTTGTTGTCCCATACATGGCAACCACATCCAAGAGCTCCTCACTGACAGACAAGTCTTCCTTCACACCTCTTACAAAAATAGCTAGATGAGCTGTATCAGTATTGTCAGTGCTTTCATCAACAGCTAATGAAAATGCCAGATAACTGCATGCCTCTTCAGCCAACTTTGTTTTAAGATCACAGGCTAGGTCCCTGACTTGGTCTGTGATGGTGTTTCTTGACAAGCTGACATTGTTAAAAGCCTGTCTCTGCTCAGGGCACACCTGTTCACATACCTTCAGCATACACTGCTTCACAAATGCACCTTCTGAAAAGCACTTTGAAGCTCGTGCAATTTCTCCAGCCACAAGATAGCTGGCTTTTACTGCTGCATCATTTTTGCTGTCATTTTTGTAAAAACATTCCGTTGAGAATGCAGGCTACCTTTCAATTCTGGAACCTTTTTTTGCTTTTCCTGGTGGCTAAGGTTTGCAAATTTGGCCCCATGTTTGGTCTCAAAGTGCCGGCGTAAATTGTATTCCTTCATCACTGCCACTGCCTCATAGCAAATAAGACATACCGGCTTGTCTCTATTAATCACAAACATGTATTCACTTTCCCATCTCTCCTGGAATTGCCTTCCCTCTGCATCAACTTTTCTTTTCTTGGACATTTTTGAGTTATTTGATTGCAGTTTATGGTCCCTATACCACTGTAAAGTGACACGGAAGTGGTCAGCATATCCAAAGTTTACCGCTCAGACTTTTAAGCAGAATAATAAGCAGACCCCCCCTAATAAGCAGACCCCCCCTCCCCCCACGCATAACTGATCACAAATACCACCTGAATGGCACTGCCCATCAACTGGGGGGGGCAGCCACCCCATTTTATTTCATTTAAACCCAACCATTGCCAGCTGGGGCTCCCTGGCAGAGGCCAAGGCCTCACTTAGCAGAATGGTCAGAAGGACACCCCACATCCGGTGGCATTTTGAAGTGTGTATGTGTGTGTGTGTGTGTGTGTGTGTTTGTATTTATATTATGTATGTATGTATGTATGTATGTATGTATATAAATACACACACACACACACAAATATATATACACACATACATATTTATACACACACACACCCCATCTCAAGAGCAGCCTCGGCCAAATTAAGCTGCTAAGTCTCTGCAGGCCAAAAACTTAAGGCACCAAGTCCGGAAAGCTATATTTTTATTTTTAAAGGTAGGTAGAAGGTATAGCACCCACGTAGCAGCCCCTGTGTGGAGAGCCGGGTCCAGGCAGGCAAAATAAAGCCACAACGGAAGCCCCAGGAGTGGAGGGGGGGCATAGCTGTCAAGTTTCGGATTTGAAAATAAGGGATCAGCAGCTTCAGGGGAAAAAAACAGTTTTCTTCTGCCACACATGCCCAGCTCCCCCCAAAACCGACTCCAGCTAAATACATAAAATAGCTAGTGGCAGATGGGGCGGGCGCACAGGTGCGCAGAGAAGCCGGTTCTGGCTGACCATGAGGGGGAACTGCCCAGTGGTCAGAGCTGTGGGACAGAGCTTGCCTCAGGGGCTCTCCTTGGTTGCTGCCACTTCAGGAGGGGCTGCAGCAAGGGGCCGCCTCCCAGGGCTGCTGGCGATGCATCCTGCATGGAGGATGGTGCTCCCCTAAAAGCCCTTTTCACTAAGGACCCAAAGTCCTGGGTGTTGGGCCCTGAGTCCTCTCCCAGCCTTTGGAAGAGCCTGAGGAGGCCTGCAGGTGGATGAGGCAATCCCCGCCACCCCCAGTGCTCTGTTTCCAGCAGGGGACAGACAAGAAGCTCAGAAGCTGGCCATGGGAACCCTAGCGCTCCTCGGTGGTGGACTGCTCCTTTCTATGGGGGTTCCATCCGGCTCCCGTTGGAAGGGCGGCGCTGGCAGGGAGGCTCTCACCCTCTCACCGGCCTTCCGCACGGGCCGCTCTGGCTCTGCTTGCGCTCGCTGCCTTCCATCCATGGGCGTACCCAGGGGAGGGCAGAGGGGGGCAGCTGCCCCCCCCAGAAGGAAAAATGATCAGCGTCCGTTAAAAGCAAACCTGAATGACCATGGCTTGCCCCCCCCCCCTAGTTTTGATCCTAGCCAAGCACCACCGAGAGCAAGCAGGAGGACAGCGCAATCTCTCTCCACAAACCCTTCGACTTCTTGCTGCTGCTGCTGCTGCTGCTGCAGTTGAGCAGGCGGAGGAGGAGGAGGAGGCGCAAAGTGTGGCTCTTCGCCAAATGCCCGAAGTGGACGAGCGGTGGCTGCAAAGTCTGGCGCGGCGCAGGCTGGGAGGAGCGTTCGCCCGGCGCCGGGCAAGCGAGGAAACCACGCTAGTCGCGCCTGGGCTCGCCGATCTTCCCAACCCCGCTTGGATCGTGTTTTACTCGCGCGGCTGCTCAAGTCCGAAGGAAATTGGCCTCCCAAAGACTGGAGAAATGCCACTTTCTGTGCCGCCCGATTTGCAACACTTCCAAGCTGGAGCGGTGCACTTTAGCGGAAGGGAGGGTGGCAGAGCGAGGGAGAGAAACCGGGCGCGTGCGGGGGGGGGGAGAGGCAGAAGTGGCGGGATGGGGAGGGGGAGAGATAGAGACCGAGCAAGTGGAGCCGCGCCGTGAGTTGGGGGCTCCCGTGGGCTTTGCACTCTTTCGTGGGCTCAGCTCCTCGCTCCTTCTCTCCCTTTTCCTGCCCCTACAGCCCCACTTCTGCTCCATTTCTGGGTGTGGGGAGAGAGGGCGTGTGAGGACGAGAGCGCAAAGGAACCGCGCGCTGCTGAAATCGCGGCCGCTGCTGCTGCAGCCTTCGGAGTTCAGTTGAGGCCACTCCTGGGCCAAAAGAAAGGAGGCGCACGGGGGGGGGGGGAGGAGAACAGGCAATGAAATCTGGGGGTTCCGAGAAGCAGATGGGAAGCTAGAGAGAGATCAAGCGTCGTGGACCAAAGGTGGCTCCTAGGGAGTGTGCACCAGGGGGAGAAGGAAACCAATATCAGCGACGCCGGAGCTGGAGGATGCGCTGAGCCCGGCCGAGGAGGCCCCGCCCCCATCCATCCCAGCGCCGACTGCAGAGAACGAGGCGTCAGGGGGCTTGCAAGAGTGCCCTTTGTGCCTGCTGCTCTCGTGCACGAACCGGGAAATGCGGGAGACCAAAGGTATCTGCCATTCTGGCCCCGCGGAGGGGTGGGGGCTCCTGGGCATCGGTTGCGGGCGGGCGGACTGAGGGTCGGTTGGGGAACAAGGTTCCTGGCGCGGGATCTCCCCCCCCCCACGCGCGTACTCACCGTGATTCAACGCCTCCCCGCACTCGAATTGCACCTGGAAGCAGAGTGGGTGGCCGAAGGGGCTCGGGTTCTTCACCAGCGAAACTCGCCTGCCTGCCTTCTCCCTCTCAAGGCCAAATGCCGAAAGCCCACTCCCCGCGCGCCGCCGGCTTAACGACGGAGCCACCAATCCCCGCGCGGCGATCAGAGACGCCGCAGCCAACCAGAGCTTCGCGCCTCGGCTCCCCCGCCTACTCCTCGCAAGCGGCCATGCCCACCGCTCCCTCCGCCAATCCGCCTTCCTGACTCTGTCCCTGGCGGGAAACAATAAGCGTTCAACACCGAGTCTTCCTCTCTCCGCTCTGCTCCCTTCCTCTCGCGCGCGCTGACCTTCTCCGCCCACCGCCAATCAGCACGCGCTCGCGGGCCACATGAAGAGGTCTCGCGGGCCGCATTTGGCCCGCGGGCCTTGTCTCTGACACCTGTGTTGTAGACAGCTACACCTGCAGCAACTGCAAGTTGGTTGCCCTACTCGAAGACAAGGTCCAGCAACTTCAGGCCCATGTATCTACGCTCCAGAAAATTAAAGAGCTGGAGTTTTTCTTGGATGCAGCAGAGCACACTGTCTGCACCAAGCAGGAGACAGGGCACACCCCTGAGGAGGAGATCAGTTCCCCAACTCAGGAGCCACATGTATGGAGGAACGTGACTCACAGAAGTAGAATGCCCAGGGATCGCTCTGAGTGTTTAGAACTACAAAATCGATTTGAAGTGCTCTCCCTTAACATGGAAGAACAGACTCCATTGGAAGACCTCTCCCTCATCACAGTTGATGAGGTATATGAAGACGAGCAGCAAAGTCAGTCCTCCGGGAATGTGCAGGTGACCTTGGAAGGGACAGCACATGTAAGAATCCCGACCAAGCCTAAGAGGAGGCGTGTAGTGGTGATAGGGGATTCCCTACTGAGGGGTACAGAAGCAGTGATCTGTGGGCCTGACAAGATGTCTCGAGAGGTGTGCTGTCTCCCCGGGGCCAAGATCCATGATGTAACAGAACGGCTGCAAGGAATCATAAAACCCACTGACAAAAACCCCTTCCTTTTAGTCCATGTGGGAACCAATGACACCGCAAGCCATAGCCTCCAGAAGATCAAAAGTGATTATGAGGCTCTGGGCAGGAAGTTGAAGCAATTAAATGCACAAATTGTCATCTCATCTGTCCTCCCAGTTGAACGACGTGGCCCAGGAAGAGAGGGAAAAATAGGGGAAGTGAACAACTGGCTTCGCAAATGGTGCCGGCAGGAACGGTTTGGATTCTTAGATCACGGTCTGCAGTTTCTTGAAGATGGAC
Organism: Darevskia nairensis; assembly: GCA_034642065.1. Lineage (NCBI taxonomy): Eukaryota > Metazoa > Chordata > Lepidosauria > Squamata > Lacertidae > Darevskia > Darevskia nairensis. The sequence continues at coordinate 1,995,617 of JAWWNI010000855.1, forward strand.
TTCTGGCAAGTGATGGGCTGCACCTCACAAGGGTTGGGAGGAATGTTTTTGCCAACAATCTCAAAAACCTCATCAGGAGGGCTTTAAACTGACTTATGTGGGGGAGGGAGACAGTGGTCCTGAAGGTAGGAGTCTATGAAATGCTGAAGATGATCATCCAAATGTCAAGGACCAAATGGAGGAAACAGCACACAGACCTAGTGGTGGGAGGAAAAAATCCTTAAGTAGGAGACTAGGGGGAATGATCAATGGTTTTCAATGTCTGTATACAAATGCACAGAGCATGGGAAATAAACAAGATGAACTTGAGCTCTTGGTACAGCAAACTAAATATGACATAATAGGCATCACTCAAACCTGGTGGGATGAGTCTCATGATTGGAATGTAGTAATAGAGGGATACAATCTATTTCAGAGAAATAGACCAAACAGGAAAGGAGGAGGAGTGGCGTTATATGTCAGGGATGTGTATACCTGTGAAGAGATCCATGATTTAAAACTTCAAAGCCAAATTGAGAGTATCTGGGTCAAAATTAAGGGAGAGAAAAATAAGAGTGATCTCATTGTGGGAGTTTACTATAGATCCCCAAGCCAAACTGAGAACATAGATGATGCCTTCCTGGAACAGATGACTCATGAGAGGAAGGAAATGAGATAGTAGTAATGGGAGATTTCAACTATCCTGATATTTGTTGGATGTCAAACTCAGCCAAGAGCATAAGGTCGAACAGATTCCTCACTGGCCTTACACACAATTTCATTGTCCAGAAAGTGGGAGAAGCAACAAGAGGATCAGCCATTTTAGATCTGGTCCTAACCAATAGTGATGACCTGGTTAGTGGGGTAGAAGTGGCAGGATCATTAGGTGGGAGTGATCATGCTCTTCTGGAGTTTATTATACATCAGAAAGGAGCAACCACGCATACTAAGACTCAAATTCTAGACTTTAAGAAAGCCGACTTCAGAAAACTTAGGGAAACGCTGGGTGTGATCCCATGGTCAGTAATACTAAAAGGGAAGGGAGTTCATGATGGATGGGAGTTTGTTAAAAGGGAGATATTAAAAGCACAACTTCAAGCAGTACCAATGAGACAAAAACATGGAAGGTGCCTAAAGAAGCCAGGGTGGCTATCTAAAGAACTTTTAACTGAGTTAAGATTTAAAAGGGATATGTACAAGAAATGGAAAGAGGGGGAAACCACCAAAGAGGAATTCAAACAAATAGCCAGCACATGTAGAGACAAAGTCAGAAAAGCTAAAGCACAGAATGAACTCAGGCTTGCTAGAGAGGTTAAAAGCAATAAAAAGGTTTTTTATGGGTATGTCCGTAGCAAAAGGAAGAACAAGAAAGCAGTGGGGTCACTTAGAGGAGAAGAAGGTGAAATGCGAACAGGGGACACAGAAAGGGCAGAACTCCTCAATACCTTCTTTGCCTCAGTCTTCTCCAAAAAAGAAAACAATGCCCGACCTGAAGAATATGGAGCAGATGATTCAGCAGGGGAAACACAGCCCAGAATAAGTAAGGAGGTAGTACAAGAATACTTGGCTAGTTTAGATGTATTCAAGTCTCCAGGGCCAGATGAACTACATCCCAGAGTATTAAAAGAACTGGCAGAGGTGATTTCAGAACCACTGGCAGTAATCTTTGAAAATTCCTGGAGAACAGGCGAAGTCCCAGCAGACTGGAGGAGGGCAAATGTTGTCCCTATTTTCAAAAAGGGGGAAAGAGAGGACCCAAACAATTACCGCCCAGTCAGCCTGACATCAATACCAGGAAAGATTCTAGAGCAGATCATTAAGCAAACGGTCTGTGAGCACCTAGAAAGGAACGCTGTGATCACTAAAAGTCAGCATGGGTTTCTGAAAAATAAGTCATGTCAGACTAATCTGATCTCATTTTTTGACAGAATTACAAGCCTGGTAGACGAAGGGAACACTGTGGATGTAGCCTATCTTGATTTCAGCAAGGCCTTTGACAAGGTGCCCCATGATATTCTTGTAAAGAAGCTGGTAAAATGCGGGCTAGACAATGCTACTATTCAGTGGATTTGTAACTGGCTGACTGACCGAACCCAAAGAGTGCTCATCAATGGCTCCTCTTCATCCTGGAGAGAAGTGACTAGTGGGGTGCCACAGGGTTCTGTCTTGGGCCCAGTCTTATTCAACATCTTTATCAATGACTTGGATGATGGGCTTGAGGGCATCCTGATCAAGTTTGCAGATGACACCAAATTGGGAGGGGTGGCTAATACCCCAGAGGACAGGATCACACTTCAAAATGACCTTAACAGATTAGAGAACTGGGCTAAGGCAAACAGGATGAATTTTAACAGGGAGAAATGTAAAGTACTACACTTGGGCAAAAAAAATGAAAGGCACAAATACAGGATGGGTGACACCTGGCTTGAGAGCAGTACAAGTGAAAAGGATCTAGGAGTCTTGGTAGACCACAAACTTGACATGAGTCAACAGTGTGATGCAGCAGCTAAAAAAGCCAATGCAATTCTGGGCTGCATCAATAGGAGTATAGCATCTAGATCAAGGGAAGTAATAGTACCACTGTATTCCGCTCTGGTCAGACCTCACCTGGAATACTGTGTCCAGTTCTGGGCACCACAGTTCAAGAAGGATACTGACAAACTGGAACATGTCCAGAGGAGGGCAACCAAAATGGTCAAAGGCCTGGAAATGATGCCTTATGAGGAACGGCTTAGGGAGCTGGGTATGTTTAGCCTGGAGAAGAGAAGGTTAAGGGGTGATATGATAGCCATGTTCAAATATATAAAAGGATGTCATATAGAGGAGGGAGAAAGGTTGTTTTCTGCTGCTCCAGAGAAGCGGACACGGAGCAATGGATTCAAACTGCAAGAAAGAAGATTCCACCTAAACATTAGGAAGAACTTCCTGAGAGTAAGAGCTGTTCGACAGTGGAATTTGCTGCCAAGGAGTGTGGTGGAGTCTCCTTCTTTGGAGGTCTTTAAGCAGAGGCTTGACAGCCACCTGTCAGGAATGCTTTGATGGTGTTTCCTGCTTGGCAGGGGGTTGGACTGGATGGCCCTTGTGGTCTCTTCCAACTCTATGATTCTATGATTCTATGATTCTAAGTGGGGACAGTTTGGATACTCTAAGTTTGGATACTCGATTTCATTAGATCATTGGGGAAATCAGATATTAACTTCACCGCATGCATTACAATCAAAGAAAATATTATGAAGTTAGTCACGGGTCTGATAGTAGTAAAGGTACATTAGACTGTGTAATCCTTCAGGTAGGCTGGACGTATATGGGTCTGGGTAGACCGACGAGGTTCCTCTGGAGGGGCAGCCAGGCTGCCAGAGCCCAATGACACACACACACCCCCTGGAGACGCAGGTGTATGGCTCAGCTCTGAGGCTTCTGTGTTGGCTACTGCGGCGGTGGCTTTAGACTGGGGCTATACAGTAGGCTCCGGTAAGGGTTCAGAGAAAGATGGGCTGTGCGCTGGAGTTTCTCCCCCAGTCTCGCTTGGTTGAGCCTCAGCAGTACTTGGTAGCTGGCCAGCCTCTGCCCGGGCTGCCGGAGCACTGTCCCCGTGTCCCAATCCCCAGTCTGGTGGTGCAGCTGATCAATGTTCCGGCTCCACATCCGTCTGCAGTCCAAAGCCACCTGATATAACTTGGGCTCTGTAACCCCAACCACCACAGCCGGCACCCAGGGAATCTTCCCTGCATAGTTCCGGGAAAACACCCTCTCCCCCGGAATGAAAAAACGTGGCGCTTTAGCACTGCCTGGGGAATCTGCCACTGCGAAGTCTGGGTGCAGCCAGTCGAGAGGAGATAGCAGGCGGCGGTCCATCAAAAATTCGGCCAGGCTTAACCCTGTTGCTGTACACGGGGTGATGTGTTGTACAAATAGGTACTTGGCTACCCGTTCATGCCAGTCCCCCTGGTCCATACGTACCTCCTTAGCTGAGCAAACCATTCACTCCGCCTGACCGTTGCTGGCTGGATGGAAGGGGGCCGTCAGAGTGTGGCGAATGCCCCGGCCAAGGAGGTAGTGCTCGAATGCACCCGATGTGAACTGGGCTCCATTATCTGATATGAGTACATCTGGCAACCCATGGGTGGCAAAAAGCCTTTGCAGCACTCAGATAATGGCTTCTGAGGTGGTTGAGGACATTAGGACCACCTCCAGTCATTTAGAATACGCGTCTACTACCACCATGAAAGTGCGGCTGTGGAAGGGCCCTGCTATGTCGATATGCACCCTCGACCATGGTGTCTTGGGGGTCTCCCAGGAGTTCCCACGATGCACAGGTGGAGTTCCCGCGATACAAATGTGGCAACTGCAGCATATGTAAATACGCACTACAAGTTAAGGAATTCTGTGAAACACAGTCCGGCTTTAAGTTTCAGATCAAACACTTCAGTAATTGAAATTTACAAAGAACAGTGTATATGCATGGATATGCCCTTGTAAAAAAATATACATAGGCAAAAGTACCAGACCAATAAGATTACGCATAAACGAACATCGATCACGGATTCGCAACAGGGTGTTAGAAGCTCCATTGGTAGAACATTATATACAATGCAAGCACACGGAGGATGATCTTATCTTTTTTATCATTTGGAAACCTAAAGCAGATTCATTCAATCGGAGAAATATCGAAAAGTTACTATTACAACAGGAAGCCTGATACATTCATCTTTTTAACACAATGTCTCCAAACGGCCTGAATGAACACCAGGAATATCCCTCCTTTCTTTAAGAAACCACAACTTTTGCATTGAGGACGTCTATCTGATTGTACTATACCTTTAAGGATTTTGAGGGCTCCTCCCCCTTCAGAGATATATAAGGCTTCAGAGATATATAACTTTCCCCCTTCAGAGGGGGAAATATATATCTCCCCCTTCAGAGATATATAACTTTCCTCCCAAATGGGAGACGCACAGAAAAACATAGAAAAACTTGAGAATACTCACTGATCTACTAACCAAGGTGAGGGAATACAATATTTGTGGGAGATGAGTAGGAATGTGGATGAGGGAATATTGATTAATATTTCCTATCCCAGCTTGTGCTAACAAGCTCCAAACTAGCAGAGTTTCTCATCCCCAATAAAGCGCAGCAAAACGTGACGTTTAAGTTCCTATGAACTTCTAAAACAAGGCAGATTCCTGGCATATATCCCCTGGTTCCCTCTTAACAGAAAATACACGACACATAAGCTTATAAAAATATAAAGGTTTTACTCACAGACATCCAAGAATATACAAATCTCAGAAGGCAGGCTAGCTTAGATTAAATGTATGTACATGTAGAGTCTCTCCATATGGGAGGAGACTCCATGTGGCCTCTCTTGGCTGGAAGCCAAGAGAGCATCTTCTCTTGAGATGTTGCTTCTTCGAAGTCCTGGTGGGAAGAGAGAGGAGAATGGCTGCTGACCTGTGTACTTTCAGGTAAGGCCACTCCCACCTCTGGTCACACAAAGGAAATTATTTCAGTCTTGGCACAGGAAACTCCACCTGGAGGACCAAGACCCCTTTTGTGTACACTCTAGGAATGTTGTGATTGACTGCACCAGTGTTATACATCCCACAAACCCCCTTCTCAGTCTGAACAACATTTAACAAACATAAAACAACTTTATTCAACCACCCAGAGTCCCAGCTTGACACGCAGGTTCTGGAAACTCTCTCGTGGCAAGGGTTTCGTGAGAATGTCCGCAGTCATCTCCTGAGTATTACAGTAGGACATTTCTACTAGTCCATCTTGGATCATCTGGCGAATGAAGTGATACCTGACCCCAATGTGTTTTGAACGTGCAAGGAACTTTTCGGTTTGCGCTAGCTGCAAGCAGCCTTGATTGTCCTCCATCAAGCTGACAGGTCCTTTTCTCGGCAAACCAAAGTCTGTCAGGAGTTGATCCAGCCAGATGATCTCTCTGCATGCTTCCGAAGCTGAAATATATTCACTCTCTGTGGATGATAAGGCTACACATTTCTGTTTATAACTGCCCCATATGATAGGTGCATTTCCAAACATAAAAACATAACCACTTGTGGATTTGTAATCCGCCTTATCCCCAGCCCAGTCTGCATCACTGTACCCAACCAACTTAGGGTCCCTTACAGCTGGCAATTTTAATTTACAATTCATTGTACCCTTGAGGTAACGCACCACCCTCTTGACTCCACCCAAGTCATGTTCAGTGGGAGAACTCACTTTTCTGCTTAGGATCCCCACTGCACTAGCTATGTCAGGTCTACTGGTGGTAACCAAATACAAAAGTTTACCAATCGCTGACCTGTATTCGCTGTTGTTTGGCAGCAGCTTCGAATCTTGTTGATTCTTTAGAAAATCTGTGGCCATGGGTGTCGCGACAGGGTGTGCACCTTGCATCTGCATGCTTTCTATCAGTTCTATTATCTTCTGCTTCTGGTTGAGAAGAAATGAGCCGTCCTCTTCTCTCTCAATTTGAATTCCCAAGTAATACTGGACAAGTCCCAATTCCTTTACTTCCACCTCTTTGTTGAGATGTCTGACTATGTCTTTATAGTCTCTGTCATTGGACGTTGATATTAATAAATCATCGACAAAAGCCAGAATGTAAGAGAACTGTCCATTTCTGTTCTTGGTGTACAGGCACTTGTCAGCTGTTGACTGCTTGTACCCAAGCTGAACCAGCATTTCATGTAATTTCTGGTTCCATGCTCTTGCAGCTTGTTTCAAACCGTAAATTCCTTTCTGAAGTTTACATACAAGATGTGCCTCATTTTGCTTGATAAAGCCTTTGGGCTGCTTCATATAAATCTCTTCAGAAATCGTCCCATGAAGAAAAGCTGTTGCTATGTCGACATGACGGACAGATAGGCCCTTAGATGCTGCAATACTTAGAAGTAATACTGCTATGTCGCACTGTAGGTGCAAATACTTGATCATAATCTTCGCCATACTGCTGTGAAAATCCTTGTGCTACAAGCCTAGCTTTGTAGCGTTGCACCTCCCCTTCTGACCCCTTCTTAAGCTTGAACACCCACTTGGACCCAATTGCCTTCTTACCAGGAGGTAGCTCTGTCAGGGTCCATGTCTTGTTGCGATGCAGTGCATCCATTTCTTCCTGCGCGGCTTGCTTCCTCCTGGCTCAGGGCAATCCCTGACATCCACCCCCCCTTCGAAGCCCCCCTTCCCTCCCTGAGGTGGCTCGGTGAAAGTGTTCCAAGAATATCCCAGGTCTCCCGCTGGATCCCATTCCCCTCCTTCAGGTTCCTCTCCCGTACCTGGTGAAGAACGGGCTCCCCGAAAAATCGTGGTGTCTGCGCTAGTCGACGACGATGAGGATGAGCACCCCTCCTCCCATGCCTCTCTGCTCCAGGGAGGAGGATGCCACCGGGACCTCTGCCACTCCTCATCCCGACCACTACTCTCCCCACCTGACGATGGGAATCCCCTGAAATCCCCTTCCTCCGAATCCGTGGATTGAAACACCTCTCGCAGCTGCCACTCATACGGCTTCGGTTTGTCTGGGTACATTTCGTGGAATTCCCATAGCAAATGCTCCCTAGTGACCTTCTCCGCTGGGATCCACGCGTTCTCTGATGCTGGTTCCCCTTCCCACGCCACTAAGTACTGCAACTCCTCCCCCCGCCACCTGGAGTCCAAGATGGCCGTTGCTTCATTGAAGTGTTCCGCATCTATTAACGGCACTTCTTGCGACCCCTGCTGGTACCCCTGTTGATACCTGTGCGGTTCTCTGAATTTGGATAGGAGCGACCTGTGAAAAACCGGGTGTATTCTCATGGAGTCCGGCAGTTGCAACCTGAATGCCACGGGGTTGATCTGCTCCACCACCTCAAAGGGCCCTATCCTGCATTGCCTCAGCTTCTTGCACCTGCCTGGCATGGGCAGGCCCTGTGTGGACAACCAGACCCTGTCCCCCACTTGGATGGTCTCCCCCTCCCTGCGGTGCTGGTCTGCTGCCCTCTTGTAAGCCGCTTTCGCCCTTTCCAAGTTGTCTTGGAGCAGTTGTTGTAGGGCTTGCAACTCCTCTGCAAAATGCTCCGCAGCTGGCACGTCCCCCCCTCCCATTCGCCCTCCCCCACTGGGAAGGCTCTTGGGTGATTGCCGTAATTTGCCTGAAAAGGGGACATGCCTACGGAGACATGCTGCGCGTTGTTGTAAGAAAACTCAGCCAACGAGAGCTTATCGCTCCAATCGTTGTGCTGCTGAGAGGCGTAACAGCGCAAGTACTGCTGCAGAATGGCGTTTACGCGTTCCGATTGGCCGTTGGATTGGGGATGACGTGCGGAGGACAAATTCACCTGCACCTGCAAGATCTGCATGAGCTTGCGCCAAAAGCGGGAGGTAAACTGAACCCCGCGATCCGAAATGACCCTCTCTGACAACCCATGCAGCTTGAAAACATGCTGCACAAACAACCTGGCCGTGTCCTCTGCCGACATCACCTTGGGACAGGCGATGAAATGGGCCATTTTGGTCAGGAGGTCCACCACTACCAGCACCGCCGTTTTCCCTTTGGAAGGGGGGAGATCGGTGATGAAATCCAGGGACACCGCCTCCCAAGGCCTGCTGGGTGTGGGAAGAGGCTCCAACAACCCAGCGGGTCGTTCTTTTTCCCCTTTGGCTCTTTGGCAAATTTCGCACCCCCTGACGTATTCCTTGACTTCCTGCCTGACCCTGGGCCACCAGAACTCCCTTGTGACCAATAACATGGTTTTGAACTGCCCAAAATGTCCTGCTGTGGGGTTGTCATGAAGTTGTCTGAGAATTTTGGCCCGCATCTCCTCCCCTGGAACATACAGTGCCCCTTTGAACAACAACAGCCCCTCCTTTTCCTCGAACCCTTTTGCCCTGGGTGCCCCTTCCCTGATCTCCCTCAGTTTGTTCAGAGCAAAGTCATCGGCCTGCGTGAGGCGCACGAGTTCTTCCCTACCCCCCAATGTCGCCCCACACCGCCATTGTTCAGGCTTGAAAATCACCCTCGCCACCGGCGGCCCTTCTTCTTCCAGGTACTCAGGTTTTCTGGACAGGGCGTCCGCTCTGACGTTCTTGTCACCTGGTATATACTGGATGTGAAAGTTAAAGTCCGCGAAGAATTCTGCCCATCGCATCTGTCTCTGATTGAGGATCCTGGCCGTGCGCTAGTACTCTAGGTTCTTGTGATCCGTGTAGACCTGGATCTGTAGCTGCGCACCCACCAAGAAGTGGCGCCAGTGCTTGAAAGCCGCTACCACTGCTAACAGCTCCCTGTCCCAGATCGCGTAGCGAGCTTCCGCCTGGCTTAGCTTCCGGGAATAAAAGGCGCAAGGCCTCCATTCTCGTGCCGCGTCTTGCTGGAGTAGAACCGCTGCAATGGCCCGGTCTGAGGCATCCGTTTCTATCCTGATGGGTCTGGTAGGGTCCACATGCAGCATCTGCTGCTCTGACGCAAAAGCCTTTTTGAGGGCCTCAAAGGCACGCTGAGCCTCCTCTGTCCACCGGAACTTCTTCTTCCCCCGTAAGCAGTCCGTGATGGGGGCCGTCATGTGAGCGAAATCCTTTAGAAACTTGCGGTAAAAATTTGCGAAACCGATTAATCTTTGCACGTCCTTCTTGGTTTTAGGGCTCTTCCATTGCAGAATGGCGTCTACCTTGTCCATGTCCATGGCTATGCCCTTATCCGAAAGACGATAACCCAAAAAGTCCACTTCCGTGGCATGAAACTGGCACTTCTCCAGCTTGACACATAGCTGGTGCTGCTGGAGCCTTCGCAGTACCTCCTTGACGTGTTCCACGTGTTCCTCCGCATTCCGTGAATACACTAAGATGTCATCAAGATACACGACTGCGTGTTTAAACAGCAGGGGTCCCAACATGTGATGCATGAATGCTTGGAAGCATTGGCTGCCAGCCTGTAACCCAAAAGGCATGACCAGGTATTCATACGCTCCGAGGGGTGTATACATGGTGGTTTTCCACTCATCTCCCTCCCTGATCCTGATGAGGTTGTACGCCCCCCTCAGGTCCAGCTTTGTGAAGATCCTGCCCTTACGTACTGCGGCCAGCAGGTCATCAATCCTAGGCATGGGGTATGAGATGGGTAAGGGGAGGAGACAGCGTAGGCGGCGACAGCCCCTTGCTCTCACTTCTCCACACCTCCTTCCCTATCTCCGATGACAGCTGCGGAGCTGTCTCCTCCCCTTCCCACTCTAACAACACCTCCTCCGGTGTCCGATGATGGATGCTAGGCTCCTCTGCCCCTTCCGCCATCCCTCCTGGCTCAGGGCAATCCCTGACACAGAGACTGGCCTCAGCAGCTGGCAACCGTTGAATCGCTTCCCACGTGGAAGGTTCCTGTGGTGGCGCCGGCCCTGCAAAGTAGGACAGTCGTAGTGGTGGAACGCCTTTGTTGGACCTGGAGGAACGTCTGACCTCTGGCTCTTGTTGAACCGCATCAGCTTCCTCATCTCCTTCCAATGGCGGCATCCCTGCATACGGGTCATCTTCGTCTCTGGAGCCTTCTGACATCTGGTCCTCCGCGTCTTCTGGGGTGTCATCTGTAGGGGGTGCTACAACACTAGGAGGTACAATACTAGGAGGTGGATTAGTTTCTGGTATGGCTTCAAAAGGAAAACTTACAAACTCCTCTGTTGCTGGCTCATTGGAACAGTCAATTGCTGTGTTCCTTGTGTCAGCCTTTTCATACTCCTCAAAATGAATCACGTGATGTGAACTTGTTTTCCCTGTTTGTAAGTCCACAACTCTGTAGCCTTTTCCTCCAGAAGCATATCCAACTAGGATACCAGGCTTTGCTCTGGAGTCAAGTTTGTGTCTGTGCTCCTTGGGCACGTGGTAATAGCACAAACTTCCAAATACGCGTATGTGTGACAAATTTGGGGCTCTTCCATGCCAAAGTTCAAATGGCGTGCGCTCTGTGCCTTTTGTTGGCAGCCTATTCTGTATATAAATCGCAGTATTTGCTGCCTCGCCCCAAAGTTTCTTCAACAAGTTGGATCCTTTTAGCATACACCTTGTCATCTCTAGGATGGACCTAAATTTCCTCTCAGCAATAGAGTTCTGTTGAGGTGTGTAGCTTACTGTGGTCACATGTGCTATGCCTTCCTGAGCCATGAAGGCTTCCATTTCACGTGAGCAAAACTCCCCACCATTATCGGACATTAGGGTGGTGGGTGCTTGCTGGAATTTGTTCTTGACCATGCTTACGTATTGCTTGAACAATTCCACTGTTTCACTCTTCTCTTTGAGAAGGTATCCCACACAAAACCTTGAATAATCATCCAAAAATAGGGCTTCCGGTCGGCGATGCCGGAGGAGACGGTCGGGGGGACATGTCGCTCCTGACATTCCCCCGTCCGACTGGGAAAAGGGGACACTGCGCCAGCGCCGCAATCCCCAAAACCCCCGGGAAGGGCGTCCCGGGGTCTACAGGACCTGCATAGGCTCGGACGCCGGACCTGCTCCCCGGGAGACCGCAGCAAGGTCTCCCGAGCGCGAGCGGGCGGCGGAGCCACAGGGTCCGCTAACTCCCCGTCGGGCGAAGCTGCGAGACCAACTCCTCGGAGCACGCTGATTTCTCCAAGACCTGCAAATTGGAATCGTGAGTAAAATGCAGCAAAAAGGAAATTTGGACTAAATTTGGACTGGATTGGAACGAAAACACGGAGGTCCGTTCCTTTCCATTGATACAGTGAAACAGGGAATAGCTACAGTTGCACTGATAAGGATTGAATTGACTCTTTTGTTATACGGCTTTAAATTAACCCTTGAGTCCCCCTGGTCCTGGGGGAAGCAGAAGGAACTGTGATAGAACTGTGGATTATTTTAAGTTGAAAAGTTTGTGAAATTCATAAGAGGAAAAGTTGGGAAAAGTTTTTTAGAAGTTTTTAAAAACATAAAACTGTGATTAAAGAAAATGGCGATGAAACCGGATATTACTTGGCAAACTGTGCTGGAGAAGATGCAGGAATACATTGCGGAACTGAGAGAGAGGAATGCGATGGGAAAGTCTGTGGATGAGATAAGGCAAAACCCAAACACTGTGCCGGCTGAACCAGATGTACAAAAAATCAAGGAAGTGACAGGATCCGTCAAGGCTGGACAACGAAAGACTATTTCGGCAAGCATCAGCTGCAGGAAGAGATTTTACAACCGAAAAAGAAAATGTGCTGTCACTTCAAGAAGCAAGAGAAGAACCAAAAGAATCATAAGGAAAAACAGCACATTGATACCGATTGACAAGCAGAGGAAGGGAAGCCGAGACGAGCTGATTACAAATTGGGAAGGCTGGTTACGGTTTTTGGAAAAGGCCTTTTTGGAGGATACAATGCAGGACTCCCTCTGGTTCTGGGTCTCACAACCAGCAGGCATTGGATAAGAACTGTTAAAGTTACGGCTTGATTTGTGGACTTATGGTTTTTGATTTATGGACACGCCAGGGATTGTAAAAAATTATGATAAGCATGATAAGTAGTTAATATTGTAAATAACAGCTGTGTACCCGGGGACCGGGGGAGGCAAGAGGGATGTAGATGAAGAGATATAAGTGATTTAAGGGATTTAAGATATGATAAGTTTGAAGATTGAAGATTGATATTAGGAAAATAATTATTGGATTATGAATTTAGGAACCTGTTAAAAAATGGATATATGCAAATAGTTGGAAAACAATGGAGTGGACGAGAGGAAGCATGACAAGGATTGTAACAAAAGTGAGCTGGCCTGAATCGGGGCCAGACAAATATTGTAAAATCAGTAAAAATTATTTGAAAAAAAAAATAATCATCATCCAAAAATATCAAAATATACCTATTTCCTCCTAAGGAAGGTATATTCATAGGTCCAGCTAAATCAGTGTACACAATGTCCAGAACTTTTGTGCTTCCCTTTTCTGCACAACGTGGGAAAGAAGGTTTGACTCCTTTTTCACTTACACAAGTTACACATTTTGGTGTGAGTGTGCTACTTTTGTTTACCTGTAGACCTCTCACAAGATCTCCATTCTGCAGTTCCTGGATGACTCTGATGTCCCTGTGACCCAGTCTTCGATGCCAGAGCTCCAGATCTGCCTCTTCTTTCCGCTTGGATTGAGCCACTTGTGCTGATTGGTTTTCTGAAACGTTAATCTCATAAACACCATTGATTAGTTTCCCTTTGGCGTAAACCTCATCATTTTTCATTACATTGCATTCTCCATTTTCAAATGTAACCTTGAAACCTTTCTTGTCTAAAGCAGACACACTAAGCAAGTTACAATTCAATTCTGGGACATATTGAACATTAGGCACAGTTGTTTCAAGAAATTCATTGTTCACCTTGAATTTCAAACGCATTGAACCTGTACCTTGTGATTTTAGAACATTTCCATCAGCAATCTGGATTTCAGTCCATTCACTATCATTTATTTCTCTGAAATATTCTCTTTTATGCGCAAAATGGCTTGTCGCTCCCGAATCTAAAATAAATTGGTCACTTTTCCTTTCATTTCTTTGCACCTTTAAACTCTTTTCTTGCAGTAGAAATGTACGCTCGTGACCCCCCTTCTTTTCACCTTTTGGTTGAAAGGGGCGGGACTTATTCTTAGGCTTCTTACAATTCTTTGCTATATGGCCTTTGAAATTGCAGTTATAGCATATTAATTCATTGGACATCTCCCTGGACCTGGGAAATTGCTTAGAAACATAACTTGTGTCCATTTTCCTTGGATTCCTTTGTGGAGAATCAAGGTAATCTCTGCATTCCTCTCTTAAGTGATTTGCTAGTTCATTAAAAGTCAAATCTCTGGTGTGATCCATTATACTCTTAAATGAAGTAAATTCTTTTCCTAATGATGCCAGCATAAAAGTCACTTTGGTTGCATCATCAAAAGCTCTGGGAGTTAGGGCAATCCTTTGAACAATTTCATTAAAGTTCTTAAAATGCCCTGTAAATTCTTCTCTAGAATTCATCTTTAACTTCAGCAGTTTATCCAATAAATGTCTATAAGAGTTCTCTGATGGTTGTGCATAAACCCTCTCAATATCCTTTAGAATTTGAGATGCATCACTTTCATAGTCAATCAGAGATAAATGCTCATCTTTCAAACTGCTCAAAATTATGTGTTTAGCTTCAGCATTTTGCCTTTCCCAATCTGCTGTCTTGGTTAAATCAGTTGAATCAGGTTTGGGATCTTTCACCGCTTTAATCACTTGCTTTGCACCAAGATGCACTAAAAGACGCTGCTTCCATTGCACAAAATTACTATCATTCAGCAGCATAAAGTTTGATCTTGCTTCACTATCAAATCCTGAGCTTGCCATCTTAATCCTCAAAAATTTAAAAAATTTCCAAAATTTTAAAATTCTAAAATTCCCAAAAATGGCTAAAAATCAAAACTCAAAACTCAAAAATCTCAAAATGCAAACTAATCTTCACTGCCTCTGAGGTCTGTGAGCTCTGAGGGAGGGGAGGGGTCGCTAATCCCCCTTTCACAGCACAATGGAGAACAAAAGACCATGTGCTCACCAGGAAGTCCAAACAGAAAAATACTACTCTGCCAAAAATCACAATCCAAAGCAATCCTTTAAAAATACACAAAATACGCAGCTCTGGGCCCATAACCCTTTGTGGGAGATGAGTAGGAATGTGGATGAGGGAATATTGATTAATATTTCCTATCCCAGCTTGTGCTAACAAGCTCCAAACTAGCAGAGTTTCTCATCCCCAATAAAGCGCAGCAAAACGTGACGTTTAAGTTCCTATGAACTTCTAAAACAAGGCAGATTCCTGGTATATATCCCCTGGTTCCCTCTTAACAGAAAATACACGACACATAAGCTTATAAAAGTATAAAGGTTTTACTCACAGACATCCAAGAATATACAAATCTCAGAAGGCAGGCTAGCTTAGATTAAATGTATGTACATGTGGAGTCTCTCCATATGGGAGGAGACTCCATGTGGCCTCTCTTGGCTGGAAGCCAAGAGAGCATCTTCTCTTGAGATGTTGCTTCTTCGAAGTCCTGGTGGGAAGAGAGAGGAGAATGGCTGCTGACCTGTGTACTTTCAGGTAAGGCCACTCCCACCTCTGGTCACACAAAGGAAATGATTTCAGTCTTGGCACAGGAAACTCCACCTGGAGGACCAAGACCCCTTTTGTGTACACTCTAGGAATGTTGTGATTGACTGCACCAGTGTTATACATCCCACAATATTGGGTGTCTTTTATTCACATATAACTTGAATGCATAGATGTAACCGTTGTCAATACTTATGATTTACAGACGTTTTATTCACCAAAGACTCAAATGAAACAGAAAGCATACATTACTCCTATTCTGTTCAAAAAGACGAGGTAAGAAACCAAATAGTATGAAGAGCTATGTACAATGAATAATATCTTAAAACCATTGTGTATATTGTTTGTATTGTTTAAACACCACCATTGTTTTGATTAGAATCATTGAAACCTTAGGCTCTGATGTATCTTGTTATTTTGTTATTTGATACCACCAGCTGAAGAAGGCATTGTCCGAAACAGGGCCCTGTCCTGGGTTCCAGTTCTCGCATCTCAGAAGCCTCAACTTCCATCCTCAAAAGACTTTGCTTTGTAAAACTATTACCACTGTTTAAGATTGTATTCCAATAGGAAATAGTTAATTTGGTTTGACTCTACTTGTGAGTAAACTTACTCTTACGTTAAAACATTCAGCCTGAGTTCTTGGGAACTTTCATACTAGTGTTAATTGCAACAAGAACTCCTACTTCTTCTGGGCTTCCTCGATGGCCTGTTTGAGAGTGAGATCAGACTTGGCAAGAAAACGGCACTGTAGTTTTTGTCCCTCACACCGCACACGATTCGATCCAGCAGGGCATCACCCAAGTCCTGGAATTCACAGTGGTATGCAGCCTTCCTGAGGGCCGACAGGAATTCGCTGATTGTCTCCTCCTCAATTTGCATTGGATGATGGAACGCGTGACGGGCAGTGATTCTGGAGACTTTTGGCGCGCAGTGCCCCTTGAGTTTCTGAGTCAGTGTGTCCCAAGACGCAGCCTTCACAGCAAGCTGGGCAACGAGAGCCCGATCCGTCTCGAAAACTTCTGAGCCGCAGACGGTGAGGAAAAGAGCTCACTTCCAATTGTCCGTCAGATCAGTGAAAGCGTTTGCCTCGAGGTAGCATTCGAAATGGGCAAGATAAGACTGCCAGGACTCAGTTGCTGGAGAATACGAGGGTAGAGGCAGTAGCGAAGCCATGGTTCCCTGATGCCAATTGGATAGTGAGGAATGGGCTCTAGCCTCAGCGATATCTCAGCTCTTGAGTGTTCAGCTCAGTAGTTCAGTTCTGGCTGTGTCTTGTTTCATCCTCGTCGCCAGTGTTAAGTTGTGGGAAAGATGGATGAAGGACACAGCTCTTTTAGATCAACTGCT
Source organism: Darevskia nairensis (assembly GCA_034642065.1). NCBI lineage: Eukaryota > Metazoa > Chordata > Lepidosauria > Squamata > Lacertidae > Darevskia > Darevskia nairensis. Next base: position 2,012,024 of record JAWWNI010000855.1, read on the forward strand.
CTTTATTACAGCAGTTAGAACTGCTCCTTGTGTCGCACACAACAGCGTAGCTGGCTGCTTTATATAATACTAAGTAACTTGTAACAGTAACAAATCCCAACTAACTAACCAATCAGTGAACGACAGCTTTCAATCCTTCATTTGCATACTGGTGGCCCTGAGTGAAAACTGCAGTCAATCTTAATACATAACTCCTGCTATAATCAAAGTTTAAGAGAGGACAGACTTAACAGATTGCACCAGTGGCCCAATTAGCCTCCAACAGCAATCATAACCTAAGAATTGTCATCTTGTTGTTGTTTAGTCGTTTAGTCATGTCTGACTCTTCGTGACCCCATGGCAATAAAGAGTTTTATTGTTATTCAGTTATCGTATGTACAATATTTACCATAAATATACAATAAACGTTCCAAACACAAAAAAATAAAATTAAATATGAGAAACGATTACAATCACTGTATCTGCCTGTTTTTGTTAATACCCTTACCAGGTTTCAGATTCAATACACTTATAGAAAATAGATACCAATACAGCAATAGCAATACAAATAGAATGATCAAAGACATCATGTCCTTAAACAAAGAAAAAATGACAACAAAAAATGGGGGGGAGGGGAAAAAAGAAAATGAAAAAAAAACTAAAAAGAAGAAACAATGCCAACAAATTTCCCAAACCCACCCGACTTCCTGTGAAGCCCAATCGTATAGCTCACTCATTTCTATGAGTGTACTTCAACTCATTCAAATATCTTCTTATAAATCTTTGTCACACTGTAATAACCGGTACCCGATTTTCATATCATATTATTCTTTCTACTTCCAAGGTTACTGGAAAGCTGGCATGAATATCCGACCCCTACTATATTTTTCTTGAAACTTCTGTTTTGATCCACCTCTTAGACTGATAGTTAACTGAGCCATTTCGGCGAACTCTTGCAATTTGTTCTGCCACTCTGTGGGTGGTTCTGGTTCTTTCCACCTTTTTGCTATTAAAATTCGTGCTGCCGCTGTGGCATACAGAAAGACCTCTCTTAGTTTTGTTGGGACTTCTTTGTCAACAATGCTTAATAAGAGGGATTCTGGTTTTGTGGGGAACGTAACTCCTAACAGTTTTTTAAGTTCGTCATATATTAAGCTCCAAAACACCTTTATATTCTGGCATATCCACCACATATGGAATAGGTCTCCGTTACTCCCCCCACATCTCCAACACGTACTTGCAGATCCTCTATACATTTTAGATAATCTTGTGGGTGTGAGGTACCATCTGTGTTGGATTTTCACCATATTTTATTTTATATTGAAAGAAGTCGTAAAATTCATACTAACCCTCCACAGATGTTCCCACTCATTCATCATTATTACCTCACACCCACAAGCCAATGTCTTGTGCCCACCTCACCATAGATGACTTTACCATCTCCTCCTTGACTTCCCATTCAAGGAGTAATTGATACATTTTTGAAATAATCTTATGTTGGTTATTTATCAGATCCACCTCTAATCTTGTTGACTCTTTAGCAAACCCTGTCTTTTTATCTTGTTGGAAAATTCCATACAGTTGATGGTAGTCCAGCCACCCCCCAAGTTGATATTTATCTCCTCATATTTTCTTAATTTGATTTCCCCTTTGTCTTCTATTAATAAAACATTATATGTAAGCCAATTAACTTTCATATTCTTTTTCTTTACTGCTTTTGCCTCTAGAGGTGAGATCCATTTTGGAGTTTTTGGCTCCAGTAGCTTTTTGTGTTTTTCCCAAATTCTAAATAGAGCATTTCTGACTATGTGGCTTGTGAAGTTCTTATGGACCAGAGTATGCCAGGCACTCCTGTCTTCCACTGCCTCCCGCAGTTTGGTCAGACTCATGTTGGTAGCTTTGAGAACACTGTCCAACCATCTCATCCTCTGTCATCCCCTTCTCCTTGTGCCCTCCATCTTTCCCAACACCAGGGTCTTTTCCAGGAAGTCTTCTCTTCTCATGAGGTGGCCAAAGTATTGGAGCCTCTGCTTCAGGATCTGTCCTTCCAGTGAGCACGCAGGGCTGATTTCCTTCAAAATGGATAGGTTTGATCTTCTTGCAGTCCATGGGACTCTCAAGAGTCTCCTCTAGCTTCATAATTCAAAAGCATCAAATCTTTGGCGATCAGCCTTCTTTATGGTCCAGCTTTCACTTCCATACATCACTACGGGGAAACCATAGATTTAACTATATGGACCTTTATTGGCAAGGTGATGTCTCTGCTTTTTAAGATGCTGTCTAGGTTTGTCATTGCTTTTCTCCCAAGAAGCAGGCGTCTTCTAATTTCGTGACTGCTGCCACCATCTGAAGTGATCATGGAACCCAAAAAAGTAAAATCACTCACTGCCTCCATTTCTTCCCCTTCTATTTGCCAGGAGGTGATGGGACCAGTGGCCATGATCTTAGTTTTTTTTATGTTGAGCTTCAGAGCATATTTTGCGCTCTCCTCTTTCACCCTCATTAAAAGGTTCTTTAATTCCTCCTCACTTTCTGCCATCAAGGTTGTGTCATCAGCATTTCGGAGGTTGTTGATATTTCTTCTGGCAAGCTTGGGATTCGTCAAGTCCTGCCTTTCGCATGATGAATTATGCATATACCCATATTTTTCACTCCATTAGACGCACCTGTCCTTAAGACGCACCTAGTTTTTAGAGGAGGAAAACAAGAAAAAAAATATTCTTTTCTAGCAAGAGCCGCACAGAGCATGTAAGCGGCTCTTCCTTTGCTTGCTTTGGAATGTTGGAATGCTTTGGAATGTTGGAATGCTTTGGAATGTTGGATGTTCATTGTTATATGAATAAATAAATGTACTGTATTAGCCTGCTGCAGAAAAGACGTTAAAATGGTCCCTGGGCAGGTGTCTCTAAGGAGAGCCTTCCACAATCAAGGGCCCACTGCCAAAAAGGCCTTTTCACTCATAGGCATCCTTTGTGCTTCAGTCAGAGCAGACATGTGAACCAGGGTCTCCACTGATGGTTTCAATGTACAGGTAGGAACATATGAGCAAAGGTGTTCCATTAGGTACTGAGATTCAAACTGCATACAGTTTTTCTACAGCAAGCTACTGAATTGTGGGCAGCAGAAATAGAAACTTCAAAGACACTTCTGGCCGTGTCAATATAAAAAAGCTGATGGCAAAAAATGATTACTTTCCTCCATCCATTTCACATCCAAACTGTTCCTTGTAGACTTCCGGTCGAGTGCTGGCCATCATGGACGGAGATCCCTTCGGCTGAAGGGGGCTCAGCGCTTCAAAGGCAAGGGGGAAACGCTACAGCGCAACGACCCCTAGAAAGAACCCCAAATTGAGCGTTTTGGGGGCGTGGGTTCCGGCGGGCACCAGAAGCGAGCTCTTCCCTCCCCGGCAACCTCAGGTTTTGAGAGAGAGGGGGGAGCATCGGACACAAAGCTTCCTTTGAGGCATGAAGCTGCTGGTCTGTGAGGCTTGAGCTCTCGATTCTTCCAAAGACATTGAAAATGCCATGGTTGTTACCGTGAGTACAGATTTGGATTAAATTGGCGAAAATTGGCACAAGGGAAAGGGGGCTTAAAAAGGAAGTCAGTCCCTAACCACTGATGAAGGAGGAGGGCAATGAAAGTATCCCGAATCCACTTCCGGTCAGCTCGTCGAGGAAATGGCTGACTTATAACACCACTCCCGACCCCAACGCGTAATTTGGCGGCTGCTATGGGAGTATGCAGCCTCCCCAACCCTCCCGGGAGGATGGCCTGCAGATGCCCCTTAACCCGCTCCGACCCTTCGGGGGGAGCGGGGGGGCCTGGGCCGAAGCAAGCGTGGGGGTCGGAACTCCTGGAGGCCACCCTCTTCGTGCACAATTTCCAGAACTTAAGTGAAAAATTTGGCAATGTTTTGGACTTGCTTCAGACAAGAAGGAGAAGAGGCATTTTGCTTAACCAACCCAGTCACTGAAAAGATAAGAGGAAATAAGAAAAAAAGAAGATTGTAACATTCTATTGGTATGTGGAAACGGAACGAAAGGGGGGGATTCTTGCTCTATGTAATTTATCGGTACAACCCCCTTGAAGAGACGTTTTTTACTACTTATAACAAGTGAGATTGAAAATAAACTGTGTGGAATAGAATTTATGATGTAATAAACCCCTGGTCGTGACTGCCTCTCTTTGTTCACTCTGTGAGAGACCCAGCCGAAATTGCCGGAATGATTTACGACGCAGCTTAATTAGAGGTCGACTGAGACAGAATCTGGCTGTGAATCAAGGTCAGAGAGGATGAGAATGCCACAATTACTGCAAAATTTACGGACTTATATACTGACAGGCCCCCATCCTTGGAAAGACTTTGAAGCAGCCGGAACGAAAAAAAAATTAAGCAAAACGCAACATATGGATACATCGAAGTGAAATTAAGATGGCGATTGTCGAGATGGGACTGCTAGATCTGAAGCTGAGAGGCACCGGGCCAGGGGGGTGGAGGAAAGTATGGATATTAAACCCACACAGTCATGATAGTTTTTGGCTGTCTTATCTCACTTGCGAAAGTACTCAGTGGCGTAAAGGAATATAAAAAAATGACGGACAACAACAGAAAGGAATGGATGACATCAGGACTACGGAAGGCAATGGATTTAACAAAATGAGTAGAATCCTAATTGTCTGAAGCAAGGTAAGTCAAAAAGGGGAAAAAGGAAAATGGACAATAATTTGGCAATTTATTCAGAAACTAATTGGACTATATGGATTAATTGATATTGATGTTATTTTTTATGATTGGAAAACCTAATAAAAATGATTTGGCCAAAAAAATAGAAAGTATCCCGAATCCAGAAACAGTTTGTTTTTTGAAACGCTTAAACTTCTAAGGATTAACTGTGAATCCCCCCCCCCAAGAACAGGGGAGGGGGGAGTTGTGTTTTGTGCTGGAATTCCCTGTATTTATCAGAACAATAGACTGAGTAAAGCTGCTTCTAACTCTGGAGACAGGTCTCCCAGTCAGAAGGCAAGCCTCCATTATGACTTCATTGGAATGGAATGTGTTTTTTACTTTGATTTGAAGAGCTGTTGGAATAAGAATCCCACCATTTCCTGCTTCTCAAGCCCTGCGTTGTCCTTGAAGCACAACAATGTCAGCTTTCCAGCAGGCAGTGTTAACATTGCTTGCTGAAACCAAAAGTGTCCTTGCTCGGAATACACGACAGATTATGAAATTGAGTAAACTCATCAAAGGGGAGGAGGACTGTGAGGAAACCATGGAAGAGGAAGGAGGAGAGGATGAAGGACTCTATAAGCAGGGTGGGGAGGGAGGGAGGGGAGAGAGAGAGAGAGAGAGAGAGAGAGAAAAGGAAGGAAGGAAGGAAGGAAGGAAGGAAGGAAGGAAGGAAGGAAAGAAAGAAAGAAAGAAAGAAAGAAAGAAAGAAAGAAAGAAAGAAAGAAAGAAAGAAAGAGAGAGAGAGGGGGGAGGGGAGAGGGAGAGGGAGAGAGAAGGAAGGGAGAGAAAGAAAGAGGCGAGCATCAGAGGCGGGCAGAAGCAGAAGCAGCAGCCAGACGAACGCGCAGTTGAAAGGGCTCTTTTCAGCTGCGCGTCCATCTGCCCCCTGGCACTGGTCCACCCACCTCTGATGCTCACAAGAGATCGGAGCCGGGGCTGAGAGAGGCACAGTGCAGTGCAGCGCAGCGCAGCGCAGCGCAGCACCTCTCTCAGCCCTGGCTCCAATTTCTTGTGAGCGTCAGAGGCGGGCAGCATCAGAGGCGGGGAGGCGGACGGACGCTTTGCTTGTGAAGCGAGCGAGCGTCAGGAGCAATGGCATCCGTCTGCTTATGACTACAGCTGCCGCCCAGAGACTTCCCTTTGTTTTTAGGAGGGGAAAAGTGCGTCCTATGGAGTGAAAAATACGGAAAGTTAAATAAGCAGGGAGACAATATACAGCCTTGTCATACTCCTTTCCCAATTTTGAACCAATCAGTTATTCCATATCCAGTTCTAACTGTAACTTCTTGTCTCGCATAACAGATTGCTAATGATAATCTGTGTGTAATCCATCCCCTTGGTTCTATTACTTTTTATGCTCAGGCAAAGAGCCATTGGAATTTACATACATTAAAAATGAATAAGTAAAATGATAATCAGCACATTTTTGCCTCTCCAAAAATAGTGGTAGCAGTGTCTTAAGATTTAAGTGGTACATTTATTGCACATGAAAAGAGCTTTAAGCATCTTTCAGAATGCTGCACTATTACTATTTTATAGGGGGTTATGGAAAAAGTAAATCTGCAGAAGCAGCTTTGTTTGAAGGAAAGCAATTAACTCCTTGTGTTGATGTTTTGCGTGTGTAGGGCACCCAGCCATTCCCCAGTAACTTCAGACAAGACACATAATTTTGGTTTGGGTTTTTGGCATGTTTTTGGCCACAACTTTTATTGAATACAAATCACGTGAGTGGTTGCGTAGGCATTGGTTCTCGCTGTCCGACGGGACAGAGCTGACCCTAGTCAGCAACCGACTAGCTGTCCGGCTGGACAGAGCTGACCACTTGTCAGCGCTGGGAAACCATTAGCTGGGGAGAGTTAACGGAGGCTGGTAAAATCAGAGCCTCCCCCTCCCCAGGGGTCCACAGGGGCTCATGCTTTTTGGCCCTGCAACTCACCAGGTTCGGACAAGCATTGTAGAGCCCCTGGCTTCCTTTAACGGAATTCCCATTACTCACATCACTTCTTGGAGGCCACCGGCCTCCCATACCACTGAACCAATGCCTAACCGCCAACCTTACAAGTTGTGACTAATTGCTGAATAGTAGGCAAAACCAAGTGGCGCAGCCAATTTGCCAAGTGGAAAAATTCCTACTAGGCCCTCCTAAGCGGAGACAACCCCATGACAGGCACAGCAAGGTCAACGCACAAGCCTATACCAGGGAGGGGGGGCGGGAGATCTGTAGCTCCAGACCAAAGTGACCACTGGGTCACATGCCTGGCCTATTTATGGGACGCTGGGCTGTCCCTAACTAATGCCTGCGGCCACAAGCCCCTCCCCCAAACCAAGGGATAATGGCTTCCTGCCCACACCGCAACACGATCTCCCTTTGGGAACTCCTTTTGCGTGTGTAGGGCACCCAGCCATTCCCCAGTAACTTCAGACAAGACACATAATTTTGGTTTGGGTTTTTGGCATGTTTTTGGCCACAACTTTTATTGAATACAAATCACGTGAGTGGTTGCGTAGGCATTGGTTCTCGCTGTCCGACGGGACAGAGCTGACCCTAGTCAGCAACCGACTAGCTGTCCGGCTGGACAGAGCTGACCACTTGTCAGCGCTGGGAAACCATTAGCTGGGGAGAGTTAACGGAGGCTGGTAAAATCAGAGCCTCCCCCTCCCCAGGGGTCCACAGGGGCTCATGCTTTTTGGCCCTGCAACTCACCAGGTTCGGACAAGCATTGTAGAGCCCCTGGCTTCCTTTAACGGAATTCCCATTACTCACATCACTTCTTGGAGGCCACCGGCCTCCCATACCACTGAACCAATGCCTAACCGCCACAAGAGCCACCGGCTCACCGCCAAAACCACTCACGAACCCAGCCAAACCTTCAGGGCCCCCCCAATAGCCCCCAACCACAGATCATTTCCCAGCGGGGAAAGATGGACACCATCTGGGCGGAAAAGGGGATCATTCCTGTAAGAAATATCAGGGTGAGCAAACTCAAACCCTCCCACTTCCAACACCGCCCGAATTGCCGCACCGTTGGTGCGCCTGCGTGCCCTCTCAACAGCCAAAGCAGCACGTGCTCCTCTCCAGGAGCGGCGCAGCAGCAAGTGAGACCAAATTATTTTCACCTGTGGGAATAAGAATGCAATTTCACGCTAATCATGCTGCATCTTGAGGCGCAGCACCCGGCATTCCGTATCTGGCAAGTCGTTTTCACCCAACTGCAGAACCATGGCATCAGGTGGACCCTCCCCAGCAGCACGAAAGCGAAGCAAAGAAATCAACTCCTCCCACAACATGCCCCTCTTGCCCAACCAGGAAATAAAACATGGGGTGGAAGTCCCAAGGTTGGGCAGCAGTCCTGCCTCCCGAACTCTGGCGCCGGCCCAGTGAACAATGCTGTGCCCGGCAATCCAACTCGCACGGGTGCAGGACCTGAAGGGAACAGAAAAAACAACAATTAATCAACATCAACGTCGCGCATAACCCTTATAGGCATTCGACTTCCACCGTCCCAACTCCTTGATCCAGTCTGTGGACAGCCCCCAATGGGCAGCCGATATAGCTGCGCCAATCCCGAAAGAATGAGGGGCATAACCAGTCGCCACGCTGCCAGAGGCCATGATGGACTTGCGCATTATTTTGGCAAACCGCTGCCGCGTCAAAGGCAAGCCATCCTCATGCATCAAGAAAGGGCCATTCCTAGCAGGGCGCACCGCAAGATACTGAGCAGTGTCCTTGACCGGGCAAGGGCCCGGCCTTCCCGTGGCAGGCAGCCGGATCACCACACCCCGGCCCAGTTGGTCAGTCTTGGAATTGCGGACGGTGATGACCACCTCTGAAAGAGAGAGATCTACATCATTTAGCACAAACCCCATGAACCAGCGAGCTGGGAAGCCTCAAGGACCACCTCCCCAACCCGCAGTGCCCCATAGAAGGCCAGGGAAAAGCTGCTGAAAACCAACGCGCTTCAAAGCGCGACCAGGAAACCAGCGAAGTTTGGCTCGCATCCAAGATAAAAGAGCGAAAGAAATTGGGCGCCTGGCCTGGGCATGCGAGGAAGCCATCCTAGCCCAACCTCTTAAGGCTTGCCGAATGTAAAAGCTGAACAAGGGTCCTTCTCAAAGAGAAGCCTGGCAAGAAGAAAAAAAGCCACTGCCAGGATCCCGATGGTCCGGGGAGCGCGGCCCGACGCAAAAGGTGCATCAAATATTCCAGCGCCATGTCCACCGTTGGGGCGAGGAAAACAGCCCGCCCCTGACTGGCCGAAAAACTGGACAAAATCGGCCCATGCTAAGAGCGAAAGGTGGACGGGGCAACAGAAGAGGCTACTCCCTGCATGGCTAGTTGCCTCCAAGGCTCCACAGTGTTCTGGACAGCACTCCGGATGCCTTCGCGCCTCCGGAGCCAAGGCTCTGAACCGGGCCATCTGAAAACGGGATAGAGCATCGGCAATATCATTAGAGAAGCCCGGTATGAAACGTGTGGAAAAAAAAAAACAGTATTAGCCCGCAGATATTGAAGCACAAAAGCTCTAAGCAGAGACGATACCCGGGGGAACACGATGACTGCTTAGCGAGCACGTCTACCACCGCCTGATTGTCAGCCCAGAAGCATACATGCCGGTCCTTGAATTCCTCGACCTATATAAGCACTGCCACTGCAATGGGGAAAACTCAAGAAAAGTCAAGTCCCGTGTAATCGCCTCACCCCTGCCATGTCACCGGCCAGGGCATGGCACACCAGCGACCCCGCCAATACAGCCCAAAACCTAAGGAACCTGCAGCGTCAGAGTGGACCTGTAAATCATTGCGGAGGAGCAAAGTGTCCTGCCACAACGAAACCTCGTTGAATTCCTGAAGGAATATCAACCAGTTCCGAAGGTCCTCCTTCACATCCTGGGGCAAACGTGTATGGTGGTGAGGCGCCCGCAAGCCAGAAGTGAGTCTTGCCAGGCGGGAGCAAAAGGGGGCCTCCCGGGCGCCACCCCCCCCCACAGGCAAAGTTCGAATGGCCCAACAGCGACTGAACCTGACGCAAAGTTACCATGGTGAGGGGAAGCACCTACTCGATAACCTTTCGCAAAGTGATGAGCTTTTCAGTCGGTAGACTTGACGTCTGGGCAACAGAGTCCAGCAAAATGCCCTAGTATACCAAATGGGTAACCGGGCCCTCCGTCTTGGCCGACGCCAAAGATGCGCCCAGCTCCTCAGTGAGCGCAGTAAAGGCCTGCATCAGCGCCAGGCAGTCGCCTGTGTCACTGCTAGAGGCCAACAAAATCATCAAGAAAATGCGTAACCCCTCGCAGGCCTGTTTTATGGCGCAGGGCCCAATCCAAGAAAGTGCTGAAAGCCTCAAACGCTGTGCAGGCTACGGAGCAGGCCACGGGCATAGCCTTATAAAATAATAAGCCCTTTCAAATTGAAAACCAAGCAGGCCAAAATCCAATGGATTATTCGGCAGTAGCCTGGAAGCAGACTCAATGTCACAGATTGCTAACAGGGCACCCTGGCCAGAACTTCCTGATCATTTTGACTGCATCATCCAGTGAAGCATAGCGCACTGAACAAAGCTCTGCGGGGGGTAACGTCATTGACTGACGTGCCCCTGGGGTGAGATAAACATGATATTCTTGTAAAGAAGCTGGTAAAACGTGGGCTAGACAATGCTACCATTCAATGGATTTGTAACTGGCTGACTGACCGAACCCAAAGGGTGCTCATCAATGGCTCCTCCTCATCCTGGAGAGAAGCGACTAGCGGGGTGCCACAGGGTTCTGACTTGGGCCCAGACTCATTCCGCATCTTTATCAATGATTTGGATGATGGGCTTGAGAGCATCCTGATCAAGTTTGCAGACGACACCAAATTGGGAGGGGTGGCAAATACCCCAGAGGACAGGGTCACACCTCAAAACAACCTTAACAGATTAGAGAATTGGGCCAAAGTAAACAAGATGAATTTTAACAGGGAGAAATGTAAAGTACTACACTTGGGCAAAATTAAACAAACAAACAAACAAACAAACAAACAAATAAAATGAAAGGCACCAATACCGGATGGGTGACACCTGGCTTGAGAGCAGTACAAATGAAAAGGATCTAGGAGTCGTGATAGACCACAAACTTGACATGAGTCAACAGTGTGATGCAGCAGCTTAGAAGCCAATGCAATTCTGGGCTGCATCCATAGGAGTATAGCATCTAGATCAAGGGAAGCAATAGTACCACTGTATTCCGCTCTGGTCAGACCTCACCTGGAATACTGTCGCCGCAGCTTGCTTCCGCGGCTTCATGCCACTCGTACGACGCCCCCTCCGTAGAGGCCGAGCTGCTGTTGGGGACCCTCGACCCGGAGCTGGACTGCCGTCGTCAGAAGAGGCATCCGCTCTCGTAGTCCGGCGGGAGGTACCTGGAAGAGGATGCGCCTTGCTTCGGGGCCGAACTCCCGTTGGGGACCCTTGACCCGGAGCTGGCCTGCCGTCATCAGAAGGGGCATCCGCTCTGGCAGCCTGTCGGGAGGTACCTGGAAGAGCAGCCTGCATTTTCTTTGAAGCCCCCACCCCTTGGCCTTCTTTTTAGAAGCAGCCAAGGCGCGAGCCTCAGCAAGGGGAATGTCCTCAGCCTCCCACGCAGATGACTCTTGCGCAGGGGACAAGGCTGCGGGGAAGGATCCTCTTGCGCGGTTCCCTGAGGAGAAAGAAGCAAAAGCCCATCCAGCTCTGACTCAAAGTGTGCCAATGCGGCAGGATCACCAGATAAACTGGCCATGACATTGCCAATACGCTCAAACTTAGCAGCAGTGCCAGGAGATCGCAGGGCCTGTGAAGTACCTTGACCAACCCTCCTTTCGGGAAGTGCCGCAGCAACCTGCTCCGTGTCCTCCTTCTGGGACATCCTGTTGCAGGTTAAAGAAGACAAACAGTTATAGGCAACAAACTGGCCGATCAGTCAACCAGCACACGGACCAGCAATCCCTTGCCGCTGCCATAATTAATTAAATTCAAACCTGCATAAATGCAAAATTAGGTAAATAAATTCAACAAAAGAACAAATTACCAAGCAAACTAAAATCAATTAAACGACCTAATAAGGATGAGATAAACAAGTTAAACTAAAATTTAGTATGGCAATAAAATAACCTAAAAAGTTAACTTAAATAAAATTAAGTTAAAATGGGCTTAAATCCAAAATGCAGCAACCAATAATGCAGGAAATAAACAAAACAAATAAAACAAACTACAGGGGGTAAAACTGCAAGACCAGTAAACTCCAAATGAAAAAGGGGCAGCAAGAAAACTAGTTCCTAAGCAGGGCCGCAATTACCACCAGCGGCCAGGAGAGGGCTCCACACAGGCATCCCAACCAGCGCTCCAAAATGGCGTTCCCGCTGAAACAATCCCACAGTAGAGGGGGGGAATGGCGCCCAAAGGGGGCCTGGCTGGCCTGCCAGCGGTCACCCAGCCAAGATAGGGCCCACGCAGGAAAGAAAAGCAATTAAAGGGAAATATAGAAATAAATCACCAAAATAAAAGGGGACTGCAATACCGGGAAGGCCACTAGAGGGCGCCTAGCCACCAAAGAAGCTGCAAGGCTGCTTTTGCCGCCGGCAGCCAGCAGGTGGCGCACTAACCGCAGCAACCAGACAGAAAGCAAAGGAGCTGCGCAACAAAAGAAAAATGGCGATCGCGCCAGGATTTTCTTATTTTTTCTTTTCCTTTTGCAGCCCACCCAGCCTCCAGGGTACTCCCCAGGTGAGAAGGCCAGCGCACCACTGGCCCAATAGGCCACGGGGGAAAGCTGGCCACGGTCAGGCCGCTCCCAGGAGGCCAGACAAGCTTGCAGAGTCTGCAGCCACGCGCCCGAGCTCCAGCTGCGCTGAACACGCGCGGGCGCGAAGAGCGTCTGGAGAGGCCCCAAGGCCAGGCGAACAGCCGCCGAGGCAGCCACCCACAGGCAGCCGCCCTCCCAAAGCCCCCACCGGGTTAAGGAAAACTCCAAGGGGCCCTATAGGCACCGCCTATCTGTGCAGGGAACAAGACCTTGGTTGCCTCCTCGTGAGGAGGCGTTTACACCGGCCGGGACCTGAACGCGCCGGGCCTCCGAGCCCGGAGGCAGTCTGGAGGACCCTGGGTGGCAACTAAGGAGGTGAGCAAGCAGAGGCAAGGCAGCTAGTAAAAAAGAGCCGCGGCTCCACACCTGGGGGGAAGGGGTATATAGAGCCTAAACAGCCTCCGAAAGGAGCTGGGGGGGGGATGGAGGGGGAAGGGAACGGGGAAATAAAAGGTGGTTGTGGTCAAACAATCAAAGTAACAGGGACAAGGAAGGAATAAGGCCCCCACAGAGGCCTCAATCACCAAAGAAAAACCATACAACCGTGTCAAGCACTCTCAGTCTGTAGTTCAGATCCGTAGCTCCAGACCAAAGTGACCACTGGGTCACATGCCTGGCCTATTTATGGGACGCTGGGCTGTCCCTAACTAATGCCTGCGGCCACAAGCCCCTCCCCCAAACCAAGGGATAATGGCTTCCTGCCCACACCGCAACACGATCTCCCTTTGGGAACTCCTTTTGCCAACTGTTCTGCTCTTGGGAATTTTTTTAGAAAGGTTGTAAAAATCAAATTCTTTAGGGCAAACTAAAGAAAACTAGATTTTCAAAAAACAGATTGCAGTCTTACACTTGCAATCTTCCTTTCTGGCACACATTTTCCCTAAGGCATGCTACAGTTGTATTATAATGCTCGGTGACAGCTGGTGATAGATGAGTCCCAAAAAGTTAAGGGTTGGTTCAGATAACAATGCAGAAACATCAGATGTTTGATGGAAGTGTAGAAAATGCAGCTGAATCAGAACGCTTTGACAGAGCTCAAAAGATGCCCTTTTAGTGCTTTCCATCCAATTTGTGATGAATCACTCTCTTTGCATGTGCCCCAGTAAGATGCAGAAAGAAGTTCAAAAGCAACCAGCTGCCTCCCTCCAAATCAAAACAGTTCCACTTCCCTGAGGTGCAGGAAGTTTCAGTGCAGCTTGTGAGGAAAGGATGGCATTTATGAGCCATGTGGAGTCTTAAACTAGGGATGGAGCAGGGACATGCATGCAACAAACAATGTCTCCAGATGTGCTGTTTTGATCTTCTTACAATAACCATATTGTATGTATTGCTGATAACTCAGGCCTCCTGTTTGCTTCTAAGTGCATTCTGTTGAATGCATTTTGAAAACTCTTCAGTTGACACACCTGTGGCCTTAGGGGTGGGGATTGTGTGCATGCCCTTGTCCCCCCCCCACACACATACTTTGACCCTTCAAGCAAATGTTTCAACATAACCACAGTGTTTTCTTCAAATATAGGTTTGGCCTCTGTCTAGCAATAAAGGCTTGAATTAAGGGTCACATTTCTATAAATTTACATTAACTGATATGCAATATATTTAAGTCATTTATGTCCAAAATTCCCCTCTTCACAAACACAGTGGAGGTGAATCTGCTCCTGAAGTGTGACACTAGCACAATTTTAATCATTGTACTGCAGTTTTTTCTTAGTGCTCAGACACATTAAGGGACGGGCTGAAGAAGCCCCAGCAGTACCACCTGTCTTCCAGCCAAGTCTGGAGGGTCAGGGAGGCCACAAGGTGTTCCCTGTTTCAGATGCCCTAGTGCTGGGAAAGAATGAGACCTTAAGATGCTCATCAGCATCACAAAGCCTCCTCACTCATACTGAGCTTCCCAGTTCTATCCTATTTATGCAAAAGGCAAGATGTAACCAAATTAAATGCACTCCTATAGTACAAAATGGGTAAAAATATGCAGTTTCATTGGCTAAATCAGGAACAGATTTCAAATAATAATTTCTATATGATTTGACCCCAAATGTAATCCTGCAAGAAGGAGGTGGGCAGACCAAGCAACTTGAGATATACACAACTGGTTTGAATTGGACCAACATATCATACTCCATTATGTAAAGCTGCACTTCATGGCTGGGAGGGCTGACAAATGAAGTGGTAAACATGGTGGGAAGCAAGTACTCCTCAATACCTTCTTTGCCTCAGTCTTCTCCAAAAAAGAAAACAATGCCTGACCTGAAGAATATGGAGCAGATGATTCAGCAGGGGAAACACAGCCCAGAATAAGTAAGGAGGTAGTACAAGAACACTTGGCTAGTTTAGATGTATTCAAGTCTCCAGGGCCTTGAACTACATCCCAGAGTATTAAAAGAACTGGCAGAGGTGATTTCAGAACCACTGGCAGTAATCTTTGAAAATTCCTGGAGAACAGGCGAAGTCCCAGCAGACTGGAGGAGAGCAAATGTTGTCCCTATTTTCAAAAAAGGGAAAAGAGAGGACCCAAACAATTACCGCCCAGTCAGCCTGACATCAATACCAGGAAAGATTCTAGAGCAGATCATTAAGCAAACGGTCTGTGAGCACCTAGAAAGGAACGCTGTGATCACTAAAAGTCAGCATGGGTTTCTGAAAAATAAGTCATGTCAGACTAATCTGATCTCATTTTTTGACAGAATTACAAGCCTGGTAGACGAAGGGAGCACTGTGGATGTAGCCTATCTTGATTTCAGCAAGGCCTTTGACAAGGTGCCCCATGATATTCTTGTAAAGAAGCTGGTAAAATGCGGGCTAGACAATGCTACCATTCAGTGGATTTGTAACTGGCTGACTGACCGAAACCAAAGGGTTCTGTCTTGGGCCCAGTCTTATTCAACATCTTTATCAATGACTTGGATGATGGGCTTGAGGGCATCCTGATCAAGTTTGCAGATGACACCAAATTGGGATGGGTGGCTAATACCCCAGAGGACAGGATCACACCTCAAAATGACCTTAACAGATTAGAGAATTGGGCCAAAGCAAACCCAGTCTCGTTGGTCTTGAAGGGAAAAGATAGTAAAAATGATAAACCAGTCTCGTTGGTCTTGAAGGGAAATGATAAATGATAACCCAGTCTCGTTGGTCTTGAAGGGAAAAGATAGTAAAAATGATAAAAGATGGAGAATGAATGTCTTCCTAATGAAAAAAAAATACTAGTATACTTCAAGGAGTTAGAAATTTAATGAAGGAATACTTTGAAAATAACTGGAGAAAAGGGATAGATGTGAAAACAGCGTGGGATGCTGGAAAGGCAGAGGTAAGAGGGTATTTCATACAACAAAATTCTATAGTTTATAAGAAAAAAGAAAAAAAGAACTTTTGGATAAAATCAAAAGGAAAGGAAAGATAGCTAATATCAGTAAAAATAAAGAGAAAATAAATCAGGAAATCAAACTATTGAGAGTGGAATATAATGCAATTATAGAACAGGAAATAGAACAACAGGTGCAGTTCTGGAAATACAAAAATTTTGAATGGGCAAATAAACCTGGAAAGGTATTGGCTTGGCAATTAAAGAAAGAGGAGTGAAAAATTAATAAATAGAATAGATAGATAATTTTTTGTCATTGCACAAGTACAAGCACAACGCTATACAAGTGCAACGAAATTGCATGCCATCCTGTAAAAGAAAAAAAGAAAAAAAAGATAAAAGCACAAAACACACACACACCAAAAAGGCCACACACACACACACATCACAGCTCTCCAAGGTCATATTATCTAGTTACAGCATTTAAGATGGTTATATCTCTTGGGTAGAAACTGTTCTTCAGTCTATTTGTTCTTGATCTAATTGTTCTAGGCAGTGGTGCAAAGAGACTATATCCTGGATGAGATGGATCCTTTAAAATATTGTTTACCTTTTTAAGGCAACAGGAACTGTATAGTTCTTCCAGAGATGGGAGAGGATGACCAATAATATTTTGGGCTGTGGTTATGACCTTCTGTAGTACCTTCTTATCCCTGGCTGTGCAGCTGGAGAACCAAGCACAAATACAGTATATAAGAATGCTCTCTATGGAGCCTCGGTAGAAGGACACCAGCAGTCTCTCACTCAGATTGTTCTTCTTTAAAAGTCTGAGGAAATAAATTCTCTGCTGGGCCTTCTTTACCAGAGCAGTAGTATTTGCACTCCAAGTCATACCCTGCTCTATAATCACTCCCAAAAATTTGAACACAGCCACCCTCTCCACCTGGTCCCCACCGATATACAGGGGCTGAATATCCACCTTTTTTCCTGTAATCCACCACCAGTTCCTTGGTCTTGGCAGTATTAAGAGCCAGATTGTTATCTCTACGCCAAGCACAGAACTGCTCCACGTCATCCCGATAGGCGGACTCATCCCCTCCTGAAATGAGCCCCACCACAGTAGTGTCATCAGCAAACTTGATGATTTTGTTGCTGGGATAGATGGCTGTACAGTCATACGTATAGAGGGTATAGAGCAGGGGACTCAACACACAACCCTGTGGTGAGCCGGTGTTAAGGCTAAGGGCTGTGGACATATGTGACCCTACTCTAACCCTCTGAGAACGATCTGACAGAAAGTTCAAAACCCAGAGACAAAAGGAGTTAGAAAGTCCAATCGCCTCTAGCTTGGACACCAGTCTATGGGGGAGGATCGTGTTGAAAGCAGAGCTGAAATCCACGAACAGCAGCCTCGCATAACTCCCCAAAAATATGCGACACAACGGCCAATATAACGGTAAGTAAATGGTAAATGTAATGATTCTTTATTCTTTATGAAAAAATAAACAGACAGTGTTCCGGTAAAGCACTGTTTCGTGGAAAACTTCTTCAGCTCTCAAAGCTGTAAGAAATGATCAGAAGAAAACTAAACATCTGTGTGGAAATGCAAAACAATATAATACATAATAAATGATATAATACATAATAAATGAATATAATAACAACAAATAAGAACTAGTAACATACCTTGCTATATGCTAAAACTTTCATGGAGCAGTGGTCATGGACTATGTAACCACTGCTGCAGGTGAATAGAACTGTAAAGGCTTATAAGCCTCTCCATGATACCAGGTGAATGGCATAATAATAAAGCCTGATTGCAGTTAAAGTGACAACACTCTTGCAACTAAACTAAATAAAACAACCAATGTCCATTTCTGAATTCAACCCTTCTGGGTGAAGCGTCTTAAACATAAAAATAAATTGAGATTCCTTCTGTCTTAGCCTTTTTACAAAGTCGCATCTGTAATTAGGGGTTCTCCTGTTGATCCACAGAACTGTGAAAAGTAAATCCGTGTCAGAGTGGTTATGCGACAAAAAATGCTCCACCAACGGAGCTTCCACAACTGCGTTACGAATGCGGGAGCGGTGCTCGCTTATACGTGTGCCCACTGATCGTGTAGTTGAACCAATATACAACAAATTGCACGGACACCTGATAAGATAAACTACCTCCTTTGTTTGGCACGTGCTAAAGTGTTTGATAGAAAACCTAAAGTTTGTTTTAGCATTGTAAATTACCTTAGCTTGTAATGCTAACGGACAGGAGGAACACCTCCCGCATTTGAAATGCCCCCTAGGCCCAGTATACGTGTCACTCTTAATGTTATGAATATCTGTATGTACCAGTAGGTCCTTAATACTACTGGTACGCCTGAGCCCTATAAGAGGAAATTCCGAACAGCCAGGTATATTCCACAGGATATGCCAGTGCTTCTTTATTAATTTAATGACCTTGTCTGCATATGGGGAGTATTCTAAAGAGCCTGTAACACGGTTCAACGTGCTTGAACCATTAGTACGGGTAAGCAAAGTGGAGTGCTCTCTACCCAATGATTTAGTCCTGGCTTGATTAATTACCTCCTGCGGGTAACCTCTGGCATGCAAAGAGTCAGACAGTCGATAACATGAGGAGTTTCTCTTGAGTCGCAAAAAAAGGCCGAATGGTAAATTATTTCTCAACCTCTTAGGATGGTAAGAAGAATAATGCAGGAGTGAATTACAATCTGTGGGTTTTCGGTAGGGTCTAATTGCTAATTGCCAATTGCCCATTACATTTGAAAACTTCCACATCTAAGAAAACACATGACAAAGTGCTATGGTGACCTGAAAAGGCTAAGGATGGATGTAAAGAATTCAACCAACTCGAAAAACCTAAGAAATCACGTTCATTGTCAAATAAAAAGAACAAATCATCAATATATCACGAATAAAATAATAAAGAAGTTGCAAAAGGATTGTTACTCAATATATATGATTTCTCAAAAGCACCCATGAAAATATTAGCTACAGATGGGGCTATAGGAGAACCCATCGCTACTCCTTGAATTTGAAAATAAAATACATCCAAAAAACGGAAATAATTTTTCTCAAATACAACGTCCAATAAATCCAAAAGAAAGTCAGAGGGGGGTGAGGGATCAGCACGGGACTGTAACAGACCACTAATAATGGCACGTGCCTCGTCCACAGGGATGTTGGTATATAATGAGGCAACGTCCAATGTGGCAAGGACTGTGGAGTCAGTAACTGGAATGTGTTCTATAAGCCGAATGAAATGGGCCGTATCCTGCAAATAAGCCGGCGAATCCTTTGCAAAAGATTGTAAAAACGAATCAAGGTATTTAGCAGCAGGTTCCAAAATAGATCCTGTACCTGAGACAATGGGCCTACCAGGAGGGGATTTGATATTTGTATGTATTTTAGGGAGGCAATAAAAGATGGGGATACGTGGATGAGGAGGCAAGAGATACTCAAATAATTGTTTATTAATATAGCCCATGCTAAAAGCTTGTTGCAAAACCGTCTTAAGGATGTTAGAAATGGAGTCAGTTGGATCCCTGGGGGTTATGCAGTAGAACCTTTCATCTGATAATAATCTTTTAGCCTCCATGATATATTGCTGAGTATTTTGTATAACAATCCCACCTCCTTTATCTGCAGGTTTGATCACAATACTACGATCCTGCGACAACATATTCAAACCATTGCGCTGCATAGGGGATAGATTGTCTCTAGCCCTTAGACCTTTCATTTCCAGTTTTTCTAGATCTCGTAATACCAGTTGATGAAACAAGGCAATAGAAGGGTTGGTGTTCATTGGAATATAACTAGATTTAGGTTTGAATCGGCAAGCCACCCGGTCACTATTACCAAACATGTCCCTTAATTTAATATTGCGAACAAACTTAAACAAATCAACCCTCATACGAAAGGCATTATATGAAGGTTTGGGGACAAAACCCAGACCCAATTGCAACGTATGACATTCATCAGTAGACAACATACGTGAGGAATTGTTAACAATCAAAACTTCCTCCTTGTCCTGGGGCGTCTGTCCCTCCGAAAACCCCCTTGCTCTCGAGATGTATCTTGTCTGTGGGGTAAAGGACGTAACTCACGGTGTGAACCTTCAATATCCGACTGTGATGATAAGCTGGATTGACTGGCTGATCTGTTCCCAGATGATTGCTGCGGCTGGCGAGTGGGGGAGGCATGGTCAAACCAGGGATATACCCGATCTGCCTCGTAATCCTGTAAATCCCTGGTAAATTTTTTAGATTTCCAGGCTA
Organism: Darevskia nairensis; assembly: GCA_034642065.1. Taxonomy (NCBI): domain Eukaryota; kingdom Metazoa; phylum Chordata; class Lepidosauria; order Squamata; family Lacertidae; genus Darevskia; species Darevskia nairensis. The sequence goes on from JAWWNI010000855.1 coordinate 2,032,148, forward strand.
AAATGGAGTCTGAGTATTCTTTCAGTTGCCATTGCATACTTTCTATTAGTGTCACCTCTGGTCTGCGGGCGCCCCATCACCACACCCGATTGCCCCAGGAGGTGAAGAGGGACCTGGAAATGTGGTTAGTATTCCTTCGGGAATACAACGGAGTGTCTTTGTGGCAGGATACTCTGAACTTACGCAACGATTTCCAGGTTCACTCAGATGCCGCGGGTTCCCTGGGCTTTGGGCTGTATTGGCAGGGGCGTTGGTGCGCCGAACAGTGGCCAGCAGCATGGCGGGGGGAGGCGATTACGCGGGACTTGACTTTTCTCGAGTTTTTTCCCATTGCAGTGGCTGTGCACATATGGGTCGAGGAATTCAGGGACCGCCGTGTTTGCTTCTGGACTGATAACCAGGCGGTGGTGAGCGTGCTGTCCAGGCAGTCCTCGCGTTCCGCCAGGGTGTCAGCCCTTCTCAGGGCCTTTGTGCTCCAATGTTTGCGTGCTAATATTGTTTTTTCCGCACGCTTTGTTCCGGGCCTGTCTAATGATATTGCTGACGCTTTATCCCGCTTTCAGATGGCCCGGTTCAGATCTTTGGCTCCGGAAGCGCGAGAGCAGCCGGAGTGCTTTCCGACTCACCTTTGGAGCCTTGGAGACAGTTAGCATTGAAGGGAGTAGCCTCTTCTGTTGCCCCGTCCACTTTTCCGTCATACAAAAAAGCTTGGGCCGATTTTTCTTTGTTTTTGGGTTTGTCGGGGGCCGGCCAGTTTGCCAAACCCCCGTCTTCCTACATGGCGCTGGAATATCTCACCCATCTTTTTGCCCTTGGTCGTGCGCCTAGGACCATTAGGATCCAGGCGGCCGCCATTTCTTTCTTTAGCAAGCTTTTCTTTAAAAAGGACCCCTGTGACGAATTTTTTATTCGCCAGGCTATCAAGGGATGGGCTAGAATGGCTCCGTCTCGGGTTCCGGCAAGGCACCCTATCACATTGTCTCTTTTAACTGACATGAGGGCCAGGCTTTGCAAGGTTTGCTGGTCGCGTTTTGAGGCGCGCCTTTTTTCGGCTGCATTTTCTTTGGCCTTTTTCGGGGCTCTGCGGGTCGGGGAGGTGGTCCTTGAGGCCTCTAGGTCCGTGGGCTCCCGGGGAATGTTGCTCAGTGATGTTGACCTGTTGTCATCTGAGGTGGTCATCACTGTACGCAATTCAAAAACTGATCAATTGGGTTGGGTGGTGATGCGGCTCCCGGCCACTGGTGCAGGGGGTCCTTGCCCGGTGAAGGATACTGCTCGATATTTAGCAGTGCGCCCCACAGGATTTTCCCCGTTTTTGGTGCATGAGGATGGCTCGCCCCTGACCAGGCAGCAGTTTTCGAAAATCATGCTCAAAGCCATCACGGCATGTGGCCGCTCTGCATCTGGTTACGCACCACATTCCTTTAGGATCGGTGCGGCCACGTCAGCTGCCCGATGGGGGCTTTCTGTTGATAGGATCAAGGAATTGGGGCGGTGGAGGTCTGATGCCTACAAAGGGTATGTAAGACATTAATTTGTGTGTTTTGTTCTTGTTTAGGTCCTGCACCTGTGCGAATTTAGATCGTTGGGCACAGCATTGTGTACTGGGCCAGCGCCAGAGCTCGGGAGGCAGGGCTGACGCCCAATCTTGGACTTCCACCTCATGTTTTTGTTTCATGGTTGGGCAAGAGGGGAATGTTGTGGGAGGAGTTGATCCCTTTTTTGCAAAATCGTGCTGCTAGAGAAGGCTCGCCTGATGCTTTGGTCCTGCAGTTGGGTGAAAATGATTTGCCTGCCACACCATGTCATTTGCTGCGTGACAAGATGCGGCACGATTTGCAGGAAATTGCTGTTTTATTCCCTCAGGTTCAGTTATTTTGGTCGCACCTCCTTCAACGCCGTTCTTGGAGGGGAGCGCGTTCCCCGGTTGCTGTTGAGAAGGCGCGCAGTCGCACCAACAGTTAGGCCTTGGGGGTGGTTCTCAATTTGGGTGGCTCTGGGGTCTCTCACCCAGCGATTTCTTTTAAGGATGTCTCCCTTTTCCACCCTGATGGGGTGCATCTCTCTCCTTTGGGGAATGATTTGTGGTTGGGGGACATTGTGGGTGCCCTGTGGGCTTGGCTGGGTTTGTGAGTGGTTTTGGCGGTGAGCCGATGGCTCGTGGCGGTTAGGCATTGGTTCCGTGAATGGGTGCGCAGTACCCACCGAAAGTGATGTTGGTTATGGGAATTCCGCAAAGGAATCCAGGGACTCAACTTTGCTGTCCAAACCCTGGCGGGTGCAGGGCCATGCAGGAGTCCCTGTGGACCCCTGGGGAGGGGGAGACACGTTGAACCGGACCCACTAACTCTCTTCAGCTAATGGTTTCCCTTCGCTGACAAGTGGTCAGCTCTGTCCCGCTGGACAGCTAGTTTTGCTGACTAGGGTCAGCTCTGTCCCGATTGGACAGCTAGTTTCGCTGACTAGGGTCAGCTCTGTCCCGATTGGACAGATTGAACCAATGCCTACGCAACCACTCACATGATTTGTATTCAATAAAAAGTTGTGGCCAAAATAGTGCCAAAAACCCAAACGAAAATTATTATCTCCGGTGTGATGTGATTGGGGGGAAATGTCTGGTGCCCTGCACCTGCAACGTCTGATGTCTAAATTGGGAGATCTGTGTGGAGAGCTATCACTTTGTGGGTGGATACTGGACTTTTTGTCAGATTGCCCCCAGAGGGTTCGGTTGGGCCCTTATACCTCTAATATGCTCAGGACTAACACAGGAACACCAAAGGGATGCGTTCTCAGTCCGCTCCTTTATATTCTCTATACGTACGATTGTGTCGCTGCTCACCCTAGTAATAGGGTTGTCAAATTTGCAGATGACACAACCATGATTGGGCTCATCTCTGATAAGGAGGGTGAAATGAACTATAATAATAATAATTATTATTATTATTTCTGACATTCAGAAGATACCTCAAGGCAGCCCTATTTAGGGAAGTTTTTAACTTGTGATATTTTAATGTATTTTTATATCTGTTGGAGGCCGCCCAGAGTGGCTGGGGAGACCCGGCCAGATGGGCGGGGTACAAATAAAAGAATTATTATTATTATTATTAGAGATGAGGTGGAGCAGCTGACGAAGTGGTGCAGAGCTAACAACTTGCTCATAAATACAAAGAAAACAAAGGAGCTTGTGGTGGACTTCAGGAGAAAGAAGAACGATGTCCAACCACTTTTGATTGATGGAATCTGTGTGGAGAGCGTAACAATGTTCAGATTTCTGGGCATTGAATTACAGGAGGATCTGTCCTGGAGTGCAAACATAAGGGGGCTTGTGAAGAAGGCGCAGCAGAGACTGTACTTCCTGAGAATTCTAAGGAAAAACCATCTTCCACAAAAGCTGCTGCTTGCCTTCTATCACTGTGCCATTGAGAGCGTGCTCACTTATGTGTGTGGTACGGAAGCTGTACTACCAAGGACAGGATGGGGTTGTGCAGAGTTGTTAAGGCAGCAGAGAGCATTGTTGGCTGCTTGCTCTCCACCTTAGAGCAGATTTATGCAATGAGGTGCCACAGAAAGGCACTGGACATAGTAAAAGATCCATCGTATCCTGGTCACCGTCTCTTTGAGCTCTTGCCATCGGGACGGAGATACAGGACGATGACAACAAGAACAAGCCGTCTTAGGAACAGCTTCTTCTCCAGAGCGATCTCGGCCTTGAATGGGAAGCCTGGACTTTGAAGTCATCTAATCTTACCTGTTATGTTTTATCATACTGTATGGTTTTAATCAGTGTTTTCGTAGTTGTTTTGTTTTTGCGTGGAGTGCCCTATCTGGGTGGATGGAGCAGCCAAGTAATTTTGTTGTCCCCGAAGGGGACAATGACAATAAAATATATTCTATTCTATTCTATTCTATTCTATTCTATTCTATTCTATTCTATTCTATTCTATTCTACATGTCTACTCAGAAGTAAGTCCCACTGTATTCAATAGAGCTTACACCTAGGCAGTGTTTTTTTTCTGGGGGGATGCAGGCAGTGGTGGAGCTTCATGCTCTGGCACGGGGTGTGTGTGTGTGGAGAACAGGGGCTGGCGCGCATCCTGGGGGTGTGGCACGCTGCCTGCAGGGGCGTGGCGCCCAGCGCGGACAGGGACCAGCCACAATGGCACCCCACCACGATCGCACTGCTGGGGCGGTCATCTTCCTCCGCCATCTTCCACCCACTCATCTTCCTCCGCCAGTATATGCAGGGGTATGCATACCCCTAAACATTTTGTGGATCTTTGCACTTTTGCCCATTTATTATACCCCCCCCCATTTGAATTATAAAATGGTGGTTTTCTTGAGTCAAAAAGAGAGTACCCCTAAACATTTTTTAAAGGAAAAAAAGCACTGCTCCTAGGTAACTGGGCAGCCTTACACTGCAATCCTAAGCATTATTACCCAGAAGCAAGTACCACTGAGTTCAATAGGATTTGCTCTCTGATATGTTCCTGATCATTTTCAGTTTCCTCTGTGGTTGTTGTTGTTGTTGTTGTTGTTGTTGTTGTTGTTGTTGTTGTTGCTGCTGCTGCTGCTGCTGCTGCTGCTGCTGTTATATCCCAACTTTTTCCCCTAACAGAGACTCAAGGCAGCTTACAGCTAAAATTTTATTGCATTCCTTCCATCTGTTGAAGGTGGTGTACCTGAGCCCTTCCCTCACCAACCTGAGAGGTTGTCAAGGTGACAAGTGTATATGGCATATATGTGTGCAGTGAGATCAAACACAGGATAAGCTTCCTGATGTAGAAGAGAATGCCCCTACTTTCATCTGAAAAATGTTGGAGAAATGTTCAAATGGAGGGGGAAAAACCTCAGTTTGAGCAGTGATCTCAATGGAAACTGCTTCCTCCTCCTGAAGAAAGGATACCCCGAGGAGTCAAATGGGGACTAGGGATGTAATCCTATTCTTGGTACTGGTTTCAATTACAATTTGACAGACTCATCACCTTTTGCTTCAGTTCTCACTGTACTGTTTTTAACTTTTTGAAACTAACAATATTGTTTATGCCTTTAGTAATGATTTCAGAGCTGGCTGAAAACTCAGTGAGCCAGTAATGTCCTGTATTTAGCATATACGAAGCCATAAGCTCAATGCAAAGCATTTTCAACTTAGATAATTTGAGAACCCCTTGCTACCAGACTCCCCTTTTCTCTCACCTCAAACACCCAGTTACCCTGGCAACCTTGCAAACCCCTGTCTCTGTTCATACCTCAGAGCAGGGAGGAAGGACAACTCTTGCATTGCCCTTGGCCCTCAATGGCCCTCAATGGCCTTCTGTTACTTCCTAATGGCCCTAGCTTGGCCAGGTCGTTTTTCATAGGCCACCCCAGGAATTCCTCTACAGTTTGTATTTCTCCCTTCACACCCCAAAGAATCAAAATCCTACCATTTATTAATTTCTAGGGTTTAGGAGGTATGCTTCCCAAATCCCTAACATTACTTGAAAAAGGTGACAAGAGCTGTTAGGTTCTTCAGGTGCAGTAAAAATGCTCCTGTATTTTTAGGCATTTCATTTTGGTCATAACAAGAGACCTAGAATTGTTTCTACAAAGTGTAGAGAGATGAATGTACACATTGCCTGCAGCATTGCACATACAGTATAGATCGGGGTAGGCAACCTAAGGTCCGTGGGCTGGATGCCTTCTCAGTCTGGCCCACGGATGGTCCGAGAATCAGCTTGTTTTTACATGAGTAGAATATGTGCTTTTATTTAAAATGAATCTCTGGGTTATTTGTGGGGCATAGGAATTCGTTCTCCCCCCCCCCAAAAAAATTGTCCGACCCACCACATGACCCCTGGTATAGATTATATTGGGAATAGGCTGTCATTTTTGGTGACTGAAATCCTGTTTACCTCTGCATATGAAAATGAACATTTTACTTTCCCAGTGATGTAAAAAGTACTTTTATTTTTTTTCTTCAAAATTTTTATTAATTGTAACAATTTTAAGCACATACCATTACAGTTAAACTTTCCATACTCCCCCCCCCACTGAGGGAAGCAACATTAATCCCCTTCTCTCACAAGGGTAGGCATACACATTGTAATTTAACATTACAAACATTATTAACTATCATTGCTTGGGCCTGGCCCAATTCTGTGGGCCAGGCAGTCCTTCATTTCTCAATTTCATATTTCCTCAAGTCCCCCTCTGTTGAATTCATTATCTATCTTCTTTAACAGTTTTCCAAACTCCCAAACTTCATAATAACCTCTAATAAAAAGGTCCAGCACATCAGCATCATCCAATTTTATCAATTCCTTCAACCAAACCAGTTCTACTGCATCATGGTATAATAATAATAATAATAATAATAATAATAATAATAATAATTTATTTCTACCCTGCCCATCTGGCCGGGTCTCCCCAGCCACTCTAGGCGGCTTCCAACAAATATTAAAATACATACACATGTCACAGATTAAAAACTTCCCTGAACAGGGCTGTCTTCAGGCATTTTCTAAATGTCAGATAGTTGTTAGTACCTTTGACTTCTGATGGGAGGGCGTTCCACAGGGCGGGCGCCACTACCGAGAAGGCCCTCTGCCTGGTTCCCTGTAGCTTTGCTTCTCGCAGTGAGGGAACCGCCAGAAGGCCCTCGGCGCTGGATCTCAGTGTCCGGGCTGAACGGTGGGGGTGGAGACGCTCCTTCAGGTATACAGGACCGAGGCCATTTAGGGCTTTAAAGGTCAGCACCAACACTTTGAATTGTGCTCGGAAACGTACTGGGAGCCAATGTAGATCTCTCAGGACCAGTGCTATATGGTCCCGGCGGCCACTCCCAGTCACCAGTCTAGCTGCCGCATTCTGGATTAATTGCAGTTTCCGGGTCACCTTCAAAGGTAGCCCCACGTAGAGCGCATTGCAGTAGTCCAAGCGGGAGATAACTCTGGCGAGACAGTCCGCGGGCAGGTAGGGTCTCAGCCTGCGCACCAGATGGAGCTGGTAGACAGCTGCCCTGGATACAGAATTAACCTGCGCCTCCATGGACAGCTGTGAGTCCAAAATGACTCCCAGGCTGCACACCTGGTCCTTCAGGGGCACAGTTACCCCATTCAGGACCAGGGAATCCCCCACATCCGCTTGCACCCTGTCCCCCAAAAACAGTACTTCTGTCTTGTCAGGATTCAACCTCAATCTGTTAGCCGCCATCCATCCTCCAACCGCCTCCAGGCACTCACACAGGACATTCACCGCCTTCACTGGTTCTGATTTGAAAGAGAGGTAGAGCTGGGTGTCATCCGCATACTGATGAACACCCAGTCCAAACCCCCTGATGATCTCTCCCAGCGGCTGCATATAGAGGTTAAAAAGCATGGGGGAGAGGACGGAACCCTGAGGCACCCCACAAGTGAGAGCCCAGGGGTCTGAACACTCATCCCCCACCACCACTTTCTGAACACGGCCCAGGAGGAAGGAGTGGAACCACTGTATAACAGTGCCCCCAGCTCCCAAACCTTCTAGACGGTCCAGAAGGATGTTATGGTCGATGGTGTCAAAGGCCGCTGAGAGATCCAGCAAAACTAGGAAACAGCTCTCACCTTTGTCCCTAGCCCGCCGAAGATCATCGACCAGTGCGACCAAGGCAGTTTCAGTCCCATGATGAGGTCTGAATCCCGATTGGAAGGGATCCAAATGGTCCGCTTCTTCCAGGCGTGCCTGGAGTTGTTCAGCAACCACTCGCTCAATCACCTTGCCCAAGAATGGAAGATTTGAGACTGGGCGATAGTTGGCCATATTGGCCACATCCAAAGATGGTTTTTTAAGAAGCGGTTTAATAACCGCCTCTTTTAGCGGGTCTGGGAAGGCTCCCTCATAGAGAGAGGCATTCACCACCCCGCAGAGCCCATCGCCCAGCCCTTCCTGGCTAGCTTTTATAAGCCAGGATGGGCAAGGATCAAGGAGACAAGTGGTTGGTTTCACTCGTCCAAGCAGCTTGTCCACATCCTCGGAGGTAACAGATTGGAATTGGTCCCACACAACTGGACTAGACAGGACTCTAGCACTCTCCCGCCCCGGCCCTGCTCCCACAGTGGAGTCTACCTCCTTCCGAATCTGAGCGACTTTATCTGCAAAAAACTTTGCAGGAGATCTTGGGGTCCCTACCAGACCCCGGTGACGAAGGTGGTTCTGATAAATTCCGAACCACCTGGAAGAGTCTCCTGCTGCTGTTTTCTGCAGATGCAATAGAAACGGTGAAGAAGGTCCTCTTCGCCGTCGCCATTGCCACTTGGTAGGCTCGAAGTTGAGCTCTAGCCCGTGTCCGGTCTGATTCAGAATGAGTTTTCCGCAACCGGCGCTCTAGCCGTCTCAACGACTGTTTCATCACCCTCAGCTCCGGTGAAAACGATTGGGCTGTCTGGGCTCCATGCAATCGGAGAGGGCGCTTCGGAGCCAGACAGTCAATAGCCCTGGTTAACTCCACATTCCGGCGGGCCACCAGGGCATCAGCTGAAAGGCCATCAACATGGGATAAAACATCCCCTACCACTCTCTGGAAACCATTTGGATCCATTAAGTGGCGGGGGCGGACCATCCGAATCGGTCCCATCTCCCGGCAGAGGGGAAGGGTCGCGGAGAAGTCTAGTTGCACCAGGAAGTGATCTGACCATGGCACTTCTTTTGTTTCACTTTTACTTAGTGTCAGATCACCAACATCCGTAGAGGTAAACACCAGGTCTAAGGCATGTCCGCGGCTATGAGTTGGGCCAGACTTATTCAGGGACAGCCCCATGGAGGCCATGCTTTCCACGAAGTCCCGAGCTGCCCCTTGTAAGGTCGTGTCGGCGTGGATATTAAAATCTCCTAAGACAACCAAGCTAGGTGTCTCCAGGAGCACATCCGCCATGACCTGAAGCAGCTCGGGCAGGGAATCCTTGGTGCAGCGGGGAGGTCGGTACACCAAAAGGAATCCTGTACTGCCCCTATTGCCCAACTTCCAGAACATGCACTCAGAAAACTGGGTCTTTTCAATAGGACGCCTGGTGCAAACTAATGACTTCCTAAAAATCACTGCAACCCCCCCTCCCCGCCCAGATGGCCTGGGTTGCTGTGCGTAAGAGAAACCTGGTGGACAAGCAGCGGCAAGGATTGGCCCATCTGCCTCATCCAACCAAGTCTCTGTCACACATGCCAGGTCAAATCCTCCATCCACAATCAAGTCGTGGATGGCAGTTGTTTTGTTCATCATTGACCTGGCATTACACAGCAGCACTTTCAGGTCATGTGGGTATCCCTTGTTGATTCCAGTACCCGTCCGGTCAGGGCCAGACCCGGAGGCAGGGATAGTCCTCAAACAACGACTAATTCAAAACCAGGAAGGCCAAATCCCCCTCTATCCCTTTTGTCAATCATAATTTTATGTTTAATCCTTGGTTTCTTCCCGGACCATATAAATTTAGCCAAATCTTTCCTCCAATTGTTAAAACATTTTCTTCCATTCTTATTGGTACGCAGTCACATTATTTCCTGTCTTCCATCGACCTTTGACAACTACCAGTTTGCATACAGGGCAAACAGAAGATGCCATCACCACCACTCTCCATGCTGCTCTGTCCCATCTGGAGAAGCCGGGGAGTTATGCGAGGCTGCTCCAGATGGGTGACTGTGGCACTGGATGAGATTTCCAATATTAAGGAACAGATTAATTTATCCCATGAGAGTTCTAATATTTTGTTCCCCAGGCGGGAACAAAAAGGCCTCCCTGGCGCCACTACCCGACAGGCAAAATTCAGATGGCCCAGCAGCGACTGAAGCTGCAGCAGCGTCACCTTGGCCAGCGGCAATACCTCCTCAATAACAGTGGTCAGGATGACAATTTTGTCTGATGGCAGACTCGAGGTCTGAGCCACCGTGTCCAATAAAATGCCCAGGTAAACCAACTGAGTAGCCGGGCCCTCCGTCTTGGCCACTGCCAACGGGACCCCTAGCTCATCAGTAAGCGCGGCAAAGGCCTGCATGAGCGCCAGGCAGTCACCCGAATCGCTGCCCGAGGCCAGCAAAAAATCATCCAGGTAATGCGTGACCCCACGCAAGCCCGTCTTATGACGCAAGGCCCAGTCCAAAAAAGTGCTGAAGGCCTCGAATGCCGCACATGCCACCGAGCAACCCATGGGCATGGTCTTATCAAAATAATATAAACCTTCAAATTTGAAACCCAGCAGCCAAAAATCCTTAGGATTAATCGGCAAGAGCCGGAAAGCGGACTCAATGTCACACTTGGCCAATTGGGCACCCCGACCAAACTTCCTGACCATTTTAACAGCGATGTCCAGTGAAGCATAGCGCACCGAACAAAGCTCCGGGGGAATCATGTCATTGACAGAAGTGCCCCTAGGATGTGATAAATTATGAATTAACCTAAATTTCCCCTGGCGCCTTCTTAGGCACCACACCCAAGGGGGAAAGATGCAAGTTAGGAAATGGGGGATCAACAAAAGGGCCCGCCATGCGCCCCAAAGCCAACTCCTTCCCGATCTTTTTCCTAGCCACATCAGGCAGCTCTCGCACTGATTTCTGGTTAACAAGATTGCTGGCCACGGGTTCCGATGATACGGGAATCCTGAAACCATGGGAAAAACCTTCCCGCAGATAGAGAGCCGCTTCCTGATTAGGGTACCAGGAAAGCCAACGGTGCAAAGGCCGAAGTTTGACAGGGGTTGGCGCCAGAGAAAGAAGCTCCTCACTTTGAAGAGGTTGAGGTGGACTGGGAGGGGGCCTGCTTTGCAGGCAACTGCCCGCCTCCCTTTCCCCCCGAAAGGGCCGATTGCCACGCTGGCAGGACAAAGCCGGATGACTCCCCCCACATCTCTCACAGATGTGGGGAAAGTTGCAAGGGGACCTCCCACAACTGCCCTTGTTGTAGCTCCAGCAACAAAATCTCCTAGACGCCTTAGCAGAGGGGAACCGAGAAGGCCTTTGCTCAGGAGCTTTCTTCTGAACATACGGGGCCACGCAAGTAGCCCAGATGTCGACATCCCTCCTATCCCATCGCGCTGAAGAAATTCTGTTAGCCCTGTACCTGAACTTTTTATCATAGGCAAGGGCCGCAAATTCCCCAGCCTCTGCGTACACCATGCGCATGATCGATTGATAAATAAAAAGATGATGGGAATGCTTCGGATAACAGGAACAAACGACACTGGCAAAGACCTGAAAACAATCCAGCCAGCGTTCGAATGTTTTCTCTGGTTTGGATGCCGAGCCCCGCTTCTTTGAACCCGAGCTGGACCCCTCGGCCTCCGGGCAGTTGTCGTCTGGTGGGGCCAACTTAAATATGTCAACGTAGCGACCCTCCAGGATCCTGTTCCGGATCCTGGAAGACAAGTGACTGCCAGGCACAATGTCCCTGGTCCTATTTGTGGAAACCTTAACCTCCGGGACAGGACGACCGTTTAAATACTCCATGGGAGCCCCATACCTCGCTCTGTGAGCGTTAGAACGACGCCGCCATGCCCATTTCAGGAGCCCAGGGACATCCTCCCCATAACCCCAATATAACTTTAACTCATCCCCCGACTCAGTGTCCGAGGAATCCGAGGTACCTGAAGTAGATGGGGAAGATTCGTGACGATGCCTCTTTACCCGATGCCCACAACATTCATGATGGCGTCGACGCTTGCCCCCTGATGATAATTTAGCAGGAACTGGTAAGGCGTCATCAGGAGACGTCTCAGAGTCAGGTTCCCGCTGACGCGACGTCGAAGCCACCGGAGAGGCACGACGTGGAGCAATCGCCTCCTCCACCGATGATTCAGAGGAGACCCTGCGTCGGAAGCGCCCGCTGGACCCGGCAACAGGTGACGCCAATCGACTGTGTTGCGTCCTACTATGGCCCAGCCGTGCGAGGCCGCGAGGCCGGGCAGCTGCTGGGGACCCCTGACCAGGTTGCGGGCTGCCCCCTTCAGAAGAGGCATCCCCCCCAACAGCCTTCCAGCACACATGCGGAGACTCTGAAAAAGAGACAGAATGTGAGAGTGCAACCTTGCCCTTCCCAGACACCCGCTGCTGACGCGGGGTACCCTTCGTTGTTCCAGCACCCCTCGCCCAGTTCCCACCAGCAGGCTTTTTCTTGGACACTCCCACTTTCCTCGCTTTACGTTTGGCAGCGGCCAATGCACGAGCCCGAGCGAGGGGAATGTCCTCATCCTCCCAGGAGGAGGACCCCAGGGTAGGGGACGATGCGGCAGCCAGCTGGGAAGGCTCCCCTTGCGCAGTGCCCTGCGAAGAAGAAAGCAGAAGCCCATCTAGCCCTGACTCAAAACGGGCCAGAGCAGCAGGGTCACCAGAGAGGCCGGCCATGGCGGTGGCGATACGCTCCAACCTTGCAGCAGTACCGGGTGAGCGCGAAGCCTGGGTGGACCCTTGACCGACATCCTGATCCTGAGGTACAGCCGACCCTTGCCCTGCATCCACTTTCTGCGCCATCTCGCCACCGGTTGAAAAGACAGAAAAACAATATACAGGGATTCAAACAATCAGGCAGACTACCAGGACCTATGTCCAAAATAAAATGAATAAAACAGGGCAACACCACAAACAACAAAAGTAATCAAAGAAAATTAATCAAATAAAATGAAAATAAAAACGAAATAAATAATAACCTTTAGACCTCAGTCAAAATTAACACAAAAGTTTAATAAAATTAAATAGTAAAATCAACTACCAAAAATTTAAATAAAATTAAAATAAATAAACTAAATCAAAACAAAAGTATAAACGAAATCAACAAATAAATCAAAATTAAAAACCAGGCTTGTAACAGAGAGAAAATAAGGACTTAGCTCCAAAAAAGCTGCAAAGAACAGCCTAAGTTAAATGCCTGATGTAATTGCAGCTAATAGCCAGCAGAGTGCGCCAGATACCAGCAAAGCTCCCAAGGCCGGCAAAATGGCGATTCCCGCCAAACGAAGGAAAAAATGGCGCCCAGCCGTGTAAGAGCCCCCCAGCCAGGCCAATCCTAGCGGCCCACGCAGCGCCGAAAGCCACAAGTGGGCACTAGGCCACCAGAACAACTTTGGAAGAGGGAAGAGGCTCAGAAGGGCCTCCCTATTGAACCACAGAGCGCTAGGGGCAACAGCGCTCGCCGACGCGACGGCAAGCGCAGCGACGGAGAAAAGGACCCAAAAGGACCTCCGGGAGTGCAAAGGCACGATCCCGCTGCCCCGCCGACTTCGCCCAGCGAGGGACACGCTGAGGAAATGCCGCGGCGCGAGTCAAAGCCGCTGCAGCGCAAAATGCGGCCGGCAAGCAAGCCGGCAGGCGACAACCGGCTCCGCGGCACGGGAAGCCGATGCAGCAGGCCCACAAGGAAGGTAAGGGCCGATATAAACCTAGAGCCACGGACCCGGGGGTATCACCCACCCCAGAGAAGCCCCAGAACAAGGGGGGAGGAAGGGAGGGGGGAAGGAAGGGAGGGGGTAATCGGAAAGCAGAGGGGTAGGTAAAACGCAAGGAACAAACAGAACAGTGCAAGCCAAAAGGAAAACAACGAATTAACAATAAAACTATCAGAAAGTCTATCAAAATTTAACAGCAAGAACAGCCTCGGCGCAATGCCAGAGCAAATACCACCGTGACCATGCGTTCAGATCCGAAGCTCTAAACGATTAAATTCAAGATCCACGTGGGGATCCAATATAAGGACGCTGGGCTGTCCTTAAAACTGCAACATAAAAATCTGCCCTACGACAGGCAGGTCCTGGAAGCTGCGCCAACAGCCAAAACCCAAACATGAAATGTCTTCCTGCCCGCCCCGCAACGGGACCTCTCTGCGAGAACTCACTTTGTGGTAGAATGGTATGAAATGCCGAGCTGAAATCTACAAAAAGCAGTCTGGCATAGCCCCCCCCCCCCGCTGCTCCAAATGTGCAAGAACAGCATGGAGGGCAATCGCCACCGCATCCTCTGTCGATCTTTTCATTTTATAAGCAAATTGGAATGTGTCTAGTCCCTCTGGTAGGCAGGCAATGACATAATTTCGTACCAGCTTTTCAAAGCACTTCATGATTACAGGTGTGAGTGCTACTGGACGAAAGTCATTCAGATTTTCCAGGTTAGATTTTTTTGGTATTGGAACAATCATAGAGGACTTTAGGCAAGATGGAACAGTAGCCTGGGCTAGTAAAGACTTACAGTGTAAAGCTCCATTCACAATAAAGATAAACATTCCACATGTTTCTTAAGAAATGGCTGGCTGCTGAAGCATTGCAATGAAAGGATTTAAAGTGGATTGGTGACATTGTCCTTCAAAATATAGGAAGGACTTCAGATGCCAGTTCCACCATTTCCCTCCTTTAGTGCAGGTATTTTATTGTCAGTATAAACTGGACTCCATTTCTGCATCTACACGTGTGAACACTACTTTTAATTGTTCTCTGAGACGTGGAAGGGAGGAAAAAGGAAAAGCGGGGCATTCCAGGATCAAATCAGAAACTGAGATGGCTTCTGTAATTCTAGAACTGTCCCTGGAAAATTGGGACATTTGGAGGGTATGCTGAGCAGTTTGCAATGGAAACCACTTCCCCTCCTGGAGAAAGCAGAGTCCCCACTACTCCTTAACGGATTGGTTCAGTTGAAACTGCTGCTAAAATGGAGGTGGAAAACTAAGGAATCTTAGTTTTAGCCGGGTTTCAGTGCAAACTCCTTCCTGATCAGGATGGGTTTGCATTGAAATTCTAAACAAGATTGGACTCCCTGCCTGTTCACTCTTGATTTCTTCAGGGTTTGGGTGTGTGACCTAGTTCCCAGAAGGGAATTAGTTTGTGCATCAAAATGTAGTGGAACTGAACTCAGCTGATGCATGGAAGTTCAATTCTGCTTTCTGCTTGGATCGGCAACCATGTCTCCCCCTGTCCCACATCTAATGTGATATATCATGTCAAGCAGAAGGCTAGGCTAAAATCCTTCTCTCTGGCATCCAATTATCTATGTGTCAGGATTATTTATTGGATGGAGAAGCATTCAGTCATATGAGTCTAGATAGATATATTTATTACAGCCATTGGCCCAACACATAAAAATCACATAAAAGATCACATCACATAAAATCACATTCCCAAAACAGCATATAAGTATTTGTGACTTCCGACAGAAGCTAACATAAAACGTCACACTCTGGTCATTTACTGGGTAAATTGTCCAAAATGTCAGCAGGTCCACTATCGCGCCATGATTCATGGTTTAAAAGGGTTCTCCGGGCCATACAGAACTCCTTTTTTCTTCTTTATAGACAAGACGCTGATCAGATATCTAGCAACGGTGAGTGATCTGGAAGGGTCTTCATCATTTAATAGAGATCTCAGTTTGACTTCGTTGGGCTCATCAGCAATCCCCATTAAATGTGGCGCAAGAAACTTACTCCTAAGCGATGAGTAAAGAGCACAACTAAAGAATATGTGATGCAACGATTCAGGTGATCCGCAGTTACAATCACATAAAAGAGATATCTGTCCGTTGGAAAGTCTATTTCCCATCACGTTGGATGGGAAGGCGTTGAATCTTGCCTTAATAAAGGCATATCTATGTGCTGAGACAGTTAGAGAGTCCAAGTAATGAGGGAGTTTTAGAGGTGAACAAGTACCATTACCCACTAACATCTTCTGCTGCAAGTCCAACTCTTCTAATTTACAGATTACTGTTCTTTTGGCTGAGACTATATCCAGCTCCAATAATTTAGATGGGGAGACTCCCATATCCATAATTTTCAGATGTAGTGCTTTTGCCCATGGGCTATGGAAATCATCCCTCCACATACACTGTAACAGATACAGATTTGAAAGATTGTGCCAGAGCGATAACCAGTGGCAAAGTATGTGTTTCCAAAGGGCATTTTCTAGGGATATAGTATTAAGTTCCATTCGTATCGCTGTATTACTTACACAGTTGGGTAGTTTCAATAAACTTCTTAGAAATTGATTTTGTGTAACTTCTAAATGAGATAATTTAACAAAAGTCCCCCAGATTGAAATCGCGTAAGCAATTGTCGCAACCACCTTGGCCTTAAACACTTTCAACGCAGATGGAATGTGAAGAGCCCCCTCGGAGAAGAAAAACCGCAAGATCGAAAATAAAATAGCTTTGGCTCTATTTGTAACGTAAGTTAAGTGGGCCTTCCAGCCAAGATTATATTGCAGCAAAACTCCCAAATAGTGAAATCTATAAACTTGCTCAATGGCCCTCCCGTCAATTCTCCAGTTGTAGGATTTCCGGCTCTTTGAAAAAAATAGAATCTTAGATTTTACATAGTTAATTGTGAGAAGATTTGAATTGCAGTATGAGCCAAAGATTTTTAAAGCCCTCCTAAGGCCCACTCTGGTAAAAGATAAGATCACTGCGTCATCTGCGTATAGTAATAGGGGACAGCGGTATTGAGCAAGACGGGGTGCGTGAATCCTATCTTGAGCTTCTATTAAAGGTGTCCTCATGTCACGTATAAATAAATTAAACAGAAATGGAGCAAGTATGCATCCCTGGCGGACACCTCTATTAATGGGAATTGAATTGGTGAGATCTCCCTCCGGTGTGATTCTGACCCTAGCCGCTGAGCCCTCGTGGAGTTTGATTATTAACCACAGAAGCCTTCTGTCAATGCCCCAACTAGCAAGTTTTCCCCAGAGAATTCTCCTGGGGATGCTGTCGAATGCCGCCTTTAGGTCAATGAAAGCCACACAGAGTTGACCACCCTTTGGAGAGGAGTATTTTCTGGCAAGATGGTATAAAATTAAGATATGGTTAACTGTTGACTGTTTTGGGCGGAATCCAGCTTGTTCAGGTCCAATCAGATTTATCCCATCGGCCCATTGGGTGAGTTTGTTCAACAGAAAGAGGGCATATAATTTCCCAACTATCGATAGCAGACTGATGTTCCTATAGTTTCCAGGGTCATCTGGTGTACCCTTTTTATAAATTGGGATGATAATTGCGTCCCTCCATGTTTTTGGGATCATCCCTGTTTTATTAACAGCATCAAAGGTGGCCGCCAGAACTTTTGCCCACCAATCCGCATGGTATTTTATAGCCTCTGCCGGGATCAGGTCAGGCCCCGGGGCTTTTCCTGTTTTAAGTTTAATAATTAGCTCGTAGATATCTTCCGGTTCAGTGGGGGGCCAAAGGGGAAGCTGATCTTGAAATTCATCTCTTATGCTGGTGTTACGATCAGTTAAAGCAAAGTAATTTTTTTAATATGATTCCCATACCGGGGCGGAAATAACAGTTAGAGGGTAACTTTTTGTTCTTTTGTTAACCAGAAGCCAAAATTGCCTGGAATTTTGGGAAGATGAGGCTGCTATAAGTGCCTGCCATTGGTTTGTTTGCCATTCCTGTTTGGCTTTTTTTTTGGATTTGCTTGTAGGCTGATTTTGCTTGGAAGTATTCCTTGGGAAGGACAGTTGCCCCAGAGGCCTTATAGTCATTGTAAATACTACCAAGAAGTTGTCTAGCATGTTTGCAGCCACTATTGAACCACAGAGCGCCAGGCTTAACTTGTGTCCGAATTATTTTTTTCGTCGGAACAGTGAAGAAGGACGTTAAGGCTTCTGACATTTTAGAAAATGATTTTAAAATTTGATCATGATAATAAGAATTCCGCTCTAGATCTGGATATGTTGGTTTTAACCCTTGTTGAAAGTAAACTAAGTATTTTTGGGCCAGTGCTACAGACCATTTTGCACCCTTAACTTGCTGTGCCGAGTTCATATCCATGTGTATTGGGTGTCTTCCCTCGGCTGGAGCCCAGTCAATGGACATTTTGGCGACCAGCGGGAGATGGTCACTCAGTTGAATGTTTTCAACTTTGAAATGGTAAAAATTTGAGAATATGTCGTGGGATACTAGAATATAGTCGAGAACACTGTTTGCACGGGGACTTATATGTGTAAATTCACCCAGGACATCTGGCGGACAATTCCCGTTAAGAGTTGTTAACTTTAGACGAAGAATTAGTTGGTAAAGAAGTGTTCCCGCCTCATTTACCTTTTGGTCCTTTGAAATTCTTTGAGTGTGGAGGACGCGGTTGTCAAAAGAATCTGGAGGTACCCACCATTTAGCTTTGATTAAAGACTCCCAGTTTGTCGCAATGCGAGCGTTAAAGTCCCCTCCTATGACATTTGGGGAGTTGGGATATTTAGAGTAACAAAGAGTAAAATGGTCCTCCAAAGTTCCCCATTTGTTATATAGATCTACAGTATGGCCTCCAGGAGGCAGATAGACATTTGTTATAACAAGCTCAATTTTTTTCCCTGTAATCAGGGCAGTGATTGCGTAAGGCTGGGAGGCATTTACGAGGGTGAGTTTTGCTTGTATTTTCAATGAAATTGCTATGACAAGTCCTCCGCTAGGCCGGCCTCCTTTGGTGGACGGGCATGCCAGTAATGAGATAACTTCAAAGCCATTTATGTCTACTTTCCCATCCTCCCATGTTTCTTGCAAAAGAATTACTTGGTGTAAATTTATAAATTTAAGGAAGTCAGGGTCAGATTTTTTCCCCTTCCACCCTGCTATGTTCCAATTTAGGAACGAGAACGTAGGGTGATTTAACTGTAACTTGGATGGTCATAAATGGGATGGGGGGAGCACTGGTCTTGGTGGATATTCAGATCTGAAAAAGTCAGTAATTTTCCTTTGAATGGTAATTGGTGATTTCTCTCCATTTAACACAGGTGGATTTGGTGTGTTGCTTAAGTTTCTTATCTGTCCGCTC
The DNA here is from genome assembly GCA_034642065.1 of Darevskia nairensis. Lineage (NCBI taxonomy): Eukaryota > Metazoa > Chordata > Lepidosauria > Squamata > Lacertidae > Darevskia > Darevskia nairensis. The sequence continues at coordinate 2,050,884 of JAWWNI010000855.1, forward strand.
GTACCATTTAAGTTCAAGTTTTGGGCTGGACTAATCTCTTCCCTGAAGTGACTTATTTTGTCGATTAAATGATTATCTAGGGGAACTGGAATTAAATCAGTGCTAGTCGTAGGTTTTGTTAAGTTGCCCTTCTGAGGGTATATAATCTTATTTATACGGCCCAGGGGATCTTCAGTCGGTCCCATGTCAGTAACAATTTGAATTTCCGAGTCTTCAGGTGGAGATTCCCTGTCCATATACGATGGCTCAAGATCAGGCATTGAGGAGTGTGTTGACACGTTATTTAAACTTTGGTGTTCTTTTGTAGATACATCCATTTCAGTTGGTACCGGATGCTCTAGTTCCAAATTAATTAGCAAGGATGGGGGCAATGCAGACTGAGTCATTAACTTGGATTTTTTTTGCCTATTTTGGGGCAGTGGGCTAAATTGGAGGAGGTCCACTGGACCATCGGTGCTCCTAGTAGATTGTTTTGTTTTAATTCCTGATTTACTTTTGACCAGAAACATTTTTTCTCTTAGTTTGTCTAGTTTGTTTATTATTTTCTCTTGTTCTTGCGTTATTAATTCATCAAATGAATTCATAAAAGCGCTTCCGTCACTAGAAAATTTGGAGTTTTCTATATTCGTTCCTGGCTGAGGATTATAGGCAATTTCCTCTGGATTCTGTGGCAGCGGCAACATTTCTTTTTCCTGACAGGATGGGATGGGGTTTTTTTGTTCTTTTGCTTCTTTTTTCTCCACGAGTAACGGTTTTGTTATATTGTCCACGAATACCCTTGTGGGCATAATTTTTGCTTTTATGAGTTTCCATTTCTGTCTTATTATTATTGAGGGTAATCCCAGCGAGTGGAAGGCAAGAATAACTTTATAAGGTCTGTTATGTTGTGTTAACGGTAGTAAAGCATAAAGGTCAATATGGTGTATATTTATTCTCAGAATCTTACTTAAGGCAAGTTTGGCTCCTTCCAAACTTAACCATTCCCTTATCTCAGACCCTATGGTTAAGCACACCTTCTTTGGTTGAAGGGTTAGATTTTGCTTATTCATGGAATTATAATGCCCTTCCTGCTCCCATTTATTCTGAATTATCCTCATCATCCTTTCCTTATTTCTTATCATTAATTTATATACCATGCCTGCTATCCCTTTCTCTGCTATTTGTCTTTTGTTGAGAATTTCATCAATTGCTGACCCCAACCTAATCATATCCTCTATTTTTTCTGATTCTATTAATTTATATAGCCCTTGCACTTTCAACCGATATTGTTCTCCTACTTTCTCCAAAAGGCTGTCTTTTGTCCTTAACTTCCCATCTTCATCAAACAGATCTTTTAAATTGTAAAATCCATGTTCTTCTAATTTCTTCCACCAGCTGGGATCTGTATAGCTCTTATCTATATATTTTAATGGGGCCCACTTTGAATATATAGGCATCCATTTCATATTCCAACTCTTCCAAATTCCTAGAGCTATTTTCCTAGGTCCTATCGTCTTCTTACCGTACATGCCATCTGCATATCTCAGAACTCCATAGTGGAGAGAAAGTTTAGATCCATTATGGATATGACAAGATGCATCCCTGCCACAGAAGCTGTGGGCAGATGCAGCAAACACAGCAGTGTATTTGCAGAACAGATTGTCAGCGCACTTGTATTACAAACTGGTAATACAAGTGCGAACCATGCAGTTTATTTTGATGTACATGGCAAAGCTGACACTAAGAATAGTGTTATGGACTTTTCCTAGGAGTCAGAAAGGACTCAAGAACTTTTATACTTCCCTTCTGCAACCCTGCAAAGTTCTAATCTGCCTTCCAGTGTCATAGCCCCCCCTACAGGTGACCCACCAGAAGACGCAGAGGACCAGACCCCTGGCGGCACCAGAGACGAAGAAGAGGAATCGGATGGAGACATGCCAGCATGGGATGAGGAAGCTGATGCAGTCGCAGAACCAGAGGTCCAACGCTCATCCAGAACCAACAGTGGTGTCCCACCATTACGGTTGTCCTACTTCGCAGGGTCAGCATTTCCACAGGAATCTTCCACATGGGAAGAGACACAGGAGATGCCAGCTGCAGAAGCCAGTCTCTAGAGGAAGGCCACGCAGGAGGAGATGGATGCACTGCATCAAAACAAGACCTGGACACTCACTGACTTGGACATTCTGTTGGAAGCCGCCCAGAGTGGCTGGGAAACCCAGCCAGATAGGCGGGGTATTATTATTATTATTATTATTATTATTATTATTATTATTATAAAAGGGGGGTGTCTCGACCAGCCAGTCGGAACTTCCTGTTTCCTCCTGGGCTGGGACAAACTTCCTCTACATGTGACCAGAGGTGGGTGTGACTTCACCTGTGCAGGTAACAAAATAGCACAGGGGAGGCAGCCATCTCTCTCTCCGATTCCATTCCTCGAGGAAGCATCCTTAACCTGAGATGCTCTCTATCGCCTTATGGGATAGATTCCACGTGTATATATTTTGTAACCTAAGTCTGCCTTCTGGTTTCCATTTGTGAACAGAATGTGTGAGTAAACTCTTTTATACTTTTATACAAGACCACAGTCTCCCTCTTTTTAAGAGGGAATAAAGGGGAATTACCAGGAAACTTATTTTAGAGGCTTATGCAAGCCTGACAAAGATGTTATCCGCTGTGTAAGTTTAAAAAGGGGGTAGAACTTGTTAACACAAGTTGGGAAGGATATAATTAAACAATATATCCTCTCCTGCCATTCCCACAAAAACACCAACCGGTCTCCCTGAAGAGGAAATTCCTTTAAACGGGTGCCATCAGTGAAAAAGCCCTGCTTCATCAGATGATCTAAGTAAGTGGGATATATTATTTCTTTCAGAAGAGAGCCACTCTGAGATACATTAGTTCCCAGACATCTTGGAGTATAAAGATTAACAACTTGAGCATTACCTGAAACTTAGGGTATGTTCACATAAATGCTTACTCCACATCCAATGTGCTCCAACTGCTAGTTTTTGAAGCTGCATTCACACACTAGTAACAATTCCTATGGATCCTGTAGTTTATTGACAAATATGGCTATTTGATGCTTTTCCCACCTCACCAAACCAGCTTCAATATGATTAGAAAACTGGGGGCAGAATCAGGGGGGAAGGAAGGCTCTCCCACACCCGTCGAGGGGCGGGGCAAACCACCCGGCGGCACATGCGCAGCGCCACTACATACGGACATGCGCCATACGGACGGCAGCGGGGTCCTCCACTCGTGGCTGCAGCAGGGTGGGGCAAACTGCCTGGCGGTACATGCGCAGCACCGCTACGTACACCGCATGCGTGTGTGCTGCTACGTATGGCAGAGGGATCCTCTGCCCGCTGCTGCAGCAGCAGTGGCACGGTCCTCTGCTCACAGCTGCAGTGGCAGTGGAGGGATCCTCTGCACGCCGGTGCAGTGGGGTGAGCCACCCGCGAGGTGCAGCCTTGTCATTTCACTCAGAGATGGCACTTGGGGCTGGTTGCCCTCCGCCCCCCTTCCTCCACCACTGGGCAGAGTAAGTGGTGATGTGAAAGCCATCACACAGGTGCGGATGAGCACAAATGAAGGTGACAGTTCAATGAACAGGAGTTCCAGGGGAAACCAAAAAGGTCCTGCATAGCAGGTGAAGACAACCCCGTCTCCTCTCTGATGTGAACACCTCTGTGCAAATGAGACTTGACATAACCTGCTGCATTTCAGAGCACTAATTTGAACACACCCTTGGCAGAAGATGAAGGGGTCGTTTCAGTCCAGTTATAATCAGCACCAGTTGCAGTAACCATTGAACTGCTGCATTTACTAGTTCAATGCACAGTTTATTACAGTTGTCTTAATAGGAAGTCACCAGGCCACCAATATTCATGAAGGAAATAGGAGGGCTACCAAAACCACTTCTCTCTTGTTTCCACCTGTCTTGGAAGAAGAAGGGCAGTTGTACCTGAAAACAATTTTTAAAGCCATAATCACATACACCCATTTCCCCCCTGAATGTGGATGGACTATTTGATCAATGTTTTAATCATGGTCCCCAGGTAGCATTTGATCTTGTTGTGCTTTTCCATTTTCACAGCTCCAGACTCCTGGCTGAGATGCAAAATTCACTTTCAATAGAAGCAGCTGCTGCCACTGTGATACAATCAAATGCAAAAGATCAAGCAGACTCCTGGTCTGTTAATATGCTCATGACTAGGGACAGCCCAGTGCTCCCAGCTGGTACAGGGAAGGCTCCTTCATGATGTGCTTAATAGGCAGATCTGGGTAGTACCCATTGATGTTTTTGTTTAAAAAAGTGGTTGCTGGCTCTCACTTATTGATAAAAATGTTGTTAAAGGGACCCCTGACCGTTAGGTTCAGTTGCGGATGACTCTGGGGTTGAGACGCTCATCTTGCTTTACTGGCCGAGGGAGCCAGCGTTTGTCCGCAGACAGCTTCCAGGTCATGTGGCCAGCATAACTAAGCCATTCCTGGTGAACCAGAGCAGCGCACAGAAAGGCCTTTTACCTTCCCGCCAGACTGGAGCAGTATCTATGTATCTACTTGCACTTTGTGCTTTCGAACTGCTAGGTTGGCAGGAGCAGGGGCCGAGCAACGGGATCTCACCCTGTCACGGGGATTCGAACTGCCGACCTTCTGATCGGAAAGCCCTAGGCTCTGTGGTTTAACCCACAGCGCACAGTGGTTTAACCCACAGCGCCACCTAGCAAAAAATAGCTACTATGGCCGGCTTGTCAGAAGAGAAGTTAGGATACCATTTTAAAAAGCAGTGACAGTACCCAAACTATGGCCGGCTTGTCAGAAGAGAAGTTAGGATACCATTTTAAAAAGCAGTGACAGTACCCAACCTATTCAGGGCTACTATATGCTGTAGTGATCACTCCACATATACTAAAATTGGAACATATACTAAAATTGGAACGATACAGAGATGAAGAGTAGCAAAATCACACACATACATATATGCACACATATCCCCACTGCCTGCCAAAAAAACTCCAATCTGTCTCTAAAGATTAGGGAAAGCTTTTGGAAGAGTTGTCTGCAGTTTCAGTCCCTTCACAAAATCCAGCTAGCTCTGACAAGGGGCATGGAGCTGCCAGCACTCCCTGCCTTGATCGCTTCTCTTCTGACCTCTGGCAGAAATTTGGGGAGATACAGCACAATAATGCTATGTCTCACATTGGCATTTATTTACTTAAAGGATTTCTGCCCCGCCATCCACATAAGACAAGGCAGACAGAAAAAAATAACATAATAATTCTGGTTAATAAAAATAGTACAAACAATGAAAAACGACAAATAAAATAGTAGATTAAAAAGCAAGAGTGAGCTAGTGAATAAAAATTCACAAACACTAATCAACCTGTTAAATTGGGTAGGAGCAGCCTACAGAAATCTTCAATGACCACTGAAATCCTGAGAGAATGGGACAGATGGCTTTAAACAATACCAAAGAAGGTGGCGGGTAACTATGTCTAGGGAAACTTCCAGCTGTGAGCTACCAGAGCACCTGGAGTGGGAACACTGAAGAAGCTCTTAAATGATGGGCGTGTTTGTGTGGAAGACATTGGGGTTCTTCAGATACCGTGGTCTAAGCAGATTAGGGCTTTAAATACTGGCAAAATATACACAGTGTGGTTAAAAATGTTTCTGCTGCATTTTGTACCATTTGCAGTTTATGCATGCTCTTGAAGGGCAGACCCAGTTAGTAGTCTAGGATTATTCTAGAATCACAACAATAATCTAACTCCATTGTGACAGGATGTGTCTTCAAAGACACTATGCTGGTTCTGCTTCAGCAGACATGTTCTATCTAACTGTGCTCTCCACCAGTTTCTCCAGTACAGACATTAAGCTAAACAGCTCTTAAATTTATGTTCTTATTACATACATTTATATTTACTACAAGAAGGTATCATACTACAAATATTCACGTTACACCTGTATTTCATAAATTCAATTAGCAAAAGTAATTTACCTCTGTATTTCATTCTTCATTATCTGCCATCTTGACTTAACTGAACCATTGCACCTGAGTTGCATGCTTCCTGACCTGACTGACCTGTTTTGGAAACAGGATTCTGCCAATTAGATTTTTATTTCAAATTATTTAACAAATTAACATCAAATTTTATACAATTTTAAAAAGTGATGTCCCACCCTTCCGTGCTGCATTATACTTTTATTTATTTCATTACTATTTCAATTATAATAATTTTTCTTCCACTGCTCATATTTTTAACCTGCCCGCAATGCCAAATATCTAAAGCTTGTTTTCTCCTGCTCCAGAGGCTAAGACCCAAACCAGTGGCATCAAGTTACAAAAAAAGAGATTCCAACTAAACATCAGGAAAAATTTTCTGACAGTAAGAGCTGTTTGGCAGTGGAAAGGTCTCCCTTGGGAGGTTGTGGATTCTCCTTCCTTGGATGTTTTTAAGAAGAGATTGGATGGCCATCTGTCATGGATGCTTTAGCTGAGATTCCTGCACTGCAGGGGGTTGGACTAGAGGACCCCCAGGGCCAGGGGAGGGAATGTGGACAGGGGAGGGGGGACAAAATGAACTTTTTGAGTATCCAATTCATAGTTTTTAGATTACTGATTTTTAGATATGGGATACTGCTAACTTCAATTGGAAATTACCTGTTTCTTGCTGCTGTCACAGCTATTGGCAGGAGGTTTACAAATAAAAGACAATTTTCTTCACTGAGCCTTTAGAGTTTTCTCTTTGGCATGTAATTCAAAGAAGTGTTTTCCAGGTCAGAGAGTTTCTAGCTCTTTCATGGGAAGTCACTGAGAAGTAAACAAGTTAACTTCAGCAAAGTTTTTCTAAAAAAATAGAAATGCTGCTTGCATATGTCTCTATGTTAAACGAGTTTGCATTAAAGAAATGCCCAAGCTAAGCATGGATGCAGTCCTACCTACACACATGCAGAAGCCAGTGTGAGTTTTTATGCTTTACAACGGGGGTTCTCAAGGGCTCTGTGAACCAGGTACAAAAATGAGACAAATTTATCCCCCTGTGTAAAATAAATTGTATGCAACATTTTGTGTGTCTGTGTTTATGTGCATTTTCCTGGGATGGGGCTCCATAGCTTTCATCAGATTCTCAAAGGGGTCCATGACCACTGCTGTGAAGTGTGGAATATGTTCTGGTTCATTCTGAAAGAACAGCTGGAAATAGGAAGTACTCTTCTAAGCCCCAACAAGGTTCTCATTTTATCTCTGCTGGTTATGGCAAGGAGCTGAATTTTCTTGGGTGGTGATATTGTTAACTAGAAACTAGCTAGTCCACCAAGGGGAGAACACTTTGGTGCTGCTAATGCAGCAGCTTGACTTCCTTCCCTCGAGACAGATGGATGCCAACAAAAAATAGCTAACCTGTGTTAAGTAATCCTGGTTATATGGGGAGTTGGCTGCTTAAAAACACAGGCAACTCCCCATTTATGTGTGTAAGCCTGCCCCCATTCCAGCGCTTCCCTGTTCCACTGCCTTCCAGTGCCGAAAATGTCTCACACATCAGTTGTCGTGTGCAAATGGGGAGTTGCTTGTATAAGATTAATCTTCAAAGTGGGTGGAATTGAACTTACACAACAACTTCACAAGCTCATCAAAAAAATCTGGGAAAGAGAAGCGATCCCAGAAGACTTTAGGGATGCCAAAATTATCAATCTCTTTTTAAAAAAAGGTGACAGAACTGATTGCGGAAACTATCGAGGCACACTGGCAAAGGAAGGGAGGTGGTGGGAGCGCACCGCCCCCTGCAGTGCGGTCCTGGTGGGGTTCCATCACAGCTACTCCCCCTGCCCTCTCTGGGTGCCCTGCCCCTGCAGGCGGCATGCCCCACCCCAGAATGTGTGCCCCGCCCCTTTGGCTCTGCCACTGTTGAGGCATCTCTCTATTAGCTGCGGCCAGCAAAATTATTGCAAACCGTCTCTTAACAATATGAAGGTGACCCTTCCTGAATCCCAAAATGGTTTTCGGCCTTCTAGGGGGACAGTGGTGTTGGGACGGTTTTATGAGCCCACAAAACACACCATACACGTCATACACCACGTTGGCATACCACGGGTGTCTCTGCGCCGGCCAGGGGCGACGTGCTGGCAAGCCACGTCGCCCTGAACGTCGGAATGGCAGACACGTGTCAGGAACAACAAAGGATAATGGCGGACGCATGGAAAAGTACCAGGAAGCACGAGATGAGCACGAGGAGGGTGCATGGGGGGAGCATGAGGAACAGTCATGTACGCAATGGCAGGGTCCTGGGTGAGGCTTGGGGGTGTCACCCCTTACCATACATGGGGTGGAAAGTTTTCAAAGTTTTCCCTTGTTTGGACCTGGGTTGTGCTTGTGCTAGTTAATGTTTGACATGTTGTGAAAACCTAATAAAAGGGAGCCCTCGCAAGGAGTTGAGGTCGCCTTCCCGGACATTCATCCTGTCTCCGAGTCTCGTTGCTTCGCCATCCCCGCATTGTGGTGACCCCGACGTGATTCATCCCGCATTCACACGAGACTGGAAAAGTCTTTGGGCCCCCAACGTTCGCGTTCCCGTGAGTATAGCAAGGCACATAGCAAGGCACCATCCTCATCCCATTCTCCGCTCCCAGAGGGGGATCAGTCTGCCACCCCTTCGCCTTCGGCTCTCAGCGAGTCACTATCGCCTGAGCTTCCGGAGGTTAGTTCACCTGCTGCCCCTATGTCCCTTAACAGGGCTATGGGAGCTGTCAGGGCAGGATTTAGAAAGGAAATGTTAAAAGGAAACCTGAGTTCAGAGGACTTAGAGGCAGGATTGCAGGCTTTCCCAGTGACTAGGGTTGTGGATGATCAGAACAATCTCCATTACCACTGGGCACCTTTAAACTATCAAGTTTTGAGGGAGATTAGGAAGAGCATTGTAGAAACAGGCTTAAAGTCTACCTTTATGCAGATACTTATTGAGAGTGTGAGCACGTCTCATAACCTAGTGCCGCAGGATTGGAAAGATCTTTTCAGGGTGATACTATCCAGTTCGCAGTACGTTGTTTGGGACGCGGAATATAAAAGAGAGGCTATTCAGGAGGGAAATACCTCCGGTGGAGCTTACACTCCTGATCAATTGTATGGCGCTGGATTGTTTTCCACCATAATTCAGCAAGCGGAAGGGATTCCGGAAGTAGCGTATCCGGTTATCTCCCGCTGTGTGTTAAGAAGCCTTAAGAGAGTTCCAGCATCGGGCAAGCCAGTAAAGTCTTTTTCATCAATCAAGCAGAGTGCTTCAGAATCCTTTCAGGATTTTGTGGACAGGCTACAGGAGGCAATTTCACGCCAGGTTGATAATGCAGAAGCCGGATCTGAATTAATTAAGAAGTTAGCATTTGAACAAGCAAACATAGATTGTCGTCGTGCACTCCAAGCTGTGGTGGCGCGTGAGGACTACCAGCTGGCGGACATGCTTCGTGCATGTTCGGACATAGGCACAAATGTATTCCAGATGGAAGCATTGGCTTCAGCGCTATGTAGAGGAGGCTATGGCCAGGGTGCTAGCCAAAAAACAGGACGTAGCAAACCTACTGGCAGCTGCTACAATTGCGGCCAGATAGAACATTTCTGGGCTGAATGCAGGCTCCCCAGAGCGGGAGCACACAAGGGAGGTAGACCAGGAGAACTGCCCAAAATGCAAGAAAGGGTTTCATTGGGCGAATCAGTGTCGCAGTTCTGAGTCGTCTCAGGGAAACTGAGTAGTGGGCATGCGACTAGCCATGTACATTTGTGCCTACTTCCCTTGATCTAGATGCTATACTCCTATTGATGCAGCCCAGAATTGCATTGGCTTTTTTAGCTGCTGCATCACACTGTTGACTCATGTCAAGTTTGTGGTCTACCAAGACTCCTAGATCCTTTTCACATGTACTGTTCTCAAGCCAGGTGTCACCCATCCTGTATTTTTGCCTTTCATTTTTTTTGCCCAAGTGTAGTACTTTACATTTCTCCCTGTTAAAATTCATCCTGTTTGCCTTCGCCCAGTTCTCAAATCTGTTCCCATTCTAATCTGTTCCTAACTCCTCCCATTCTCTTCACCCTAGCATTTTAGCAGTCTCAGAACTTCTTAAACCAAATATTTATTGAATTTTCCACAAATAAAAATAACATACAAAACATACACAAACAATAACACAAAATACAAAACAAAAATAATCATTTTGTTCACCTCAATTATAACAAAGTCTCTGTCATAATACAAGCACAACAAACATCATCTTTCCCACATTGTTCCTCACATCTTTCGGGTGCCTTCCTCCCCCCCCCCCGCCTGCTGCGCTTCATTTGCATATCATCATAGTAATTCCTTACCATCCTTAATAACATCTGTAAATCATTTCATAATATGTGTTTATATTCAACGGTTATAACCTAACATCTGTCATCAATACTTATACTTTATATGTTCTGCAGTCTCTTATATATTCCAAGATTTGAATCCACTATTTCAAATTGAACAATACTTTTTAAAATAATCCTTTAATTTCCTCCAATCTTTTTCCACCGCCTCTTCCTTCTGGTCTCGAAGCCTTCCGGTCATTTCGGCTAATTCCATAAAGTCCATCATTTTCATTTGCCAGTCTTCCTATGTAGGTAGATTCTGTGTCTTCCAGTTCTTTGCAATTAACATTCTAGCTGCTGTCGTGGCATACATAAAGAAATTTTGATCTTCCTTGGCTCACCTCTTCCTTCCTGGCTCACCATTCCAAGTAGAAAAGCCTCTGGTTTTTTAACAAAGGTGCATTTAAGCACTTTTTTCATTTCATTATATATCATCTCCCAAAAGGCTTTTATCTTTGGGTAGGTCCACCACATATGGTAAAACGTCCCTTTTATTTGATTGCATTTCCAACATTTGTTGTCCTGCAAATGGTACATTTTCGCAAGCTTGACTGGGGTTAAATACCATCGATAGATCATTTTCATGATATTCTCTCTTAGCACATTACATGCCGTAAATTTAATTCCTGTCTTCCACAGTCTTTCCCAGTCAGCCATCATGATGTTGTGTCCAACATCTTTAGCCCAATCAATCATTGCAGATTTCACTAATTCATCTTTTGTATGCCATTCAAGCAGCAGATTGTACATTCTGGACAGATTTTTTGTGTCTGGTTCTAATAATTCCGTTTCCAACTTGGACTTCTCCTTCTGGAAGCCAAGTTTTTTATCAGCTTTAAAGGCTTCGTTAATTTGATGGTAATGAAGCCAGTCTTTTACCATGCCTTCAAGCTGGTCCATTGGTCTTAACCTAACAGAGTCTCCTTCTTGGATCAAAATCTCATCATATCTGGGCCAATTACTTTGCATATTCACTTTCTTATGGGCTTTAGCTTCTAATGGAGATAACCATCGGGGTGTTTTACTTTCCAACAAATCTTTGTACCTCATCCATACTTTAAAGAGAGCACCTCTAGTTATGTGTTTCTTAAATCCACTGTGGGCCTTTACCTTATACCACAGATACGCATGCCACCCAAACACATTGTCTCCACCCTCCAGATCTAATACATCCACATTCTCTAGCTTAAACCAATCCTTCAACCAGCAAAAGATGGCCGCATCATAGTAAATACTCAGTTCTGGCAGGGAGAAGCCCCCTCTTTCCTTTGAATCCGTTAATATCTTGTATTTTATTCTGGGTTTTTTTTCCCCTGCCAGACAAATTTAGAAATTGCCTTCTGCCAGTTTTTAAACCATTCAGTCTTTTCTAAAATAGGTAAGGTTTGAAACAAGAAAAGCATTTTTGGTAGCACATTCATCTTAATCACAGCAATTCGGCCCATCAGAGACAATTTCAAATTACTCCAAATATCAAAGTCTCTCTTTATATCATTCCACACTCTCTCATAGTTGTTTTTGAACAACTTGATATTTTTAGCCGTCATATAAACACCCAGATATTTCACTTTGTTTACAAATGTCAGCCCAGTTTGATCTTGAATTTTGCCCTTTTCCTCTGAAGTCAGGTTTCCCCTAATACCTTTGTTTTGGCTTTGTTCAATTTAAAACCTGCTACTTGCCCAAACTCTTGAATTGTCTCTAGTGCCTTAGCCGCACTAGTTTCAGGGTCTTGAAGGGTTAGTACTAGGTCATCTGCAAAGGCTTTTAGTTTGTATTCTCTTACCCCCACCCTCACTCCTTTAATGTCTCCATCCATCCTAATCATGTTCAGAAAGACCTCCAAGACTATTATAAACAATAATGGGGAAATCGGGCACCCTTGTCTCGTACCTTTCTCAATCCTGATGTCCTCTGATACCACATTATTCACAATAAGTTTAGCTTTCTGCTCGGTATAGATCGCCTTTATTCCGTTCATAAAATTTGCGCCAATCTCCATTTTTTCAAAATTCTGCTTCATAAAACTCCAGGAAATATTGTCAAAGGCTTTTTCAGCGTCTATAAACATCAGCATAGCTCCCGTACTACTTTTCACCTCTAGCCTTTCCAAAATGTCCACAATATTCTGGATATTCTCATTCAAATGTCTACCGGGTATAAATCCGGCCTGGTCCTTATGAATGATATCTTTCAAAATTCTTTTTAATCTTGTTGCCATAATATTTGCAAAAATTTTGTAATCCACATTTACAGGTAGATAGCCGTGTTGGTCTGTCATAGTCAAAACAAAATAAAAAAATTCCTTCCAGTCTCCTTCCAGAGACCTGGTCTGAACAAAGACATTGGATTCTTTTTAACCTTCTCACCCCTTGCTTTTTCCTATAAGACTAATTGCGGTCATTAACAGTCGTCAACAGGTTTACCACAGCTATCAGCCTTTCACCCATCTCCCACCACCCCTCTGAGTAATACCCCTCCCCACCCTCTCGCTATATATAAGGGTCTGGTGACTTCTGTTTCAGTGTATCTGAAGAAGTGTGCATGCACACGAAAGCTCATACCAAGAACAAACTTAGTTGGTCTCTAAGGTGCTACTGGAAGGAATTTTTTTATTTTGTAATCCACATTTAATAATGAAATTGGTCTGTAATTTTTCATTTGCGATCTATCCGAGTCTGGCTTGGGTATCAGTGTAATATAAGCCTCCTTCCACAACACAGGTGCCTTACCCCCCCCCCCAAGGATTTCATTACAGACTTCCATCAACGGTTGAATCATCCAGTCTTTTAACGTATGATAATATTTTGCCATCAAACCGTCTGGTCCTGGGGCCTTGCCTATCTTCATATGGTCAATAGCATTTTCAACTTCATTTCTCGTAATTGTATAGTTGAGTGGGGCTTTTTGGTCATCTGGGACTCTACGCAGTGCATTTTTCTCCAAAAACTGCCTAATCTTACTCTGATCTTTAGTCTCCTCCTTGTACAGCTGTTTATAATACTTTTGAAAGTTTTTCCTGATTTCCACAGGGTTCTCTATATTTTTCCCTTCCACCTCGATATTCATTATCGTATTTTGTTTCTGTCTTTTCTTTAATTGCCAGGCCAGAAGTTTACCGCATTTATTTGCTGATTCAAATGTCCTTTGCTTCATCCATTTAATCTTCCATTCAATTTCTTGATTCAGCAACTTTGAATAATCTACTTGTAGAGCTTTAATTGCCTTCTGGACCTGGAGATTCTTCGGGTCACATCTAAGTTCTTTCTCTCTTTCCTTTAACTGTCTTAGAATTTTTTGTTTTTTCTCTTCTTGTACCCTTTTTTGGATGGAATTTTGTTGTATCAGAAACCCTCTCATTACCACCTTGCTTGTGTCCCAGATGACCCTTCTTTCCACAGTAGTATTTAAGTTTATTTCAAAAAAATCCTTTAGAATCCCATGGGCCTTCTTACAAATTTCTTCTTTCCTAAGAAGTGAATCATTCATTCGCCATCTAAATGAGCCCTGTGGTGTAAGTCTTAAATCCAGCTGAACTGCATTATGATCTGAACATGTTTTTGGATGTATCTCTGTTTTGAGTATTCTAGGGGTCAACTCCCTAGACACCCATATGAGATCTATTCTACTCCAGACCTGCATCGATTCTGAAAAAAAAGTTGCCTCTGTGTCAGTTGGATTCCTTAGTCTCCATGCATCTGTCCAATCCATACTATCCACCATATCAAAGAAAGATTTTGGCAGTCTTCCATCATTGGAGAATTTCGCTCTTTGTGATCTGTCCATTAGGGTGGAGACTACCCCATTAAAATCTCCGAGACAAATCATTTTGTAATCCATATAGGCCAGCAGTATATCATGGAGTTTCTTGAAAAAAATTACCTTACCATCATTTGGTGCGTAAAGTCCCAGTATCAAAAAATTTTCGCCTTGCACAGAAATTTCAATTGCTACATACCTTCCTTCTTCGTCTTTGAATAGAAATTTAGGGTTGTATTTCTCTTTGGCATATATCACCACTCCTCTCTTCTTCACCTTATCTGACGAAATAAATTCTTGGCCCAGTCTTTTATATTGCAATACTCTTCTGTGGATCCTTGTCACATGTGTCTCCTGTAAACATGTAATGTCCAAATTCATCTTATTCAAGATATGGAAAATTCTATGTCTTTTGGATCTCTCATTTAATCCATGAATGTTCCACGTCAATGTCTTTAGGGCCATTTTTCTAACTTTTAATCTGCTCCTCCTGTTGCTCCTTCCTCTTTATCTTGATCTTTTTCCACCGCTAAGTCCCCTCCTGGGCCAGTCCTTTGTCCTAACGGTCCAAATAGGTATGATCCCAGTGGCGGTGCCTGAACCTCGAAGTCTGCTGCAAATTTCTCCAAAAATCTTCTCTTGTCCTCAAGCAACTTAATTTTTAATCTTCTTGTCCTTATATTTGAAGGAGAGGCCTTGGGGAAACTCCCACCTGAAATAGATTCCTTTTCTCCTCAGGGGTCCCGTCAGATCTGTGTAGGGTCCTCTAAGATCCAAAAAATATTTTGGGATGTCTTTGTAGATTATAATTTGTTGTTGCTGTAACACAAAGTTCTTACCGTAGTGAAGGTTCAGAATTTGGTCTTTTTGTTCCTTCGTCTGAAAGTGTATCATACAGTCATTAGGTGTCTTGGAACCTTTCTTCTTATCTCTTGATCCAAATCTGTAGGCCTTCACTACTGTCAGTTGTAAATCTTCCTTTTCCAGCTCCCAGCAATCTGCAAAAGCCTCAATTAGAAAGTCCTTGAGCTCGCCCTGTTCTACTTCTGGGACCCCTCTCAGGCGTAGATTCGTTTCCCGCTGTTTAAGTTGTAAGAAAGCAATCGCAGTCTGGGCCGCTTCTTGTTGTTTAATCACATCTGGCAGTACAGTGGTCTCCAACGTTGTCACTCAGAACTTCTTAAGGAAGTGAAGCCTAAGCGCACCTATTTGTTAAAAGGCAGGCCGTTTGAAGGAATTTTGGATAGTGGAGCCGATATAACGGTGATTGCAGAAAATAATTGACCAGAGGATTGGGCTGCAGAAGAATCGGCATCAGTGTGGGGTGTTGGAGGATCTCAGGCTGCGCGACGGAGCAAAATCTGGCTCACGGTAAAAGCCCCTGATGGAAATCACTCGGCCCAGATACAGCCAGTAATTCTCTCGATCCACTTAAATCTTTGGGGGAGAGATCTGATGAAGCAGTTTCAGGCACGGTTAATTATTAATGATTAGGAACAATGAGTCTCTCTAAATCAACAGCTCTACCACTCACATGGCGTTCTACAGAACCTATCTGGATAGAACAATGGCCACTGACTAAAGAGAAAATAATTATCTTAAAAGAGCTAGTAAAAGAGCAACTTGCTGCAGGGCATATTCAAACATCAGTAAGCCCATATAATACTCCTATATTTGTGATTAAAAAGAAATCAGGCAGGTATCGTTTTCTTCATGATCTCAGACAGATAAATCTCCTCATAGAACCAATGGGTCCTCTATTTTTCTTTTGAACACTATACACCCAGCCGGACTCAACACCGATGTGGACTACAATTGTTTTCTATGAACGGTCCTTAAAAACCTACTGTTGAAAAGCTGAGAATCATATTGGCTGTGTTATCTCTGGTTTGATACGTTTTTAGTTTCTGATCTTCGATTTCCTTCTCTGACTATATGTATATTGGAATGTCCCCTTTAAGTCCTTACAGGAAAGCCTAATTGTCTACAACTGTGACTGATATTATAGACACCTTTATATAGCTTTAGTGAACCTGGTATTGCTGTTAAAACTCATTACCTTTGGGATGTAAGCCTCTGTGAATCTATATCTGTAACTGAGAATGGAATGGTATGTATGTATATATATGTGTATTGTGTCCTTGTTTATTGGTTACTTAATTTTGTATCTATATCTGGGATATGGATTAACATGAATTTATGTTGTCTTATACACACACAGTTTATTCATCACTGATGAAGCCTACTAGGCAACACAGGGATTTAATCTGGATTACCTTGTCTCCTGTTGGGAGTGGTGAACCTTATCTGTCATGATTTACAACTGAGAATGAAACCGCCATTCCTTCTCTAGACAATTTTCAGATGTGGTGTACTCATTAAGACAACGACCTTACATTTTTTGGATCAGTATATCTACAACTATTACTTTCAAATGTAGTACGATCTGCCTTGGGACTTTAACCGCAGTATGTTGTACTAAGGATGATTGTTTGATTATTGGACTGATTTATTGCTGTATTTACTTCTATATTATTTTGTATGCTGGATAGTCAGTTTTACTATGATTGAATACGCAAATTGAGATAAATAATGAAAAGTGGATAGTGAGTTCAGCCTGTTATGTTTGTGGTGTATGATATATGTATGATACGTAACATTTGGTTTATTGTTGTGTTGATATTCAATCATTTCGCAGCAACCTCTTAAGGGCGCCATCACTCTGTTCACAGATGGGGGCCCTAGGTGGGGTGCTTTAGCGTGGATGGAGGAAGGTAAATGGTTTAAAAAGGTGACTCCTCCACAGAAATCTGCACAGCGTTCAGAATTGGCTGCAGTAATTTTGGCTTTTCAGATGTTTCCATCTCAGGACATTAATTTAATATCAGACAGTCAATATGCATGTCATGTGGTTACCTCGCTCCCTGGAGCTTATGTAACCCCCAATTTAGATGACAACCTCTTATCATTGTTTTTGACATTGCAGCAGTTGCTGCAGGTACGGACGTACCAAGTGTTTATAGCCCATATCAGGTCACATCAATCCTTTCCAGGGTATTTGTCAGAAGGTAACTCTGTAGCCGATGCAGCTACAAAAGAGCAAGTTTGTGCTGTTACACCTTGGGAGAGTCACTCTATGTTTCACCAAAACACAAAATCAATTACAAGGCAACTTCAAATTCCTTTGGAGCATGCAAAGGCAATTGTTTAACAGTGCCCTGAGTGCTCTCAAGTGACGCCTTGTCCCTCTGCAGGGACATTCTGCCCAGAGGCTTGAATGCGAATGAGGTTTGGCAGATGGATGTCACTTTGTATAATTCTTTTGCCCCTTGGTCCAGACTCCACATGTCAGTGGAAACACATAGCCAATTCTTGTGGGCAACCCCCCAGAAAGGAGAGGCTACTAAACATGTCATCAATCATTGTATCCGGACCTTTTCGGTAATGGGACTTCCAAAGGTCATCAAGACGGATAATGCTCCCGCATACATTAGTCAGGCTTTTGCACAATTTTGCCAGGAGTGGGAGGTTAAACATATTTTTGGAATTGCTTATAATTCGAGAGGGCACGCCAGTGTGGAGCGTGCGAATAGAATTTTGAAAGAATCTCTTGATAAACATAAATCAAAAGCAGGGAATCCCATTGGATTGCCAGGGAAACAAGAATGGTTAAACAAAGTACTCTTTACTTTGAATCATCTAAATATAAAAAAATTATCTTCAGCAGTTGAAGATCATTTTGGCAAAAAGGAAAGTTTTCCTCATCCGCAGGTGTCCTATAAGTTGTTACCTGACCCCACCTGGCGAGGTCCTGTCCCCCTCTTGACATGGGGGAGGGGTTACGCATCTATTCTTGCCCCTGCAGGTCCAGTTTGGGTCCCGGCTCGGTGTGTCAAGCCTTGGAAAAATGGCGTGGCGTCAGCGGCTCCGGACCCCAGAGGTTCTGAAGGCACGGGAGACCCCGATGACTCCTGTGGTCCTAGTGATCCCGACGGCCCCAGGGATCCGCCAAACAACAGTGCACTACATGGGTCCAGAGGGGACGCCTGACCTGGCAGTTCTCCAAGCATGAGAAGATAGCTTGGCAGCAGCGCGGAACTTGAACCCAGAGCCCAGCATTCCAGAGGGGATGCCAGATTTGTCAGCTCTTCGGCTGAGAAATCAGCGCCACAATAGAGATCGCTCTGCGCGAAAACACCACAGCGTTACTTGGGGACAAGTTAAAGCATTGTCATCTCAAGCTGAGGAAGTTTTGAAGAGACAGGATGTCTCTCCAACTCCAGAGAACTTATTGGTTGCGACTTTCAGCTGCCGCAGTATTAATTCACTACAGCACTATGATCATGACTACTGTCGCCCACGTTAAAAGGGACAGAGAGTCAAAGAAAAGCACTGACAAGGGACTGTGCTAAAGTTCACAGCTCTCCGTTGAGAGCAAAGTTTATTGAAGTTACAAGTTTTACAGAAACAGACATTTAAGTTACAAAACCCTCATTCACAGAGAGACTAAGTATTCTTGCTGCTACCATTCGGATTGTTGCAAATATATTTATCTGAGTTTTGCTACTAATTTTATACAAAGTATTTATTGCAAAGGTTATATTTATGTACAATGTTGCAGTATTTTAGTATAAGAGTTTACAAAATTAAGCAATTGTTGCCAAAGGTATTTTTCCCTAGCCTTACCCTGCCCGTAAAAGAGGCGATAGCTATTCATTGACAGAAACATCGCCCGTTCATTCATAAGAAGATTGCCCATTCACAAAAAGGTTTTTCTCATTCATAAATAAAGATCGCTCCAGGTGCACGCACTCCGCTCATCTCTCAATTGGCCATTCAAAAACAATAAAAATAAAAAGGAGGAGATGTTGGGACGGTTTTATGAGCCCACAAAACACACCATACACGTCATACACCACGTTGGCATACCACAGGTGTCTCTGCGCCGGTCAGGGGCGACGTGCTGGCAAGCCACGTCGCCCTGAATGTCAGAATGGCAGACACGTGTCAGGAACAACAAAGGATAATGGCGGACGCATGGAAAAGTACCAGGAAGCACGAGATGAGCACGAGGAGGGTGCATGGGGGGAGCATGAGGAACAGTCACGTATGCAATGGCAGGGTCCTGGGTGAGGCTTGGGGGTGTCACCCCTTACCATACATGGGGTGGAAAGTTTTCAAAGTTTTCCCTTTGTTTGGACCTGGGTTGTGCTTGTGCACATGTTAATGTTAATGTTAAACATGTTAATGTTTAACATGTTGTGAAAACCTAATAAAAGGGAGCCCTCGCAAGGAGTCGAGGTCGCCTTCCCGGACATTCATCCTGTCTCCGAGTCTCGTTGCTTCGCCATCCCCGCACAGTGGACATGATTTTCACTGCTCGGCAGCTTCAGGAAAAATGCTGAGATCAAAACCAGCCCCTGTATATGGTGTTCATCGACCTGACTAAGGCTTATGACACTGTAAATCGTAATGCCCTGTGGACTGCCCTTCTGAAAATTGGCTGCCCAGATAAATTTGTAAACATCATTAGGCTCCTCCATGATAATATGACAGCAACAATCGCAGATAACAATGGCTCTCAAAGTGAACCATTCACAGTGGGATCAGGTGTTAAACAGGGTTGTGTTATTGCCCCAACTCTATTCATTATTTTCATTGCCATGATCCTACACTTTGTCGAAGGGAAACTCCCCACTAGGGAAATCATATATCGAACAGATGGAAAGCTCTTCAATCTGAGCAGGCTGAAAGCAAAGAGTAAGGTTACTTTAACTTCTGTCATAGAGCTTCAGTATGCTGATGACAACGTAGTATGTGCACGCTCAGAGGATGACCTCCAAACCATCCTAAATATCTTCGCAAAAGCTTGGCCTGTTGCTCAACATCCAAAAAACCAAAGTGCTGCACCAACAAGTACAAAACAACCCCTCTGCAGTGCCACAAATCCAACTCAATGGTGTAACGTTGGAAAATGTCGATCACTTCTCCGACCTAGGCAGTTATCTTTCCACAAAGGCCAACATTGATGCCGAAATCCAGAATCGCCTGAGCTCTGCGAGTGCGGCTTTCTCCTGATTGAAGTGCAGAGTGTTTGAGGACCAGAACATTCACAGGGAAACCAAAATGCTTGTTTACAATGCTATTGTACTACCAACCTTACTGTATGCTTGTGAAACATGGACCACTTACAAACGTCATCTCCAACTTCTCGAAAGATTCCATCAACGGTGTCTCAAAAAAATCTTATACATCATTTGGGAAGACAAGTGAACTAATATCAGTGTACTGGATGAAGCAAAGATCACCAGTGTTGAAGCAATTATTCTTCAACATCAACTTCGTTGGACTGGTCATATTGTGTGGATGCCTGATTATCGTCTTCCAAAGCAACTACTCTATTCCAAACTTAAAAATGGGAAGCGTAATGCTGGCCGTCAACAAAAGAGGTTTAAAGACTGTCTCAAGGCAAATCTTTAAAAATGTAGTATAAACACAGACAACTGGGAAACACTGGCCTGCGGGGCTCCAGTTGGAGAACAGCCTTTACCAAAGGTGTCGTGGACTTTGAAGACACTTGAACTCAGAATGCAAGGGAGAAACGTGCTAAGAGGAAGGCACACTTGGTAAATCCACACCGTGATCAACTCCCGCCCGGGAACCAATGTCCCCACCGTGGAAGGACGTGTGGGTCCAGAATTGGCCTTCACAGTCACTTACGGACTCATTGTTAAAACTGTGTTTATGGAAGACAATCTTACTCTGCTATGAGTGGTCGCCAAAGAAGAAAGAAGAATCTTGCAGTAGCAGGACAAGGTCCAGGCAATGTCCCTCCAGCCTCTCAGGAGCCTCTGAAGCAGAGCTGGGTGAGTCTGGTCTCTGCCCCCTATGCCAGGTGGAGCAGCCTTCAGAACTCACAGCAGAGCAGGGTTTGCGGTTGAGTTTGGGTTTGGGGATAGGGTTAGACAGGGCTAACTCAGTTCTGGCACCTCTCGCATGGGTGTCATTTTTACGAGAAAGAGGGAGGTGTTCAGGGTGAGTTCCGGCACTTCTTTTTGTAGAAAAATAGCACTGGGGTTAGGGGTTATAATTGGATTTAGGGTTAGGGTTTCTGTCTGTCATTTTGACTTTGTCTGTTTCTGTTTGTTTTGGTGCTTCTGTGCTTCTGTGTGCTTTTCTGTGTGTGTTTCTGTGTTTCACTGGTTGGTTCCTCTCCCTGCACACACAGGTTTCTTAATCAGAAAGCAGGATTGATTCTTGCTTGGCTATACAATGACTTCTTCACACACAAAAACATTGCCAGACCCTGTCTATAAGTTATTCTAATGGTGATCCTTATTCAACATACTGTGGCACAAGGGGTTTTATGACCCCTTTTCTCCATGTTGAGATTTGTCCAAAAGGAGATTCTTCAACATAAACACACTGAAGAATACAAACTTGCTGCAGTAAACTTCAATGATTGTAGTGTTGTTGTTGTTCCTCTCTCTTTCTCTCTCTGAGAAATTGCTGCATTCCCACCTGCCTCCTGAATGAAACTGGGTTGTGTCAGTCAAGCTTATTTTTATTGGTTGGAATTAAAGCAGTATAGCAGGTTAAAGAGCTTAAATGGACCAAAATAGAAAGGACTTTGGTGTTTGAAAAATGCTCCTCTCAATTTGCAGCTTAAACTGGAGAGGATTTAAAAAGTGGGTGGGATTGCAGCCTAGGAAAAAATGTTTTAGATAATTCTGGATAATAGTTTTCAGAATGTATTATTGCTCATTATCTGCATAGAATCCTAAATTATTATAAAATAGTTGTATCCGGTAAATAATACATTATAATGCATTATTTTGACTTCAGTATATTATTATTACATCAGGTCAAATCATCCCAGTTTTCTAGTTCTTGTCACTGATAAATTATTTGTCTGTAAAATGTCTCTTTGTGGAGGATTTAGGAGTGCCTTTTTAAAATGTGCTAGTGTGAGTTTTTTATATACTAACAATTAATTAATTAATTAATTAATTATTAAATTGATGTAATTAAAAAAGATCTTTCTGGTTCTTTCTCATTTTCTCCCTTTCAACATGCATATGCACTGGTATGGTTCCAGTGCATCCACTTACTATATTGGGGGCTACAATTCCAGAAATGGGGCCCATATGACCGAAAAGGTGGTGTATTTTTTATGCTGTTTCATATATGTGTGCATGTTGTGGATGAGCCATCTCTCAGCCTAGCACATCTGGTTTATCTCCTTGCTAGGTGTCAGGGACTGGTCTGGACAGGAGAGGTGGGAAGTGGTCTGCTCAGCTCCTCTTGGAAGAAGAGGAGGAGTGTGAAGTTTTGCCCCCCCCCCCGTCTCCAGCAGTTTCAGAAGGAGAAGGGCTGCTTCACAGCCCCGTGAAGAAATGCCTAGCTACGAGATAGTGGAGAAGGAGGGGGGAATTAGAGAGCAGCCAGCAGAGACCTCCTTGAAGAGTCTGGAAGATCCTCCTTCACCAAGGTCTCGTAGGTCCCTACATATTCATGAACAAAGGCTGCAAAGCTGTATGACTCCTGGGACTTCCCGTAGATTTTCAGGATGTTGTTGGGGATGGAAGAGGAGGGGCGCAGAGTAGCCAACGTCTCCTATGTATGGAGACATGGATCTTTTGTCTTGCAACCAGATGACTGAATAAAAAGCCATAAAATATGAACTGTTTGTTCTTCTTGCCTCTGAGGCTAACGGGGGAGGAGAGAATACTCCATGCCTGACACTAGGTTGATGAGAGTCCAGTTGAGAGAGTCTGGCTGGGGGGGGGTGTCTTCTTTTTTATTTTCTCCCTCATCTAGAATTGGAAGAGGAATCCCTTTTCTCCCTTCACTACAAGTCAGGGCTCAGCTATTTGTTTATCTTAAGGGAAGAGGCTTTTTTTCTCTGTGCCTGTGACAAACTGTTTTTCTTATTTCATTTTCCCTCCTTTCTCCCATTTACATGTGTGTGTGTTTTCTTCTGATGGAACTCCAGAAGTTTTCTTTATCCAGCTGCCCAAATTCACTAGAAGCTGTACCCAGGTTGGGGAAGGTAGGAAGTATAGGAGGAGAAGTTCAAGCCAAAATGATCAGGGCATACTCTGGCCTTGAACCCCACATTATTGTTATAAACTCACCTGGGAGAATCAATCTGAGAAATCCTACCAGCTCTCAGAGTTCCCATGGAGGGTTCTCTGTCAAACAGGAAGAAGCAAAATTGCAACCAAGTAATTCAGAGTAAGGTGGCTATTAAGTCAGATCTTTATTTGAAATACTGTTGCAATAGGGTCCTCACTCATAACACACAGGAAGGAGTGAGACCCCAAACAATAGGGAGTTTCATACTTTATACCCTCTAATTTGGGCAGTCCGTTGGTGCAGTGCCCACCCAGAAATGTCAGGTACATGTCATCAAGGGAAGGCACAACAGGTAAAGTTACAGGTAAGGTTATTACAGGTCATGAGCTTATTCTGGGTGTTTCTAACACCTTTCAGCAAAGAAACTATTTTATTCACAGATACAGCTTTACATTTGCTGTTTAACCATTGTCTTTCTCTACAGTGTGGCAGGAAGAGATTTGCATGTGGCAGCCAGTGGATAGTTGTGAAATCCCTAGGATATGCGTGAGAAAAGAGGCACTGTCAATTCCCTGCCCCCTTGCGTGTTGAGATGTGCGAGTAAAGTAAAATTCTTGCTGTTGCATGAACCTTTTTAGTGCATTAGTGTGTTTTTCTTGTTATTTCAGTAGGAAGTTGAATATTTTCCCTTCCAGGATTATAAGGCACCCTGCAGTGAGTGACAACTTAAATGAATGTGATGAATGCAGTTGTTTGCGGAGCTGAATGTTCCATTGAGATTGCTTACTAGACACAGTAGGTGACACTGTTGATTTAAAGGATTTTGTCAACTCAACAACCCAGGTAAAGTGTCTTTAATTCTCCAAGTGGCACTTGGTTTGTGGGTACAGTCGGGGAGCGTTTATCTACATGCACCTCCATGTGCGTGTATGTAGGGTTCAATTTTTATAACAGTATTGAGCAGGTAAGTGGATTGAACACTTCTGTATTTATCCAGAAACGAACAATCAGGGGATTTTGCTGCTTGGATCATTTATACTTTTAAAAGCTTGAGATCTTTCCTCATCTTGAAATAACAGCCCGTAACATTTTTCTTTCCCCCTCTCTTGCCTCATTGATCTGATGGGAGGAGAAGGGAGGGAAGTCCAAGCATCCTCTGTGTGCATGTGTGTTTTAAGACACTGTATGATACTGTTCTGTTCCATCCCCCTCTGTTGTTCTAAGTGTTCTAAGATGGCAGCGCGCATAGATGAAGCGGCTCAGTGCTCTCCCTTATTTTTTTTAGCATTTCGTATGTTTTATTGTTGTTACTCGTGTTGAGTACATTTTTGGTTGGGGGAACAAATGTTTAAATGAAAAATGTATAGATTTGTGGTTTAAATGGAAAATAAATAGATTTGTAGCCTTAAAGGGGCATGGCAGTTATCAAGATCTAAGATGGTGACGCGCAAGATTCACAGTTGGCAGAAACTCCTAAAGTGGCTGGAATCTTTTCGAGATGCCAGAGCCTGCGAAGTCCGTTCCTGTGCCTAAGAAGAAGAAGGTCATCACCAAGACCCATAAGAAGGGCAACAAGAAACGCAAGAAGAGCAGGAAAGAGAGCTACTCCATCTATGTCTACAAAGTGCTCAAGCAGGTACACCCGGACACGGGCATTTCGTCTAAGGCCATGAACATCATGATCTCCTTCGTCAGCGACATTTTCGACCACATCGCTGCTGAGTCTTTCTTTTTTTAAAAAAAAAAATAATTTTTATTAGGAATTTTATACACAAACAGAAATAAAAACAAACTCAAAGCATACCCACAAAGCCTCCCCTCCCCTCCCACCCCTACATAAAAAAGAAAAAAACAGTTAATATATTTACTTCCTAATCATCATATTTCTCTAACATTGTTTAGCAGACTTCCCCCTCTTCTCTCCTTTAACGTTGCATTGTATAATCATTTTAGCAATTTCTATTCATTTTCAAATCTATTTCTTATTTCTTAAACACATTATATTACTTCTCCTTGTTATCAATCTATTTTCTTAAACATATTACCTAATCCTCCCTTATTCTCTTACTCTTATCATTATCTTCTATCATCTTTCAACTTAAACATATATACCTTTTATCTTATCTAATCCTTATCCAATCTATAAACTATTAATCTACTCAGCAATATCCTAACAAATATAAAATCTAAATTTTAAGATGTTTCTTGATATATTCCCTGAATTTCTTCCAGTCTTTTTCCACCGCCTCTTCCCTCAGGTCCCGGATTCTTGCGGTCAGTTCTGCGAGTTCCATATAGTCCATCATTTTCAACTGCCATTCTTCCACCGTTGGTAGTTCTTTTGTCTTCCAATATCTTGCAATCAGGATCCTTGCCGCTGCCGTGGCATACATAAATAAAGTGTGGTCCTCTTTAGGTAGCTCTTGGTGTATCATTCCCAAGAGAAAGGCCTCTGCTTTCTTAACAACTGTGTTTTTAAACACTTTCTTCAATTCATTATATATCAAATCCCAGAAGGCCTTAACTCTCGGGCATGACCACCACATATGATAAAACGTTCCATCTGATTTCTCACACTTCCAACACTTCTTGTCATGCAAATGATAGATTTTAGCTAGCTTAACAGGGGTTAAATACCATCTATATATCATTTTCATAATGTTTTCTTTTAACAAATTACAAGCCGTAAAGTTAATCCCTCTCCTCCAGAGTCTCTCCCAGTCAGCCATCATTATGTTGTGACCTACATCTTGCGCCCAATCTATCATAGCAGATTTCACTAGTTCATCTTGTGTATGCCATTCCAACAGCAAATTATACATTCTAGACAAATTTTTTGTTTTAGGTTCTAACAGTTCTGTCTCCAATCTTGATTTTTCTGTCTGGAAACCAAGTTTCTTATCTTGCTTGAAAAGTTCATTAATTTGATGATATTGCAACCAATTCTCTACTTCTCCTTTCAATTGTTCAAAGGGTTTCAACTTGACACTGTCTCCTTCTTGAATTATTATATCTCTATATTTAGGAAAATTACCTTCCATATTTATTCTTTTGTGGGCCTTGGCCTCTAAAGGTGAAATCCAATTGGGTGTTTTCTTCTCCAACAAGTCTTTGTATTTGTACCAGACTCTGTACAAATCTTTCCTAATTATGTGTCTTGAATCCTTGATGGCTCTTTACTTTATCATACCACAAATATGCATGCCATCCAAACCGGTTGTCACTACCTTCCAAGTCCAATACATCTGTGTCCTCCAACAGGAACCATTCTTTCAGCCAGCAGAATGCAGCTGCTTCAAAATATATATTTAAGTCTGGCATTGAGAATCCTCCCCTCTTCTTGTCGTCTGTTAAAATCTTATATTTAATTCTGGGTTTTTTCCCCTGCCAGACAAATCTTGATATGTCCTTCTGCCAGCTTTTGAATGGTTCCATCTTATCAACGATCGGAAGTGCTTGAAACAGAAATAACAATTTTGGCAGCACAATCATTTTAATCACAGCTATACGTCCAAGCAAAGACAGCTTTAAATTGTTCCAAATTTCGAGATCCTTCTTTACTTCCTTCCATACTTTTTCATAATTGTCTTTATACAGATTCTGGTTTTTTGATGTTAGATTCACCCCTAGGTATTTCACCTTTTTAACGAAACCAAGTCCTGTTTTTTCTTCAATATAGTGTTTTTCTTCCAGTGTCAAGTTTTTACCCAGTAATTTCGTCTTGGTTTTATTTAACTTGAATCCTGCTACTTGTCCAAATTCTTGGATTATTTCCAGTGCCTTCACTGCACTGGTCTCCGGTTCTTGAAGAGTTAATACTATATCGTCTGCAAAGGCTTTTACTTTATATTGTTTCTTCCCCACGCTCACGCCCTGTATGTTTCTGTCTTCTCTGATCATATTTAAAAGGACCTCCAGGACCGTTATAAAAAGCAATGGGGAAAGGGGGCACCCTTGTCTTGTTCCTTTTTCAATTTTGAGGTTTTCTGAAATAATGTTATTGACTATTATTTTGGCCTTTTGCTCCGAATATATGGCTTTCAATACATTCATAAATGCCCCACCCACCTCCATTTTTTCAAAGTTCTCTTTCATAAAGTTCCAAGAAACATTGTCAAAGGCCTTCTCGGCGTCAATAAACATCAAAATCCCTTTATGATCCTTTTTTTGTTCTAATCTTTCTAATATGTCCACAACATTTCGTATATTTCCATTCAAATGTCTCTGGGGTAAAAACCCTGCTTGGTCCTTGTGGATAATCTTCATCAATTATGCTTTAAGCCTGTTGGCCATGATGTTTGCAAAAATTTTGTAATCCACATTTAGGAGGGAGATGGGTCGATAGTTTTTCATTTGAGCTTTTAAGTGTTTTGTAGTATTTTGCTGAAAGTCCATCAGGTCCTGGGGCCTTGTCCAGTTTCATATTGTCTATTGCAGTCTCTATTTCATTGGCAGTTATTTGGCAATTAAGCGTGGGTTTCAATTCTTCTGGGATTTTATGCAGTCCTTTTTCCTTTATAAATTGCTCTACTTTGTCTTTATTCAAATGCTCTTCCCTGTACAGCTGTTTATAGAAATTTTCAAAAATTTTCCGAATTTCAGCAGGTTTCATGATATTCCTCCCATTCACCTCGATATTCGTTATTGTATTTTGCTTTGACCTCTGTTTCAATTGCCATGCAAGCAACTTGCCACATTTATTTGCCGATTCAAAGGTCTTTTGTTTCATCATTTTAATTTTCCACTCTATTTCCTGGTTAATTAGTTGAGAGTATTCCACCTGCAATTTCTTAATTGCTTTCTGTAAGTCCAAGTTTTTGGGATTAGCTCTCAACTGTTTCTCTTTTTCCTTTTATTGTAGCAGAATATCTTCTTTTCTTTGGTTCTGAAGCCTTTTCCTGATTGCTTTCTGTTGTATCAGAAATCCTCTCATTACTGCCTTACTGGTGTCCCAGATGACTCTTTTTTCCACTGTTGTGTTGAGATTGGTTTCAAAAAAGTCTTTTAGGGTCTTCTGGGCCTTTTCACATATTTTCTCATTTCTGAACAACGAATCATCCATTCTCCATCGGAAAGTTCCTTGTAGATTAATTTTTAAATCCAGCTGCACTGGGTTGTGGTCCGAGCAAGTTCTTGGATGTATTTCTGCTTTGAGTATCCTAGGTGTCAACTCCCTGGATACCCAAATTTGATCCAGTCTACTCCATGATTTCGTCGCCTCTGAATAAAATGTTGGTTCTGTATCCGTCGGATTTTTTAATCTCCAAGCATCCACCCAATCCATGTTGTCTGCCATCTCAAAAAAAGTTTTGGGTAGATCATTAGACCATTTTGTCCTTTGTGATCTGTCCATCAGTGTGGATGCTACCGCGTTCAGGTCTCCCATGGCTATTATTTTGTAATCCATGTAATCCAGCAACTTGTCGTGGATTTCTTTAAAGAATTCAGTCTTTCCTCCATTTGGAGCATAAATTCCCAGAACTAAATTTTTTTCGCCTTGCACTGTGATTTCAATTGCAATGTATCTTC
Source organism: Darevskia nairensis (assembly GCA_034642065.1). Classification (NCBI taxonomy): domain Eukaryota; kingdom Metazoa; phylum Chordata; class Lepidosauria; order Squamata; family Lacertidae; genus Darevskia; species Darevskia nairensis. The sequence continues at coordinate 2,079,613 of JAWWNI010000855.1, forward strand.
CTTCCTGGTCCTTAAACAGTTGTTTTGGGTTCCATTTTTCTTTGGCATAAATTACAATCCCTCTTTTTTTGACTTTAGCCGCTGACACGAGTTTTGTAAGACTCTTCTATGTATTCTGACCACATGTGTTTCTTGTAAACAAATCAAGTCCAAATTCTGCTTATTTAAAACATGAAACACATTGTGTCTTTTGGCCGGAATGTTCAAGCCCCTAACATTCCAAGTTAGAGCTCTTAACGCCATAGTCCTTTATGCCACTCCTCCTTCCGCTCCTGCTGGTTCCTGGGATGTTGTTGGTGTACTTACAGCTGCTCCTGCTGATGCCTCTGTAAAGAGCTCTGTATGCTTGTCCACGAAATTCTTTTGCTCCTCTGGCGACTTTATTCTCACCTTTCTCTCTTTGTATCTGAAAGAGAGGCCTTCTGGAAATTCCCACCTAAAGTTGATTCCTTTCCTTCTGAGGGTACATGTCAATTCTGTATAGCTATTTCTTCTGTCCAAAAAGTACTTGGGGATATCCTTGAAGAGAACCACCTGTTGTTTGTTGACAATCAAATTTTTGGTGTAGTGAAGGTTCAAAATTTCATCCCTTTGTTGCTTGGATTGGAATTCAATTATACAGTCACCTGTTGATTTCGAATTCTTATCTCTCGCTCCAAATCTATAGGCCTTCACTATTTTTGAATCCAATTCTGCGTCGTCAATTTCCGAGAAATCAGCAAAGGTCTCCACCAAGTAACTCTTAAGACTTTCTTCTTCTCCCTGTGGAAGATTTCTGACTTTCAAGTTGGCCTCTCTCTGCTTCATCTGCACAAAGGCCAGAGCGATCTGTGTTTCTTTCTGATACTTATCTTGGGAATGTTCCAGATCGTCCACTTTGTTTTCCACTTTTGCAACTTTTTCTTTAGCTTCTTCTAAGTCTTTTTTAATTACAGTGATATCATCTGTATCAATTATTGCATTTATTGTAACACCTGCTGCATCACTTCTTCTTGAGCTTTGGAATCTCTTCTTTCGTCTTTTGAATCTCTCCTTTCTTCTCGTGGGTTTTTTTTTCTTCTTTTGGCCCTTTAGCCCTAGCACCAGCTGAGCTGCTCATCTGTTGACAGTTCAAGGTCACTCCTATCAACAATTCCCTTACTGTTGGGAGCTCCGCTGGAGAGGAATGCAGGAATGTAAACACAGGAAGTTGGAGCTTAAACAGTCTATTGTCTTTCAAAGTCTCTTTGTTTAAGCCTGGGAACTATTGCTTCTAAGGGATTGCAATTGTAGCCAGTCTTACAGGATACAATACATTGCTTTACAGTTTTAAAATTTTTCTTAACTCCTTTGTACCTTTTGGGCTCCAGTAGCAGTTCCAATTGCTACCTAGTCTCAAGAATGTCCACAGAACTGTCACAATCCTTTACAGTTCGAATGGCTACGCTGTTTCTTCTCCCCGCACTGACCCGGAATCCTAGTCCTGAGGGTGGCGGGGGAACTCGATTCCCACTTAAAATTGCAGGGTAAAATCCCAATCTCACCCCCTTCGCCCTTGTGAGCCCGGGGGGGGGGTATCTGTCAAATTACAGCTTGCCGAGCGCTCTATATTTAGTCCAAGCTGCTCTGCTGTTTACAGTCTTTTACGTTGCTTTATTTACACGTTAAAGAAAGAGATGGACCTCCTTTTTGCACCTCTTCCGTGGCCAAATTGTATCCAAAATTAAGCCAAATCTTGGTACTCACAGTTCCTTTTTTCCAATTTGACAGGAGGAATCCAGCGCTTTTTGCTGCCCGCTTTGCCGCTTCACTGGAGACGGTCGTTCAATGGAGTCTCGGCGCTCCAAGCTCAACCCGCTCTCCCCTTCCACGACCCGTACTCGGGTCCTCCGAGGGGGGGGAGCTCGTTCAAGCACCCAGCCGACTCCCCAGGTCCTCAGGCCGCCCTGCCTGAGGTTTTAGGAGGGTCCGTTGCGCAGGAACGGTACCCTCGGTCCGTTTCCAGCCGGTCCCCGCCACGCGCGATGGGAGCCCAGCCGACCGGCAAAAGCGCTAGACCGGAAGTCCGCTGCTGAGTCTTTCCACCTGGCCCATTACAACAAGCGATCCACTATCACTTCTCGGGAGATCCGGACTGCTGTGCGCCTGATGCTGCCTGGGGAGTCGGCCAAGCACACCGTGTCTGAGGGCACCAAGGCCGTCACTAGTACACCAGCTCCAAGTAAACTTGGAAAAGAACCACTCCACTCCGCTTATTTTGTTTTGTTTTGTTTTAATGGGATGGCATTCAATTTCATTGTACTTGTGCAATGACAATAAAGAAATCTTAATTGTGTGTGCATGTCTCCTTCTTTTATACTAAAACAATGAACAGGGTGGTGATACAATGACTACTGCAATTGACACAAGACAATATCACCAAGGCAAATATCTGTAAACAAACAATAAAGGTAAAGGGACCCCTGACTGTTAAGTCCAGCTGCGGACGACTCTGGGGTTGCAGCGCTCATCTTGCTTTACTGGCCGAGGGAGCCGGCGTTTGTCCACAGACAGCTTCCAGGTCATGTGGCCAGCATGACTAAGCTGCTTCTGGCGAACCAGAGCAGTGCACGGAAACGCCGTTTACCTTCCCTATTTATCTACTTGCACTTTGGCATGCTTTCGAACTGCTAGGTTGGCAGGAGCAGGGACCAAACAATGGGAGCTCACCCCATCGCGGGGATTCGAACCGTCGACCTTCTGATCTGCAAACCCTAGGCTCCGTGGTTTAGACCACAGCACCACCCATGTCCCTATATACAAACAATAAACAACCATAAAAATGGCAAAAGTGCTTTCTTTCCAAAATAGACTTCATCTTAGACAATTTCAAACACAGTAAATAAAGAGTCCACTTGTGATATTCCAGTGGTTCAGTGCTCAGATGTCATTCCACTAATTAGACGTTTCGTCGCTAAAGAGCTTAGTCATTGAACTGTCAAAATCAATTGTAACAGAATTGCACTGAATTAACATGTAGAAAAAGGAAAATTAAAAATATGTTGAGAATGCATAATTAAGGCATACCTTTGTAGTAAATAATATACAAGAGAAGACAGTATGTAAACAACTTAAAGCAGACAATAACTAGTCTGTTTGCACATACATAGTTAATACCCCCAGTCACACTAATACAAAAAATCTTTATAGAAACTTACCTGTCCCCATCTGCATAGAAGTGTCCTCACTTCTAGAGCATAGAAAGAGGATTATGTCCTTCAGTTTGTTAAACCTCCTTAGGAAACGGGTAGTGACTGCTCACAGATTTAAAGACATAGTGGTGGAAAGTCCACAAACACAGCTGCATGAATCCTGCGAACTCTAATGTTGAATGTGGAACTAGTGTACAGTCATACCTTCGTTCAGGGCTGGATTTAGATGAAGAGAGGCCTTAGGCTACTCCACTTGTGAGGCCCCTCCCAATCCCCAACCCTCATGACTAGAAGAAAATGGAAGAGTGTTATAAATAAAATTGAGTGAAGCCAAGAATGAGGGGTATTTAAAATTCTGCAATTCACAATTTCTCCTCTAAAAGACATAAGATGTTATTGTTTTTTGTTTTTTAATTTTTAATTAAGAAACATAAAAGAAATTTTTCCAAATTTTGCTTTTTACAGCACATATCCAATAAGGAAAAGGAAAAAGGAAAAAGAACAGAAAAGAAAAACACACACCAAAAAAAACATTAAAGAAAATAAGAAAAATTAACCTCTTCTCGCCACCATATTCATCTTTACAAAAGCACATAAATAAAATAGAGACTTCCACCGACCATGCAATACTTCCTTTCATTCTCTTTTTATTTTATTTTATTTCCTTGTCTTCTCAAAGCTTATTTTATTATTTTATATAAATCACTATTATTTTCTTTTTCTCTTCACGAAGTCATTCTAAACTCAACCAGATGTTTGCTTTTGGACCTTGTTTTTTAAAATATTCATTCAAGCAGTCCCATTCCTTTTTCACTTTTTGGTTTATGTCTTACTATGTCCATCAATTTAGCCAACTCCAAATACTCACTTAATTTACATAACCATTCTTCCCTGGTAGGTGTAAGCAGCAGCCGGACTCGTTACTTCACTTGTGCAAGTTTCAGGTTTATTTACAAAGACTAGCAACAAACTAGCCCCAGATCTGCAGCCCCTCCTCTGCAGACTGCTGGCTACAAGGAATGATGACTCATCTAATCTGCAGCGTTGTTCCTCCTTCCTTTAAGCCCAGGTGAGGGGCCCACCCTCTGACGTCGCTTCCATAACTTCACCTTCCCCCTCTCTTGTAACCCACCCTTTCGGCGTTCCTGCAAGCTGAGAGGTGAGACATCAGTGTCTGAGGAATTATGTTCTGATAACACTTCTTGAGCTGCACACCCCCTCCCTCAACCTCCTCCGGAACTTCACCACCAATCATCCCCCGCCTGTCTGGGCTGGCTTCCAAGTCCAATAACAGGGTGAGTTCATAGTTGGGCTCTAGCCTGACATCATCCCCCCCAGGGGCCTCCTCCTCCCCTTCTGGTCTCCCCAGTTCCCTTCTTGGAGAGTTCCAATGTGCATCCCACCATTCCTCGTCCTCACTTTCCCAATAACTGCAACCAGGCTCCGGTTCCTCTGCTTCTTCCTCCCGGACTGCTTCACCGGGTGCTTCTGTTTCTGACTCTGACTGTTCCTCAACCCAACCTTGGGGTCTTGGTTTGTTGGGGTATCTGCGATGAAACACGCTCTGTAGTCTGGAGGCATGTATATTACTCGCATTCTCCCATGAGTTCTCTTCCGGTCCATAGCCTCTCCAAGCCACTAAATACTGCACACCCCTACCCCTCCTTCGAGAGTCTAGCAACTCGCGCACCTCGTATTCCGGTTCACCCTCCACCCAAATGGGCAGTGGCGGAGGCTCTGTCCTCTCCTGATACCGGTGCCTCGGAGTTACCGGCGACAGCAGTGACCGATGGAAGACTGGGTATATCTTCATCGATGCCGGTAAGCGTAACTTGTATGACACAGGGTTGATTTGTTCAAGTACTTCAAACGGCCCCACCCTTTGCGAGTCCAGCTTACGGCAACGTCCCTTGCTCGGCCAGTCCTTTGTGGACAACCATACTAGGTCCCCCACCCTTATCTCCTTGCCTACTTGCCGGTGTTTATCAGCTTCTGCCTTGTACTGTGCCTTCGCCCTTTCGAGATGGTCCCGCAAGATACTATGTAATGCCTCCATCTCTTCCGCGAACTGTTCTGCTGCCGGCACTGCTAGACTTTCCCCCTGGCCAGGAAACGTCCTTGGATGACTACCGTGACAAGCAAAAAATGGCGTCTGCTGAGTAGACGCATGCACCGCATTATTGTAGGCGAACTCTGCCAACGCCAATTTCCCAACCCAGTCATCTTGTTGATAATTCACATAACACCGGAGATACTGTTGTAATGTGGTGTTTGTCCGCTCAGACTCTCCATTCATCTGTGGGTGACGGGCTGAGGTCTCTACACACCTCCACCTTCAGTAGTTGCATCAATCTCCTCCCAAACTGGGAGGTGAATTGCATTCCTCTATCTGACACAATCTTCCGTGGTAATCCATGCAATTTCCGTGGTAATCCATGTTCCACGAAGAGTTGAGCCGTCTCCTGTGCCGAAGGTAATTTTTTGCACGGAACAAAATGCGCCATTTTGGAAAACAAGTCCACCACCACCCAGATCACTGTCTGTCTCTGCGACTCTGGTAGGTTGGTGATGAAGTCCATAGCAACAGCCTCCCAGGACGCCTGAGGAGTAGGTAGTGGTTGCAATAGACCGGCTGGTGACTCGCGAGGCCTCTTTGCCCGTTGGCATGTTTCACAGGCCCGTACATACTCCTTGACCTCCTCCTGCATGCGTGGCCACCAGAACTCGTGAGATTAAGCGTTCCGTCTTCCACTGCCCAGTGCCCCGCCGTCGGACTATCGTGGCATTGTCTGAGCACCTTTGCTTGGAGCTCGCCTTCGGGCACGTAGAGAGCTTCCCCTTTGTACAACAACCCTCCTTTTACTGTGAAATCTGTGCGGGGGCATGGCTCTCCCCTTCTTGTAGCGCCTCTTTCTTCTTCCGAGCAAACTCATCCTCTCCCGTTCGCTTCAAAAACTCGGACTGTTCTGCGGCTGTCACTGCTGCTAAACACAGTTGCTCAGTGTTGAGGATCAGTCTTTGTTCGGGCACGGATTCAATGTCAGCGTATTCGGGCTTTCTCGACAGCGCATCAGCACCCTGGTTCTGTGAACTCGACACATATTTAATTCTAAAATTGAATCTGGCAAAGAAGTGTGCCCACCTCATCTGTCGTTGGTTCAAATTTCTGGCTGTCTGCCAATATTCCAGATTCTTGTGGTCAGTTCGTACTTCCACCTGATGCTGCGCTCCCTCCAAAAAGTGACGCCATGTTTGCAGGGCATCCTTAATGGCCAACAACTCCCGTTCCCATATTGTGTAATTCTGTTCCGACGGGTTTAGCTTTCGCGAATGAAAGGCACATGGTCTCAATTCCCCTTTTTCATCCACCTGGAGAAGCACCGCTCCTACCGCCCTATCAGAAGCATCTGTCTCCACAATCATCGGTCTATGTGGGTCCGGATGTGCCAAATACCTTTCCTCAGCAAACATGGCCTTAAGCTTCTTAAACGCACTCTGTGCTTCCTCTGTCCACCTGAATGGTTGCTTGCCTTTCAGACAATCTGTCATTGGTGCTGTGAGCCCTGAGTACCGAGGTATAAATTTCCTGTAGTAGTTGGCAAATCCCAAGAACCTTTGCACGTCCTTTCGTGTTCTGGGTTCTTGCCAAGACACAACCGCCTCCACTTTTGCAGGATCCATGTGCACACCCTCCGGGGTGATTCTGTAGCCCAAAAATTCCACTTCTGTTACGTGGAATTGGCATTTCTCCAGCTTGGCATATAGCCGATGTTCCCGCAGCCGCTGTAGCACCTCTTTCACATGTAGTACTTGTTCTTCCGGGTTCTCCGAGTAGATCAAAAGATCGTCAAGATAAGCCACCACTGATCTGTCCATGAGGTCTGACAGCAGATGATTGATGAACGCCTGAAAGGTGGCCGTGCCCGATTGTAAACCGAATGGCATCACAAGATACTCGAAGGTCCCATACCTAGTGTTAAAGGCCGTCTTCCATTCGTCACCTTCTCTCACCCGTATCAGATTATAAGCCCCCCGCAGATCGAGTTTCGTAAAAAATTTTGTCGATCTTAACCTCTCCAGTAAGTCTCCGATCCGTGGCAACGGATAACGACTGGGAATCATGCGCTGGTTGGTCCTCCTATAATCCACGACAAGCCTCCTCTCCGTGGTCCCCTTCTTGTTCACAAAGAAAACTGGAGCACCCCCCTTAGTTGGTCTAATGAAACCCCTCTCCAAATTCTTCTGCAGAAACTCCCTTAAATCTGCTAACTCCGTTTCCGACATGGAGTAGAGATGACTGGCAGGTATCTCTGCCCCTGACACCAGTTCTATTTTGCAGTCGTAAGGCCTATGAGGTGGTAACCTGTCTGCCTCCTTCTCGCAGAACACATCTCTGAAGGACTTATATTGCCGAGGTAATTGTCTCTCCTCTCCAGTGAGAGGCCCACAGACTGTCGTTCCACTGGCCTTCCCGCTGCTCTCCATTTCAATCCCCAGACAGTGGAGTCTGCAGTACACTGCAGATCATAGATCTCTGACCCCAGGAAATCATTGGGTCATGGCGCGCTAGCCAGCTCATACCTAAGACCACAGAATAGGAGGTCAACCTAGTGATGTGAAAGGCAATGATCTCTCGATGACCCGGCAACTCTAGCCCAATGGGCATCGTTGCCTCTGACACGCAGCCAGCCAGCAACGGTCTTCCGTCAATAGTCCTTACTTCTAAGGGGTCTTCCAATGACTGTGTCTCAATGCCCAACCTACTCACTAGGTCCACGTCCATAAAGTCTGTGCTAGCTCCAGAGTCAATTAGGACTTCCACACGCTCTTCTCTCCCATCTGGAAGTCTTAGCGTAGCACCCACTGGTCCCGGTGGAAGCCCTTCTGTTCTCTCTCCTCCCAACCTGAGGCTTCCAGCATGGGTTGGGGCATCTCTTTTCCCAACAACATCTCTCTGCCCTCTCCGGGCGTGACCACGTTCATCCCGGAGAGAGCTCCTCGAGGCCTTCCCACAGTGCATTGAAGAGCCATGTGATTAGCGGCACCACAGTTGAAACACAAGCGCTCCCTCCGCCTTCTCTCTCTCTCCGCCCGTGTAATGCCAGACACTCTGCCTCCTCTGAGGGAACCCAACTGCATGGGCTCCTCCACCTCCTGGCTTAGCATGCCTGTGGTCTCTAAAGGAACATTCGTTCTGTAGCTCTCAGGTCTTCCTTGCCCCCTGCGCAACTTGTCACGCGACTGGAGTCTCAGACCTAATTGTAAGGCGGCTTGCCCCACCTCTTCCAAGGTGTTCAGCCTTGGCATTTTTGCCAGCTCATCACGAATCTCTTCACAAAGTCCCGCTTTGAACAGGGCAACCAAGGCCTTTCCTTCCCATCCCAGTTGACGGGTATGCATCATAAAAGTGGACCAATACTGTGCTACAGTTCCCTTTCCTTGTCTGAGGTTCAGGAACTCCTGTTCCAACTCTGCCTCTTGTGCTGGATTCCTGAATATGCTGTCCAGGAGCTTCAAAAAGGCAGGCAAGTTTGTGAGCACACGGTCATTGGACATCAAATAAGGGGTTGTCCACTGTCTGGCCCTTCCTTCCAAAAGTCCTACAATCGTGGCTATTCTAGCCTCATCATCTCTGTACTCTTCCCCTTTAAGCCTTAGATAATAAATACAGGAAGCTCTGAAAGAATCAAACTCTGCCACGTTCCCATTGAAGCGTGGGGGAAGGGGAATTAAGGTCCTTGCCGGTTGCCTACCAGATAAGTCAGAAAGTTGTCTTGCCTGCTCTGCCGTCACTCCTTCCAGTCATGCCAACCTTATCTTTAGTTCTTGGTTCTCTGCCCAGAGAACTTGTGCCGGGTCCACGGCCGTAGTATTCTCAGGAACTGCTGCTTGTTGCCCGTGCGACTCCCCCACGGAATGCTGTTGCTGCTCCGACATCCTATCTGTTTTATCTGACGTACTTCTTGGTCAGCAGCAAGAACAGCAGATGAGATGAGCCGGACTCGTTACTTCACTTGTGCAAGTTTCAGGTTTATTTACAAAGACTAGCAACAAACTAGCCCCAGATCTGCAGCCCCTCCTCTGCAGACTGCTGGCTACAAGGAATGATGACTCATCTAATCTGCAGCGTTGTTCCTCCTTCCTTTAAGCCCAGGTGAGGGGCCCACCCTCTGACGTCGCTTCCATAACTTCACCTTCCCCCTCTCTTGTAACCCACCCTTTCGGCGTTCCGGCAAGCTGAGAGGTGAGACATCAGTGTCTGAGGAATTATGTTCTGATAACACTTCTGTTTCCTTGAGCTGCACACCCCCTCCCTCAACCTCCTCCGGAACTTCACCACCAATCATCCCCCGCCTGTCTGGGCTGGCTTCCAAGTCCGATAACAGGGTGAGTTCATAGTTGGGCTCTAGCCTGACAGTAGGTATTTGTTTCCCTTTCCAATACTTCACTACCAGTATTCTTGCCGCGAACATTGCATATAAAAATATTTTGGTTTTATCTTTTGGAATGTCATTATTTAATATTCCTAATAGAAATGCCTCTGGACTTTTACTACCGGTATGATTGATTCTTAGTATTTTCTTTAGTTCTTTATGGATCCAGCCCCAAAATTTCCCAATCTCCGGGCATGTCCACCACATATGGTAGAAGGTTCCAATCTGTTTCAAACATCTCCAGCATTTATTTTGATGTGTTTTGTTCATTTTGGCCAGCCTTTCCGGGGCCAGATACCACCAATGGTACATTTTCATATAATTTTCTCTAATTAGGTAACATGCTGTGAAGTTTATGGTTTTTGTCCATAACCTTTCCCACTCTGTATGTTCTATTGTATGACCTAAATCTTGTTCCCATTTCTTAATGGCACTTCCCTTTTCTTCTTTCTTTTGGACATTGACTTGTTTCCTCCACCAGCTCCCTATATGTTAACCAATTATCTTTCATATTATTTCTATGGATAGCCGAGGACTCTATAGGCGATAACCACCGTGGTGTTTTAGTTATTACTATTGCTTTATTCCTTTCCCATACCTCGAACAGGGCCTTCCTCACTATATGGTTAGTGAATCCTCTGTGAGCTTTTATTTTGTCATGTCCTAAATATCCATGCCACCCAAAAACTTTGTCCCAACCCTCCAAATCAAAAACCTCGTTATCTTTGAGAAGCATCCAGTCTTTCAGCCAAATCATGCATGCAGCTTCATAATATAATTTAAGGTCCGGGACTCCGAACCCTCCCTTTTCTCTTGACTCCTTCAACAGTTTGAATCTGACTCTTGGCTTTTTCCCTTGCCATATAAAAATTTTGTACCTATAATTATTGGGACTGTTTAGAATTCAAAGAGAATTTTGGGAAGAATTGACATTTTTATCATGGATATTCTACCCAATAAAGACAGGTTTAACTTACCCCATTTATCTAAATCCCTTTTTATCTCCTTCCATTTTTTGGTATAGTTATCTTTAAACAGGTTGGTATTTTTGTTTGTGATCCAAATCCCCAAATACCTTATTCATATTTTTTTAAGCCTGTTGCTCCTTCTAACTCTTCCTGTTCTCTCCCCACCCCCATATTTTTTGTTATTAATTTGGATTTTTCTTTGTTTAACTTGAATCCTTGTTTAACTTGAATTCAAACATTTTCTTTAAGGCTTCCTGTATTCCTTCCTCTGGTTTTTCTGTAATAATGATCACGTCGTCCACAAAGGCTTTGACTTTGTATCATCTATTACCTATGCTGATGCCTCCTATTTTTAGATCTTTTCTAATCACTATTAAAAGTGTTTCCAACGTTACAATAAACAGGAGTGGGGACAGGGGGCACCCTTGCCTGGTGCCTCTTTCAATTTTAATATCTTCCGTTATTTTGTTGTTTACTATTAATTTGGCTTTCTGATTTTCGTAAATCACTTTTATTCCATTTATAAATTTTTCTCCTAATTTCAAGCTTTCCATAGTGTGGATCAGAAATTTCCAGGCCACACTATCAAAAGCCTTCTCCGTGTCTACCAAAAGTTGTGCTACCTTTCTACTTGGTTTCATTTCACTATATTCCAAAAGTTTGATCACTATTCTCGTATTATTTTTTATCTGTCTCCCCTGCAGAAAGCCATTTTGGCCATTGCCTATTTTCAACCTATTTGTTGAAAATTTTATACCTGTAAAAATTTTATAATCCATGTTCAGCAGTGAAATTGGTCTGCAGTTCTTAATTATTTTTGGGTCCATCCCTTATTTAGGTAATAGGGTTATCAACGCTTCATGCCAAGAATCAGGAATTTTCCCTTTTCCCATTATCTCATTCATGATCATTTTGAGCTTTGGAGTGATTATTTCTTCTAATTTTTTACAATAATAATATATAGATATCCCATCAGGGCCTGGAGATTTTCCCACTTTCATTTTCCTTATTAGCTCTAGAATTTCGTCAGTCTCTATGTTCGAATTTAAATAGCTATGTTCAGCAGTTTCGATTTCCGGAAGTTTATTTTCTCTAACATACTCTGATTTTATTCTCTTTTTTATGTTCCAATTCGTATAATTTTTTTAATAAAAATTTCTAAACTTTGCCTTTATTTGATCAGGATCTGTAATTTCTTTACCTTGTTCTATAATCTTATTTATCACACTTTCAGCTTGTCCTTTTGTTAACCAGGACAGCATTTTACCAGGCTTGTTAGCTAATTCAAAATACCTTTGCCTTGTCCATTTGATCTTATTTTCTACCTCTTTATTTATTAAATTGGTTAAATGGGACTGAAGGATTTTTATGTTTGGGGCTATTCTCTCATTTTTAGGATTTTTGGCCAATTCTTTTTCATTCTCCCTAATCTGTTTGTTTATTTCCATAGTATTATTCTCTTTTTATTTTCTTATCCTCCCCATTAACTGTATTCCTATGCCTCTCATATATGCTTTACTCGCGTCCCAAATTATTTTCCTATCCGTTCCTTGTTTCTCATTTAACTCAAAAAATTCCTTCATCATTTCTTTTATTTTCTCTACCTTTTGTTCATCTCTCCACAATTCATCGTTCAACCTCCACCTTCCTTTAGTTTGTTTTTTAAATTTCATGTGTATCATTACCGGATTGTGGTCTGACACTGATTTATTCAAAATCTCTGCTTTCATCAAGTTTAAAGTCAATTTTTTTGAAATCCAGATTGCATCTATTCTCCCTCCCGATTTCTTAGCTTCCGTAAAACAGGTAATATCCTTCTCAGTGGGATGTTTTAGTCTCCAAGTGTCGTACAAGTTTAGATTATCAGTCATCTGAAAAAAGGAGATTGGCAGTCTGCCTGAACTCTCTCTCTCTCTCTCTCTGTTCTATCCATTTCAATGGATACAACACCATTCAAACTCCCATTAATTCTCATATTATCATTCTCATATTCCCAGTTTCTCTTCCAATTTCCTATAAAATCCTAATTTATTATTATTTGGAGCATACTCTCCTACCAGCATTATTTTTTCTTGGTTTATTTGAATTTTTACCCCTAGTAGTCTTCCTTCTTCGTCTTGAAATACTAATTGAGGGTTCAAAATTGGTTTTACATAAATTACAACCCCTCTCCTTTTCAGCTCCTGAAGCTATAAACTCCAGACCCAATTTCTTGTTTTTAGAACCCTAATATGATCTTTGGATACATGGGTCTCTTGCAAACATACATTCCCCTTGAGGTTCCAATGTCTGCAGAGCCTTTGCAGAACCTCTAAAAACTCCCGCGATGCTCGGAATTCCTCGAGGAGCTATTCCGTGCTTCTTCCCGATGGCAGCGGCTCGCCAGAAGTGTGTCACTTTCAATGTACAGAATGCTCAGTGCGGACAACCTCTCTTGAGACATCGTGGCCCTTAATTAATTTTTAATTCTTTTGAGTCTTGAAAAACTCCTCTCTCCTGAGCAGTTAGTGACAATAAAGCTAAGAAATAGCCGCAAGATTGCTTCCACATTAGGAAAGGCCATCTGAATTTTTTCCTTGTATATAATTTGATAAAGGTCTGTATGAGACAGAGAGGGCTCTTCTGTAAGCCTATGGCTTTGTCTCACGTACAGATGAATGTGCAAAATTCATCAATAAGTTTCAGGTCAATATCTTCTGGGTATGCTTCCATCAAAAGTTCAATACCTTGCTAAATTTCTTGCTTAGATGCTGTCAAATTAGCAAGAATCACTGTGCACAATACTTCTTTTTAAATTGGCTTCAAGTGCATCTAATATAGGAATAAAGGATTTTATCCTAAACCTATCTCTTGAAGAAAGTGCATCTAAGGCATCAGGTGCACTTCTGTCATTTCTTTGCCGTCCCCTCACTCTTTGTTTTGTAGTTGACATTTGGCAAGGTCGCTTTTGCTTGTTTCTCAAGCTCATCAAAATCATCTCTAATTTTCCTTTAAAAATCCAGAAGTGAACTGTCCAAACTTGCACAAGAACTCAATAACAGGTCTGATTTCTGAAGGGCTTTGCTGACCCTGTGAAAATGACCTAGCACACGAATCCAAAAATGCAGCATAAACACAAATTCCAGTTCTTCCATTTTCTGCAAAAGATTGTTAGCTTCCCATTAACATCAAAGTACAAATGCCTGAGGGAGTCTAAACCTCTTGGGCTTGCCGATCAGAAGGTCAGTGGTTCAAATCCCTGTGATGGGGTGAGCTTCCATTGCTCAGTCCCAGCTCCTGCCAACCTAGCAGTTCGAAAGCAAGCCAAAAAGTGCAAGTAGATAAATAGGTACTGGTCCCGGTGGGAAGGTAAATGGCATTTCTGTGCACTGCTCTGGTTTTGGTATTCCATTGCGCCACATGACCCAGAAAAACTGTCTGCGGACAAACGCCAGCTCCCTTGGCCTGTAAAGCAAGATGAGTGCAGCAACCCCTGAGTTGTCTGCGACTGGACTTAACTGTCAGGGGTCCTTTACCTTTTACAAATGACTGAGGGCATTAGTGATAGCACTGTTACTTTCCAAAACAGCTTCTGTGGTTTTTGTGTGTGCATCCTACCTAGTGTCTGACAAATATTTTGGCACTTTAGACTGAGGTGGCAAAAATTATTTTAGAACTGCCCATCTCTTTGTGGAGGATGAAAAGGAGGTATAAATTTCATTGATAATGCCGAAACAGTCATCAAGGCAGCAATCCACAGCTGAACAGCCCACTAGATTTAAAGAGTGACCTGCTGACTCTTGTTGCTTCAATGAGTGGTTGATGCATGAAAGCAGTGATTGGTCTTAACTTTCTTATCATGCCATTTTTTAGTTTCTGTCTCTTGCGCTTGCTAGCACCACTTTCAAATCTTTTACTCATGCTTAGATTAGAATCTTTTAAAAAAAATCTTCAACTGGATAAACTTGGGCTTCTGTCACTCTTCAGTAGCTGCCACCATTCATTGACTTCCCTATGCCTTTCTTGAGGGGCAGTGAGACCCCTCTGACTGACTCCTGGGATTTGGAGATGAAAACCCCTAACTTTGGATTTCTCCTGGAGCATTGGCACCTGCACATTTTGGGGCTTTTTCCCTCCCAGGACCCTTCTTAAGGCACTGGTAGTGGGCAGAGCGGGGGAGACTCTGTGGTCACAGCACCAGACTGGGCTTTAAAACAAAGAATAAATATTTTCCTGTATATCCCAAGGATTATGGAGGAGAGTGGTATCCAAGTTGAGTATGTGACCTCTTGCTTAGAGGATTATGGAGAAAGGCGATGGGGGGGGTGACAAAACTGATTTCCAATAAGTGTCCCCCTTTATTTCCATAGAAGTCCTTGAGTCCTTGAGTCTGTACTCTGAATAGTGCAACCAGGGACCTAAAAGGGGCAGGGCTTGTCAGTCCAACCCCTACACAGTCTCTCTCTCTCTCTCTCTCTCTCTCTCTCTCTCTCTCTCTCTCTCTCTTAATAATTTTTATTCATTTTGTAAGAAATAAAAATACAACAATACAAACATACAAAAGAAAAAGAACAAACACAACACATATATTTCTTAGCTTCACCTAATTTCCATAACATCTGGAGGTGACTTCCCTTGATCACTTCCTTCTGAATTTCATTGTATTACATCTTTGACAGTTTATTCAACATTATCTATTAACCTTTTATTAATTTAACTGAACCATTATCAATTATTATTTTACTTATTTCTACATTTACCATTCTTAACTCCAGATCCATATTTTAACACTTACAACCTATAATAACTTTTCTAAGGGAAATAATTTTCTATATATTACAATATTTATTCAGATAATCTTTAAAAAATTTCCAATCGTCTTCCACCGCCTCTTCTTTCAGGTCGCTTAGCCTCCCAGTCATTTCGGCAAGTTCCATAAAATCCATCATCTTCATTTGCCATTCATCTATCGTCGGTATCTCTTGTGTCTTCCAGTTCTTGGCAAGTAGTAATCTAGCAGCTGTTGTGGCATACAAAAAGAATGTGGTATCTTTCTTGGGGACTTCTCCCCCTATTATTCCCAATAAAAAGGCTTCTGGTTTTTTTTTAATAAAAGTGTTTTTCAACACCTTCTTCATTTCATTATAAATTCTTTCCCAGAAGTCTTTTATTTTGGGGCATGTCCACCACATGTGGTAAAAGGTCCCTTTTTCCCCCTTCACATTTCCAACACTTATTATCAGAGATATGATACATCTTAGATAATTTAACAGGTGTTAAATACCAGTGATACATCATTTTCATCATATTTTCTTTCAAAACCGTACATGCAGTAAATTTAAGGGCCTTTTCCCACAATCTCTCCCAGTCATTCAACATTATATTATATCCCACATCTTTCGCCCAATCAATCATCACCGACTTAACTTCTTCATCTTTTGTATGCCACTCCAGTAGCAAATTATAAATTCTAGAAAGATTTTTCATCTTTATATCTATTAATTCCGTCTCCAGCTTCGACTTCTCAGATTGAAAACCTGTCTTTTTCCTGAACATCTCATTAATTTGATAGTATTGCAATCAATCATTCAATCTATCTTTGAGCTGTTCATAGGATTTCAACTTTAAAAATCTTCCCTCTTCCACCAACAAATCACTGTATCAACCCCAGCACAGTCACATCTGGCCTTAAGGCAATTAGAATCATAGAATCATAGAATCATAGAGTTGGAAGGGCCATCCAGTCCAACCCCCTGCCAAGCAGGAAACTCCATCAAAGCATTCCTGACAGGTGGCTGTCAAGCCTCTGCTTAAAGACCTCCAAAGAAGGAGACTCCACCACACTCCTTGGCAGCAAATTCCACTGTCGAACAGCTCTTACTGTCAAGAAATTCTTCCTAATGTTTAGGTGGAATCTTCTTTCTTGTAGTTTGAATCCATTGCTCCGTGTCCGCTTCTCTGGAGCAGCAGAAAACAACCTTTCTCCCTCCTCTATATGACATCCTTTTATATATTTGAACATGGCTATCATATCACCCCTTAACCTTCTCTTCTCCAGGCTAAACATACCCAGCTCCCTAAGCCGTTCCTCATAAGGCATCGTTTCCAGGCCTTTGACCATTTTGGTTGCCCTCCTCTGGACACGTTCCAGCTTGTCCGTATCCTTCTTGAACTGTGGTGCCCAGAACTGGACACAGTATTCCAGGTGAGGTCTGACCAGAGCGGAATACAGTGGTACTATTACTTCCCTTGATCTAGATGCTATACTCCTATTGATGCAGCCCAGAATTGCATTGGCTTTTTTAGCTGCTGCATCACACTGTTGACTCATGTCAAGTTTGTGGTCTACCAAGACTCCTAGATCCTTTTCACATGTACTGCTCTCAAGCCAGGTGTCACCCATCCTGTATTTGTGCCTTTCATTTTTTTTGCCCAAGTGTAGTACTTTACATTTCTCCCTGTTAAAATTCATCCTGTTTGCCTTGGCCCAGTTCTCTAATCTGTTAAGGTCATTTTGAAGTGTGATCCTGTCCTCTGGGGTATTAGCCACCCCTCCCAATTTGGTGTCATCTGCAAACTTGATCAGGATGCCCTCAAGCCCATCATCCAAGTCATTGATAAAGATGTTGAATAAGACTGGGCCCAAGACAGAACCCTGTGGCACCCCACTAGTCACTTCTCTCCAGGATGAAGAGGAGCCATTGATGAGCACCCTTTGGGTTCGGTCAGTCAGCCAGTTACAAATCCACTGAATGGTAGCATTGTCTAGCCCGCATTTTACCAGCTTCTTTACAAGAATATCATGGGGCACCTTGTCAAAGGCCTTGCTGAAATCAAGATAGGCTACATCCACAGTGTTCCCTTCGTCTACCAGGCTTGTAATTCTGTCAAAAAATGAGATCAGATTAGTCTGACATGACTTATTTTTCAGAAACCCATGCTGACTTTTAGTGATCACAGCGTTCCTTTCTAGGTGCTCACAGACCGTTTGCTTAATGATCTGCTCTAGAATCTTTCCTGGTATTGATGTCAGGCTGACTGGGCGGTAATTGTTTGGGTCCTCTCTTTTCCCCTTTTTGAAAATAGGGACAACATTTGCCCTCCTCCAGTCTGCTGGGACTTCACCTGTTTTCCAGGAATTCTCAAAGATTACTGCCAGTGGTTCTGAAATCACCTCTGCCAGTTCTTTTAATACTCTGGGATGTAGTTCATCTGGCCCTGGAGACTTGAATACATCTAAACTAGCCAAGTGTTCTTGTACTACCTCCTTACTTATTCTGGGCTGTGTTTCCCCTGCTGAATCATCTGCTCCATATTCTTCAGGTCGGGCATTGTTTTCTTTTTTGGAGAAGACTGAGGCAAAGAAGGTATTGAGGAGTTCTGCCCTTTCTGCGTCCCCTGTTCGCATTTCACCTTCTTCTCCTCTAAGTGACCCCACTGCTTCCTTGTTCTTCCTTTTGCTACGGACATACCCATAAAAACCCTTTTTATTGCTTTTAACCTCTCTAGCAATATGTATAATGTATTTAATATGGTTTTGATTGGATTGTTAATTTGGAAAATTTAATAAAAATGATTTATTTAAAAAAAAGAGTTTATAAATATACTTGGACTCCATCTGGGAAAGCAATCTGGACACATTAATGCCAGTGGAGGGAGTTGAAGATATATACTTTACAACAACAAAAAAGTGAAAGGCATCACAAGCGTGGTTTTGCTCAATAAAGTGTTCAACCAGCGGAGCCTCTCTGATTTTGCCTCTAATGTGGGATCAGTATTCTAAAATACGGATCTTAACATGGCAGGTGGTGGCACCAATGTATATCAACTGACAATGTATATCTCTCACTGCCAAGGAAAAATAATAAATGAGAACAAAAAATAATAAAAGAGAACAAACCCAGCTGATGCTGACACAAAAACCTCATACAAACACTACTCATTTACTGTTTGCTTTGTTATTTGGCAGGGGTGGGGGAGACACAAGTTATTCGTACAACGTTGAAATTAACAACAGTTAGCTATGGTTTAGCTTTTCTGGCAAAGTTGTTGAGCTTTGGGTTACCAGACGTCCGGATTTTCCCAGACAACTTTGCCAATTTCTGCTTGGATAGTGCTTCCAACTGCAGTATTCCAGGAATATCTGGGAAATTCCAGTCGTATGGCAACCCTACAGTTGGCAAAGTGCTGTACCTGCAGCATCTGCAGTCACCTCAGTCACCATGCAGTCACCATGACACATGGCAAGGATTCAAAACATATTCTCGGTGTAAACTTTTTTTGTCATTAGTGCCTCTCCTAGAGCTCCATCATAGGTGGGAAGGACTTGAAACATATTCAGTCAGAACAGTGGCAATGAGACTGTCGTATAAATTGGCTACACAATGCACTTTTAAAAGTTAAATAACATTTATAAAATAGTTATGTCAAACAATATACGCTTTATACCCATTCATATAAAATGTGGAGTTTTGGTGAAAAGAGGGTGGGGGCACCCATCACTTTGTGGGTGTAGTATAGTGTTGTCTTTTGAACAATGGCCACTGTTGCCACCCAGTGATTCCTAAAGCAAAATTTGAGAACCATGTGGGGTTATGTTCTAAACAGCTTAGAGATTATTATTGTAATTATTATTAAGTGGTTTGTAAACCTTGCAAAATAAACAAACCTCTGTTTGAATTATTTCTTAAAAGTAGTAAACATTTCTAAAATCTGTGTGATTCAGTACATAGGTAGCTATGCACTATATACATATGTAATCTGAACTTCAATATCACTGCACATCAGCCACATTTTTTTAAAAAAAAAACCATCTCGTTACACCTCCAGGCCAAGTCCCATTTGTATAAATGCACATATATCACTCAGGGATGAATGGCTCACACCTAAATGTTTGGGCTCCAGTGACAAGCATTATATTTGAGCCCATTGTCGGGTCACATCAAATTCTTGTAGTGCTGTTTGAGCTGTAATGCCTCATTCAGACATACAAGTCACCACTGGATGCAGCTGAAGCCATCAAGTGAGAAGCATGCATTATACACCAGCCCTTGGGCCTAATCTTTTGCTTCTGAATGGGGGCTACAGTGACCTTCTAGATGTTCCAACTTTCAGCTCCATTTCTGGGAGAAAAGCAATAATTTCTGCAAGCAAAGCAAAGGGCATTTATAGTAACAAAGCTGTTCACATCTGCATCCTTTTGGGTGAACTGACAGCAAATAAAAAGTTAGCAAAACACAAGAAAAGAATTGCCTTCTTTAAGTCCGAATTTAGTTCTGAAATCTGCTACTTTCAAAAGCGGAAGCTATTGGCATTTAAAACAATTATCTCATCAGCATTCAATGCTCTCTGATTGTGACAGCAACACAATGATGACATTCCATTTATGGGTCTGGTCACAGACCAAATGACAGATGGCATCTCCATTTCAGTGTGCTGTCCGAAAAGGGATTTTAAAACCAAATGAGTAGCTGTCAAAGGAGTTAATGTCAAAGGATGGAACGTGTTGATTATTCATGTAATTTGGATGATGTGAAATCAGAACAAATAAACAGACTCGTATTCACTGAAACTTAGTCCCAATGCATGAAAGTTGACAAGATTGGCTCCTTTAACTGGAGTGACAAGAATGTCCTGTACTCAAGAATGCATACTACTCAATATTGTTCCCCTAGGTAACTGAAACCATCAAGCTTGATTAAGTGGCTTTCTTCCCAATTTTATTGCACAAGCAATATAATTACAATTCCACCCATGACAAATGAAGCCTTGTATTATTTTATTGGCAGGTATTGGCAGGTATGGTGGTTGACAAATACTATACTAATTTTATTTTTATTTTTAAAAAAAACAGAAACAAGAGATAAATCTAACCAGTATATAATTGTTGTGACCTAGGGGTTAGCCAAGCTGGCCATCACCAAGCGTGCAGATCCAAGGAACGAGTGGCAAAAGCATGTGCCTCTCCACTCTGGCTCAGAGTGGCTAGGAGCCTGACTGCCCATCCAAACACTCCCCGAGTGGTTCCTCTGCTGCTCTGGGTGCCCGATGAAGAGGAATCCCTTGCCAAGGGTTCAAGGGAGCCTACTCCTCTGTGGGAGGGGGAGTGCAGTCATGTAATGAGGCATATTGGGTGCTAACCTTCACACTACAAAGAACAACCTCTTGAGGTATGGAATCCTGCATGTCTGCCAGGGTACATTGTGGTTGCCTGGCTGGATCTTACTGGTGGGGAAGAAGTATAGAATCTGAATCTTGAAATCATTTATAACCAGAAGGATGCTGGTCCAAAATAGCTTCCACAGAGTCTGGTTCCCTGTAAAGAGTCTGGTTTTAAGGTTTAGGGGATTAGGGATTATAGGGTTATAGGGTTAGGACTAGGGGCCAGGGTTTAGGGCTATAGGGTTTAGGGTTATAGGGTTATAGGGTTATAGGGTTGAAGGGTTGAAGGGTTGAAGGGTTAAAGGGTTAAAGGGTTAGGGATTTAGGGTTTAGGGTTTAGGGTTTAGGGTTTAAAGTTTAAAGTTTAGGGTTTAGGGGTAGTGATAGATTTAAGGTTTAGGGTTTGTTTAGGTGTTAGGGTTAGGGCTAGGGCTAGGGCTAGGGATTAGGGATTGGGGATTAGGGATTAGGGATTATCAAATCAAATCATTTATTTAAACGGTCACAGACCAGCTTCGACTCATATAGCAATCAAATAGTAGAACATGTAAAAGATACAAAGAACATTACAAGTAAAACACGGGATTAGGGATTAGGGGTTAGGGTTAGGGTTAGGGTTAGTCTTAGGGGGGTCGGGGTAGGGAATGGGGTAGGGTTAAAATTAGCGTTAGGGTTACTGTTACGGTTATGGTTATGATTACGGTTAGGGTTACAGTTAGGGTTATATTTAGGGATAGCGTTTGGGATTGGGATTTGGTTAGGGTTAGGGTTAGGGTTAGGGTTAGGGTTAGGGTTAGGGTTAGGGTTAGGGTTAGGGTTAGGGTTAGGGTTAGGGTTAGGGTTAGGGTTAGGGTTAGGGTTAGGGTTAGGGTTAGGGTTAGGGTTAGGGTTAGGGTTAGGGTTAGGGTTAGGGTTAGGGTTAGGGTGGACCTCCCAAAAAGAAAGTTTGGGCGACCTCCCAGAAAGAAAATCCTGGCTGTGAAATACCTTCTCAAAAGAGAGTGCTGATGGGATTTGGTTTTATCAAGTATGCCTCTTACCTGAGCTGCCTCCTTCTCTTCCTCCTCCTCCTCCTCCTCCTCCTCCACATTTGGTGATCACTCGTAGCTGAGTAAGGTTGTCTTCCATAAACACGGTTTTTAACAGTGAGTTCATAAGTGACTGTGGAGGCCAATTCTGGATCCAGATGTCCTTTCACAGTGGGGACATAGGTTTCTGGGTGGGAGGTGATCATGGTAAGCATTTGTCAAATGTGCCTCTTAGCACATTCTCCCTATCCAGGGGTGGGTTAATCTTTGCTGTTGGTCATTTGTCAGAATAAATATAGATCCATACTTGAACAAAATACAGAAATCACACTCCACGAGAGAACAGTGCATTTCAGTTCATGCTTATGAACCAGGGCTTGAAGTGTTTCATCCAACTAGTGAGATTAATACTTCACATGAGAGTGCCAAACCTCTCATCCCCTGCTCCCTGAGTACATATGCAGAAAAATAGACTCATAAGTGCATTCTTCCTGATAAATAAAATTATGGTGGTACTAGACCCTTTCTCCTTCTTGTGTGTCATGCACATATTTCTGCCTTTTTATCAAAATTGATAAGCTTCAAGTAGGTCAGGTGGAGAGGAAAGCAGCTGCAGTGATCTTTACGTTGTGATTTACTTAATCAGCAGAATGTTGCTGGCCCTCTTGGGTGTCCTGGCATGAAGCACATAAAGATGAAAAAGGGTAGTAGGATGGAAATGAGGTTAGCAGAGCTCATGCGGAGAGCACACAGGGGTCTGTCATCAAAGCCCACTATTCTGAGCTCCTGTGTCTCAGGCTTTTATAGTTGTCTCTCTGAGTTTTAAAATGCCTCTATTTGGAGTTTAATTTATGGGCTCTGCTGTGTTTAGAACCACAGCCATCTTTAGTCATGATGCCTTGCGCTATAAAATTATTCCTGCACAAACCTTGCTGTACTGTATGTACTGTATAATGGCAGTATAAACAATGATTTCCCAGTTGTGTTTCTGTAAGAAATCACAGGCTTCCCCCATTCTACAAATGATCAATGAAGATTTCCTAGCTTGCAAGGCTTATCTTTTGATGAAGTTACTATTTCTCAAGCTAGACTAGAGATAGCCAGTAGCATTTCCTTTTACACAAAAGTACAACAGACTGAAAGGGACTGAAAGGGTTAAACCACAGAGCCTAGGGCTTGCTGATCAGAAGGTCGGTGGTTCAAATCCCTGCGACTGGGTGAGCTCCCGTTGCTCGGTCCCAGCTCCTGCCAACCTAGCAGTTCGAAAGCACGTCAAAGTGCAAGTAGATAAATAGGTACCGCTCTGGCGGGAAGGTAAACGGCATTTCCGTGCGCTGCTCTGGTTCGCCAGAAGCGGCTTAGTCATGCTGGCCACATGACCTGGAAGCTGTACGCCGGCTCTCGGCCAATAAAGCGAGATGAGCGCCGCAACCCCAGAGTCGGACACGACTGGACCTAATGGTCAGGGGTCCCTTGACCTTTACAACAGACTGAAATGTTTCATTTGAACTTTGCCACTATTATGTCACTAACTACAAATTCTCCAGTATTGCAGAGAGTTGCCACTGGAGAGGGCTTGTGGGCCCCAAGTGGGAATGGTGGCCTTCCTGCCTGATTTGGAAGGAGCCACCAAGCCAGAGAAGGAGGTGTCATTTGCAGCCTTCATACATGAGAGTAGGGGCCCTGGCACATGGAGGTAAGCTCTGATGTTGCTGGCCTGGAATGCCCACTCCCTGCCTTGTGTTGGTTTATTTGCTTTAGCTAAAGAAAAACGTAGGTAGGTATTTAAAAAATGAGAATTCCCTGGATGCCTAGATCCAATTTGGGGCAAGTACTCTTTGGTGAGAGAACCCCAGCAGAGATTTTAAATCACAAAATATGCAGCAAAGTAAAGCATAGAAATATAGACTATTACACCTTTAATATGCCCCCTTCTAAGTTTCTTTCAAAGAAAGAGCATAGAAAGAGACTACACTGTTATCAGTTATTTTCACCCAAAGCTAAGTAGAATAGAAACATTGCCACCCGACCCCACCCCCACTCACCATGCCCTCTTTCCCCCTTTTCTTCATAAGGTAACACTAATGTCAACAAATGAAACTGATCTGTAGAAAATGTAACTTGAAAAAAGAGACATTGCACATACTTTTGTAAACCAAGAAATCTTTAATAAAAATAAGTTTTTTTAAAAAAAAAACACCTCAGAATATGACCACATAAAAACAACTTGTCATCCTCGTGCCGACCGTTATTTGCAGTTTCTTTGTGAAAGAGTTGCAACATACCTGTCCCTCTGTGATTTCAGTTTGTTTTGATGCCAATTGAAGTAGCTATTGAAGACATGCAAAACACTTGAACTGGCTGTTGCCACCAGATCCCAAAATGCTGCAAGTTTCTGTGGGGGCCACAGTAAATCAGGTACACAGGGATGTGTCAGAATATTGTTGTTTCTTCTTCTTTTTATCTCTCTGCTTAGCCATGTTAGCAGCATAAGCAAAATCCCAGTGACTAAGAAGGCCCAAACGTGAAAACTGCAGCCCAATCATCCTGTAATACTTTGATACCCAGATTTCCCTCTCAAGGGTCAGAGAAAGCTGGGTGTCCAAAGGGTGCTACCATTTTCTTACCAATTCCTGTTTTAGAGTACTGTCTCACTGAATTCCTCTCCTACTCCCTCCTGTTGCAACTGAGTTTCCCTGAAAGTTGTGTCTACCTGATATCTGAATAGAATGGTGTTTTGCCATTTATTGGATTTTACATGATAGTAATTCTGGTTGATGCCTAATCTGGTTGATACCTGATCATCCTTCCGGCGGGAAGGTAAACGGCATTTCCATGCGCTGCTCTGGTTCGCCAGAAGCAGCTTAGTTATGCTGGCCACATGACCCGGAAGCTGCACTCTGGCTCCCTCGGCCAATTAAGCAAGATGAGCGCCACAACCCCAGAGTCATCCACGACTGGACCTAATGGTCAGGGGTCCCTTTACCTTTGTACCCCTAAATATTTTACTTTCTTTTCTACCACCAATTCTGTTACTTTTCTAAATTCATTTTTTCATTTGTTCTGTCATATTCTTTAGCAATACTTTAGTTTTACTTTTGTGCAGCTTGAAACCAGCTACCTGCCCATATTGTAAAATATGGGACAACTCTGTCTTGTTCCTTTAGTTATTTTGCATTTTTATTATTACATTATTCACTATTAGCATCACCTGTTGTGCAGAATAAATTACTTCGATTCCCTTCAAGAATGTCTGCCCAAAGTCCATCATTTCAAAAAAAGATTTCATATACTATACTTTTCCATGTATAAGACACGCCCATGTATAAGACTCCAAATAGAGAAAATGGGGGGAGATTGCCCAGAGTTGTTGCGCTTTTGGGGGGGTTGCTGAAGCCAACGATCACCTGCCCAATTGCTGCAGCAGCCAATAGCCAGCAGACCTTACAGCACCCACCAAACACCCGCAAAAATGCCATGGATAATATCCTGCTCACAACAGCTACCAATCGCTCGTCCCACCTCTCCATGCAATGTACAAGATGACCCCAAGTTTTGGACTTCCAGTCGGTCCTGACATTCCCCAATCTGACTGGGAAAAGGGGTGTCCGCACCAGCGCCGTGGCCCCCAAAACCCCCGGGAAGGGCGTCCCGGGGTCTTTAGGACCCGTTTGAGCTCATTATGCCGATCCTGCTCCCCGGGAGACCCTCGTAAGGGCTACTGAGCGCGAGCGGGAGGCGGAGCTCCAGGGTCTGCAACCCCCGTCGGGTGAAGCTGCGAGACCGTCCGTGACTGAGCGCGCTGATTTCTCCAAGATCAACAATTGGATAAGTGAGTAAAAAGAACCGATTTGAAAAGAATTAGAGACTGGCTTGGGACTTCAAACGGAGGTCCGTCCCCTGCCATTGAGATGCTGATTCAGGAAATTGCAACCGAGGCATTTGAATTGCAACATAAGATAGACTTTGTAAAGGAGATTTAACCCATTCACCACCCCTGGTCTTGGGGGTAGCTGAAGGGAAGAAGAAAAGAGACAGATATAAGGATCGATTTGGATTACTGAATTTATTGATGAGAGATTTTTGAAAAGTGAACATTGTGACTGTGGGAGCTGTGCCCACAGAAAGTGATGAAAACTTGTGGAAAGTTTTGAAAGTGCTGGAGGAATACAGAGCGGAAATGAGGAAAGGGAATGCTGAAATCCGAGACTCTATCGACAGGATAAGACATAGACTAAATGAACTGAATGCCAAACTGGATGACCAGCTGCAGGAGGAGGGGGAGATTTGTGTCAAGGCTAAGAAGAAGAAGAAGAAGAAGAAGAAGAAGAAGAAGAAGAAGAAATCAACAAAATCAAGCTGCAAGAGCACATCTTTTAAACACAGGAAAAATGGAACTGTTAAATCCAACAACAAGAAAGCAACCATAAGGAAAACCAGGAAGATTAAACCTACTAGGAAACAACAGAAAGAAGATTTAAATGCCTTGAACTTACAAGAGGAGGTTTGGTTTGAAATTTTGAAAAGGGTTACACAAGAGAGACAATGGTTCTGGACTCCAGAACCGACGGGGGAGGGTTGAGGGACATTATAGAAGTATTCTGGTTTCTTTTTGGATTTTGGATATGAATTACGGACACGGCAAAGGACTAAGAGATATTATTAAGATTGCATATTATTAGTGATAAGATAAAGATAAAATTAACATCAAGGCTACGTACCGAGGGAGCGTGGGGAGGTGGAAGGGGGAAAAATGTATTTGAAATGAAATATAAGTATGCTGAGGAGGATGTAAGTGATGGTAAAAATTTAATATTTGGAGATCAAGCAGTTGAAGATGAATTAGAAACCTGTTTAATTTTGAGATTGTAAAGAAATATGGAAACAATGGGGTGAATGTGAGGGAGTCATATGAAAATGTTAGTATAATGAATGTGACCTGGCCTGGAAAAGGGCCAGGCCTCGGCAAAGTTAAGGAAATAATAATTGAGGACAGGAAGAAAACCTGACCTCGAGGAAATGTGAAATGCCTATAAAATTGTAAAACCAAATAAAAATTATTTTAAAAAAAGGTGACCCCAAGTTTTTAGCATAATATTTTCAATGGTATTGGACAATGGTATGTCCAAGATACATTGTCAAATGCCTTCTCTGCAAACATTCTCTAACAAACATTAATGCTATGTGTCGGCACATTCTTGGGCGTTAGCTGGCTTCACAGCAAAGGTATAAACAAATTACACGATCTCCCCCCTGTAGCATGGAAGGCAGCCTCTGGTGAAATTATTGTCCCATTGTCTTCAGACACTAAATTGTTCCTGGAAGAAGACTAAAAAGTTCTTTGTTTACCACCTTTCCATTTCTTCAAGTCACGCTATTATAAAGCTCTGTCCCAGCCAAAAATGAAACTTTATTACAAGATGCACATGGTCCAATACTGTGTGGTGAAATTAATCAACATGAATTTTTTTCTTCATTTTTTGGGAACAGATGTGGTGAAGCAGTAGAGAAAAATGCATGATTACTGCTGACCAAAGGGAATATCAACAAGTGTCAGCGGCCCTTAAGACACACGAGTCTGGCTAATTAAAAAGGATGGTTTATTGCCAAGAATAAACAGAAAGTCCAGCAGTTCACTCTTGAGCAGCCTCCATAACAGCATACGATGACTCAACTGGGCTCTGGTTTTCATTTCTCTTCCTACAGAAAAAACAACGGAAATATGTCCTCTTCCTGTGCTGCTTCTCCCTCTCTCTATCTTGTAACCCTTCCCTCTGGCGAAGTTTGTAGCTTATTGTCAGGCTCTCTCTCTCTGACAGGCTGTCACTGTCTGTGTTTTCTCTCGCTCTGTCACTTGAACCTTCACCTAATTCCTGTCTGCTTGTTTCCCTGGCAAACTGCATACCATTCTCTCCCCCCCGCCACCACCGCCCTGTCCTCTAGGTTTGGGTTTACTGGGGTACCTGCTGTGGAATTCTCTCTGCAACCTCGGTACAGCGATTGTGCCACCTCGTATTCAGTGGGCCCGTTCCACCACTTCAAACGGGCCCACTCTCTGGGGATCCAATTTATGACACCACCCCTTACTAGGCAAGACTTTTGTGGACAACCACACCTGGCCCCCAACCCTTATCTCCTTGCCAATTTGTCTGTGCTTATCAGCCTCCCTCTTGTATTGTGCCTTTGCTCTTTCTAAGTGGTCTCTCAACAAGCTGCGTAGTGCAGCCATTTCCTCTGCAAATTGCAGCACTGCAAGGTTGTCTTCCTGCCCTGGAAACCCTTGTGGGTGTCGCCCTTGGCAGGCGAAGAACGGGGTCTGTTGCATAGATGAGTGCACCGCATTGTTGTAGACAAATTCGGCGAGTGTCAACTTCTCCACCCAGTCATCTTGCTGATAATTCACATAGCAGCGTAGGTACTGTTGCAAGGTGGCGTTCATTCTCTCTGACTCTCCGTTTGTCTGCAGGTGCCTAACAGGTGAAAGACTTACTTCTATCTTCAGTAGTTGCATTCGTTTCCTCCAGAACTGGGAGGTAAATTGCATTCCCCTGTCCAATAAGACATTTCGTGGCAACCTAAGCCAGCGTTTCCCAACCGGTGTGCCGCGGCACAGGAGTGTGCCGCAAGCCACCGGCTCCTGTGCCGCGGGAAGACACCGGCTGCTGTGCTTCCGGGTCGGTCCGGGCTTCCCGCGCCGACCGCCGCCTTCACGGGGCTGCCGGGCGCTTCGCCCGCTGCCTCTGCCGCCCCGGTCTTCCGGGTCGGTCCGGGCTTCCCGCGCCGACCGCTGCCTTCGCGGGGTTGCCGGGCGCTTCGCCCGCTGCCTCTGCCGCCCCGGTGCCACCAGGCTCGCTCGGGGCCGGGTGGAGGTGCTGCCGGGGGGCTGGGCGCTGGAGGGGGGCGGGCGCCTGGCCCGCCGATCTCCCGCTCCATTTTCGCCCGCCTGGGTCCTTCCCCTCCCTCCCGCCAGGGCGCGCGGACACCCCGCCCCCCGGGTCGGGGTGCATGTGGTGGTGGTGTGCCGCGAGATTTTTTTCGTGGGGCAGGTGTGCCGTTGCCCCGAGGAGGTTGGAAAACACTGACCTAAGCAGCTTGAACATGTGCTCTATGAAGAGTTCCGCAGTCTCCTGCGCCGAAGGCAGTTTCTTGCAGGGCATGAAGTGCACCATCTTATAACGGTCTGTTTCTGTGACTCCGGTAGGTCAGTGATAAAGTCCATCACTATTGCTTCCCATGGCCCTTGGGGAGTGGGAAGTTGGAAGTGGTTGAAGCAACCCTGCTGGTGTCCCAGGGGGCTCTTTTCTCGCTGGCAAACCTCGCATGCGTTGACACAGTACTTGATTTCTTCCTGCATTTTGGGGCACCAAAATTCCTACGTCACTCGTCGTTCCACCTTAAAGTGTCCGAAATGTCCCACCATAGGGCTGTCATGGCATTGCTTCAAGACCTTGGTGCGAAGCTCCCCCTCTGGGATATACAAAGCTTCCCTTTTGTACAGCAATGCTCCTCTTTCCATGAAGCCTTCCGCATTGCTCTCTCCCCACTGTATCACCTCTCTCTTCTTCATAGCAAACTCATCCTCTGCCGTCTGCTCCCAGAATTTAGACCTCTCAGCCACCGTTGAAGCCTTTTCGGACCTTTCTTGGATAGGCGTTGCTCCCGAGGAATCAAAAAGACACCGAGGTTTGGTTCAAAGAGAAAGAGTTTATTTCCTGCTCCCTGAGACAGCAGGAAAGGCACTGCGTGATCTGAGTCACAGCAAGAGCAGCTAAAAACAGTTTACATGCAGTTTATATTTCCTTCCAGGTCCCTCTTTCCCCTCCTGCGGAATTCAGCCCCCTGACCCGTTATCTGTGAGGCTATACACATAGGCTATACATCCTTGGGTAAAGGTAAACATTCCTGCTCGAGCACACTGTATCTAGAGGTAAAAGGGTCATGGGGTTACTAAGCTATGGGGGTACTTCTTTGGTGTCATATAAGATTGAGTACATCAGTGTGGTTAGTATATTTACAACCGATAAGACCCCAGCCATCCTGTCTCTACTTCTGGCTGGCAAGGCCATCCATCAAACCCGTCAAATCAGTCATCCTGTTCTTGTTCGAGGCCATCCATTATGCCTGCAACTGATTAAAGGAGTCATCCCAGGCACCTCTTCCCTGTGCCTGGGTAAGAATGTTTTGACTTGTCTTAAGCTAATGGAGTGGAGTGCTTAAGCTAATAGAGTTCGGGGCTGCCAGAGCCATCCCGAGGAATTTGGGGAATCTGGGGCCTTGATCAGGGGAATTGTACGATGGGGTTTTCAGGTTAGTGTAACCTGCTCCTTCATTCCCACCTCTTCTGTTGGACAGCCTTCTGGCTCATCCCAAGAAACTGGTCGGTATTCCTGCACTAGGGCTATAATCTGGGGCCAAATCATCCTTGACACCATTCTCTGCATCATATTCTGCAAGCATTGTAATAAGCGCAAAGAAGAAGCAAAAATAACATCATCATCAAAATTCCTCGGAACCATCCCAAATTCGGAAGCCAATCAGTTAACCAAGACATGTCCCATCCATTCCATGTTTGAACTGGAACATGGGCCACTTTTTCAATTTCCGCAGCTAAATTTCGAATAGCCTCTCCATGGTCCGAAATATTAAAACAGCAGGCGCCTCCAGTCAAATTTAGGGCGGCACAAAACCCGCCTTGTTTGGCTAGGAGGAAGTCCATTCCCAAATGAAGTTGGAGGATTACAGTGCGTGTTTCGTCTAATTGAGTGGCAATCAGGCGAAGGGCTGAAGCCGTGGCATTGGCAACAATCTCCACAATTGCCTGGAGTCTGATTATATGGTTCAGATTCCTGCTATCGCTTCATGCTGATTCCAGGAGGCCGGGTCATAATGAGCTACGATCCTCGCTGGGGGCCATTGATCCTTTCCCCAAGTTTGGGAGCTACCTCCTGCAATTGCAGCTATATCAGTAGAGCGCCGTCCCCTGCTAGGGGTGGTAGCAAGTGAGTCGTACATGGGGGAATTAAGGATGCCAGGTAGCAGACGCCATACCAACCCTTCGGGAGAAAATGGTATGCCTGCTTTCCGCATACCCAATACACATCCTGGCCTTGTCCTGACACTCCAATTTCCCCTTCCATAGCACAAACGAGGAGTTTCATGCAGCCTTGGACTGTCAGGCAGGTATGGGTTCTTCTGTTGTTGTTCACATAGGTGCACGTAGCACGGAGGGCCATGT
This sequence comes from Darevskia nairensis, assembly GCA_034642065.1. Lineage (NCBI taxonomy): Eukaryota > Metazoa > Chordata > Lepidosauria > Squamata > Lacertidae > Darevskia > Darevskia nairensis. The sequence continues at coordinate 2,110,588 of JAWWNI010000855.1, forward strand.
CAATTTTGCTGGTAGCATTAATCTGAAAGGTGTAGTTACACCGAGAGGTACCCACATATGGGGAGTCATCGGAAGCTCTGGTTTGATTCACACAAAACCATCCCGGTACCCTATATACTCGAAACGGGATGGAATGGTTCCAGAGCTGAGAGCCATTTCCCAACGGGGTAAGTGTACGCGTTGGATCTATGAGGGCGGAAGCATTCCATGGGATGGGGAGAAGGGGCATCCCAGCTAAGGCATCCGTGGGTCCCAGAGTGCAAACCGTGCAATTGGTCCGGTTAGCAGAATGGGCTACCATTTCCGCCATTTGCAACCATTTGTTGTATGTGTTGCAGGCCCCCCACTCTCTCATTAGCTGCTTAGTCACCTTGAGAGGAGCGGGTTGGCAAATGGCCAAGGGTATAATCAATGCCAATGTTAGCAATACCGGGGGTCCCAAGGGATGACCCCAAAACCTATGTCTCCAAGTGTGGTTCAGACATCCCAAAAATAAGAGACACAGCATTATGTTTGTTGTGATCACTACCATCCACAGACTCAGCTCACTTGCCAGGGGCCTGCCATTTCTGGAGATAAGGTTCTATTAAGGGGGCAAGGGCTTGCCATTGCTGATAAAGTTAGGATGGCTGCGTCCAAAGGGTGGATGTTCATTAGGGTCCTTATTTACTATTGCCACTTTAACTACAGTCCCTGCGGTTGTGCATATCCAAGGTCTTGTGATTGCCACCCTCTTTGGTCCGCCTCCCATCTACCTCAATATGTATAAAGACAAGAAAAGGAAAGAAAGAAAAGTGTCCTCTTTCACTCCAAGCTGGATGATGCTGCCGTGCGTAGAGATGCCAGCTTCCCGGGGGTGGCACTAGCAGGGCGGTCGTCCGGTGAGCCGTCGTCTGGCGAGCGCCGAGAAATGGTGAGACGAAGAGGTTGGTGTGGATCAGCCGTCACAGTCCAATCTGATGCCGCTTTCTTCACACGAGTATGGTGGACCCAAGGAGTGATGCCGGAGACTCGGACCGCGGTTGGCATGGATAGAAGCACGGTGAAAGGGCCTCGCCACCGAGGCTGGAGCGGGACTTGATGCCAGTCCTTCACCCACACCTCGACTCCGGGTTGATACTGGTGTAAAGGTTCAACAAGGACGCAAGGAGTGCGCACCTGGGTCCACCTGTTGAGAGACAAAAAGGCTTGGGACAGTGACTGTACATAATGTTCTACATCCATATCATGACATCATGGGGTATATCATTCGAACATAAGGAATAGGTCTACCAAACATAAGCTCAAAAGGAGACAGGCCTGTGTGTTTGGCTGGGAGGCTTCTGATTCTAAGAAGCGCTAGAGGTAACATTGCCACCCAGTTTCCGCCTGTCTGCTGAGTCAATTTGGCCAGCTGATTTTTCAAAGTCCGATTCATTTTCTCCACCTTCCCAGAACTTTGGGGTCTATAAGCAGTGTGCAATTTCCAATCTATCTGCAAGGTCTTTGCTAGCTCCTGCAAATCTGATGGATGAATGCTGGACCATTGTCACTTCCAATGGAGCGAGGAATTCCATATCTGGGAATAATTTTTTTCAGGAGGCACCGAGTAACTTCGTGGGCCTTTTCAGTTCTTGTTGGCCAAGTAGGTACAGACAGCGACTAAAATATAGTGATAGAACCCACACCTCGGGAGTTCAGTGAAATCTACTACAAGATATTCCATCGGCGCAGTTCCTTGGTGCTGGATTCCCGGCGGGGGCAATAGGCCGGTGCGTGGGTTATTCTTCTGGCACAGGTGGCACATCCTGGAAACCTGGGCTGTTAACTGATAGAGTCTGGAAATATAGAAGCACTTCCCTAGCTGTTTGGTCATTGCGTCTGGTCCCACGTGGGTGGCCGCATGGTATCGCTTCACTACTGATGGTCCCAAGGCTTCGGGCACCCATAGGCTCTGGTCCGGCGTCACAAACCATCCTTCAGGAGTTGTTGTTAATTTCTCTGCTTCTGCCATCAACCGCTCTTGTATTGCATAGGGTGGCTTGAGGCTAGTGTCTATGATATTTTCTGGTATGAAGAAAACCACCCTCAATAAAGCTGCTGCCATCCACGAACCAGGAAGGCCATCTTGGGTCAGCCTCATCTTTCAAGTCAGGCCTGCTGGAATATACTTCATCCATTACTTGTATGCAGTCATGCGTTGGGGGCCTATGAAGATAGAAGATAGACGGGTAGTAGCGTGGCAGGATTAAGGGCTTCAGTGACTCGGAATTGCAATCGCGGATGCATTAACAGTGCTTGGCACTTCCTCATCTTTGTTTGGGATAGAAAGTAAGTCCCTTTCATGTCCAACAAGGCTGGCACAGCATGAGGAGTGACACATGTAGTATCCTGTCCAAAGGTGAATTTGTCTGCCTTCGTGATTAAAGTAGCTACAGCACACACAGCTCGCAAGGGCAAACCTTGCTCCGTAACAGTCAGTTTTTCAAACAGATAGGCTATGGACTGCTGCCAGCTACCCAACTTTTGACAGCGGACACCCTTAGCGATACATTGTTATTTATCTACGTACAGGGTAAAGGGTTAGGGTTAGGGTTAGGGTTAGGGTTAGGGTTAGGGTTAGGGTTAGGGTTAGGGTTAGGGTTAGGGTTAGGGTTAGGGTTAGGGTTAGGGTTAGGTGGTGGAAACAAAAGCGTTTTTTTCCTATGCTAGAAAATAAGGGCTCGGCGACTTCACCTGCGAAAAACCTTTTTTTGAAAAAAGTCACAATTTCAACAAAAATCTGACGTTATCCAATTCTCTCAAAAATGGTGCCAAATAGTTGCAAATTCTCCACTGAGAGGTTTGGCAGTGGAAACAGAAGCGTTTTTATCCTATCCCAGAAAATTAGGGCTCGTTGACTTCACCTGCTGAAAAACATTTTTTGAAAATCTCACAATTTGAACAAAATCTGACGTTATCCAATTCTCTCAAAAATCGTGCCAAATTGTTGCCAATTATCTCCTGAGAAATTTACCGTTGGAAATAAAAGTGTTTTTATCGGACGCTAGAAAATCAGGCCTCGGCGACTTCACTTGTGGAAAAACCTTTTTTGAAAACTTCACAATTTCACCAAAAATCTGACTTTTTTCAGTTCACTCAAAAATGGTGCCAAACTGTTGTAAATTCTCCCCTGAACGATTTCACAATGGAAACAGAAGCATTTTTATCCTATGCCAGAATATCAAGCCTCAGTGACTTCACCTGCAGAAAACTTTTTTTGAAAAAAGTCACAATTTCACCAAAAATCTGACGTTATCCAATTCTCTCAAAAATGGTGCCAAATAGTTGCAAATTCTACCCCGAAAGATTTCGAAGTGGAAACAATAGTGCGTTTATCCTTGGCTAGAAAATCAGGGTTAGGGTTAGGGTTAGGGTTAGGGTTAGGGTTAGGGTTAGGGTTAGGGTTAGGGTTAAGGGTTAGGGTTAGGGTTAGGGTTAGTTGGTGGAAACAAAAGCGTTTTTTCCCTACGCTAGAAAATCAGGGCTCGGCGACTTCAACTGCGGAAAAAACTTTTTTTGAAAATTTCACAATTTCACCAAAAATCTGACATTATCCAATTCTCTCAAAAATAGTGCCAAAGTTTTGCAAATTCTCCCCTGAAAGCTTTGGTGGTGGAAACAGAAGCTTTTTTATCCTTGGCCAGAAAATCAGGGCTCGGCGTTTTAATTTGGGGAAAACGTTTTTCGAAAATCTCACAATTTTAACAAAAATCTGACGTTACCCAATTCTCTCAAAAATCGTGCCAAATTGTTGCCAATTCTCTCCTGAGAAATTTAGCGTTGGAAATAAAAGTGTTTTTATCGGACGCTAGAAAATCAGGCCTCGGCGACTTCACTTGTGGAAAAACCTTTTTTGAAAAAAGTCACAATTTCACCAAAAATCTGACTTTTTCAATTCACTCAAAAATGGTGCCAAACTGTTGCAAATTCTCCCCTGAAAGATTTCACAGTGGAAACAAGCGTTTTTATCCTACGCTAGAAAATCAGGCCTCGGCGACTTCACCTGCGGAAAAACCTTTTTTGAAAACGTCACAATTTCACCCAAACTCTGACGGTATGCAATTCTCTCAAAATTGGTGCCAAACTGTTGCAAATTCTCCCCTGAAAGATTTCACAGTGGAAACAGAAGCGTTTTTTCCCCTACGCTAGAAAATCAGGCTTCGGCGACTTAACCTGCGGAAAAACTTTTTTTGAAAAAAGTCACAATTTCACCAAAAATCTGACGTTATCCAATTCTCTCAAAAATGGTGCCAAATAGTTGCAAATTCTACCCCGAAAGATTTTACAGTGGAAACAGAAGCGTTTTTATCCTATGCCAGGAAATCAGGGCTCGGTGACTTCACCTGCTGAAAAACATTTTTTGAAAATTTCACAATTTCACCCAAACACTGAGGTTATGCTATTCTCTCAAAATTGGTGCCAAACTGTTGAATATCTCCCCTGAAAGATTTCGCAGTGGAAACAATAGTGTTTTTCCTTGGCTAGAAGATTAGGGTTAGGGTTAGGGTTAGGGTTAGGGTTAGGGTTAGGGTTAGGGTTAGGGTTAGGGTTAGGGTTAGGGTTAGGGTTAGGGTTAGGGTTAGGGTTAGGGTTAGGGTTAGGGTTAGGGTTAGGGTTAGGGTTAGGGTTAGGGTTAGGGTTAGGGTTAGTTTGTGGAAAGAAAAGCGTTTATTTCCTACGCTAGAAAATCAGGCCTTGGTGACTTCACCCGAGGAAAAACCTTTTTTGAAAATTTCACAATTTCACTCAAAATTTGACGTTATCCAATTCTGTAAAAAAAATGGTGCCAAACAGTTAAAAATTCTCCCCTGGGGGGTTTGGAGTTGGAAACAGAACCGTTTTTGTACTACGCTAAAAGATCAGGCTTTGGAGACTTGACCTGTGGAAAAAACTTTTTTGAAAATTCACAATTTCACCAAAAATCTGACGTTATCCAATTCTCTCAAAAATCGTGCCAAATTGTTGCAAATTCTCCCCTGAGAAGTTTGATTGTGGAAATAGAAGCGTTTTTATCCGGTGCTAGAAAATCAGGCCTCGGCGACTTCACCTGCAGAAAACCTTTTTTTTGAAAAAAGTCACAATTTCACCCAAATTCTGACGTTAGGCAATTCTCTCAAAATTGGTGCCAAACTGTTGCAAATTCTCGCCTGAAAGATTTCACAGTGAAAATAGAAGCGTTTTTATCCTACGCTAGAAAATCAGGCCTCGGTGACTTCACCTATGGGAAATTTTTTTTTTTAAAAAAGTCACAATTTCACCAAAAATCTGACGTTATCCAGTTCTCTCAAAAATGGTGCCAAATAGTTGCAAAGTCTACCCCGAAAGATTTCGCAGTGGAAACAATAGTGCGTTTATCCTTGGCTAGAAAATCAGGGTTAGGGTTAGGGTTAGGGTTAGGGTTAGGGTTAGGGTTAGGGTTAGGGTTAGGGTTAGGGTTAGGGTTAGGGTTAGGGTTAGGGTTAGGGTTAAGGTTAGGGTTAGGGTTAGGGTAAGGTGGTGGAAACAAAAGCGTTTTTTCCCACGCTGGAAAATCAGGGCTCGGCGACTTCACCTGTGGAAAAAACCTTTTTTGGAAATTTCACAATTTCACCAAAAATTTGAGGTTATCCAATTCACTCAAAAATGGTGCCAAATTGTTGTAAATTATCCCCCAAAAGATTTCACAGTGGAAACAGAAGTGTTTTTATCCTATCCCAGAAAATTAGGGCTCGATGACTTCACCTGCTAAAAATTTTTTTTTGAAAATCTCACAATTTGAACAAAATCTGATGTTATCCAATTCTCTCAAAAATGGAGCCAAATTGTTGCAAATTCTCCCCAGAGAGGTTTGGCGGGGGAAACAAAAGGGTTTTTATCCAACGCTGGAAAGTCAGGCCTCGGCGACTTCACCTGTGGAGAAAACCTTTTTTGAAAAAAGTCACAATTTCACCAAAAAGCCAAGTACATGCCAACTAGCTTCTTTCAGGTCGAAATGCATAGAAAACACACCAGCAAGTTTCCATCGTGTTCATTTCCAAAGTTAGGTGTATTTGAGCTGTTAATGCAAAATCACGCAAATAAGCCAAACTGAACGTTAGAAAAGCCAAGTATTTCCGAACTAGCTTCTTTCAGGTCGAAATGCATAGAAAACACCCCAACAAGTTTCCATCGTGTTCATTTCCAAAGTTAGCTGTATTTGAGATGTTAATGCAAAATCACGCAAATAAGCCAAACTAAACGTTACAAAAGCCAAGTACATCCGAACTAGCTTCCTTCAGGTCGAAATGCATAGAAAACACACCAAGAAGTTTCCATCGTGTTCATTTCCAAAGTTAGGTGTATTTGAGCTGTTAATGCAAAATCACGCAAGTAAGCCAAACTGAACGTTAGAAAAGCCAAATACATCCGAACTAGCTTCTTTCAGGTCGAAATGCATAGAAAACATACCAACAAGTTTCCATCGTGTTCATTTCCAAAGTTAGGTGTATTTGAGCTGTTAATGCAAAATCACGCAAATAAGCCAAACTGAAGGTTAGAAAAGCTAAGTACATCCCAACTAGCTTCTTTCAGATCGAAATGCATAGAAAACACACCAACAAGTTTCCATCGTGTTCATTTCCAAAGTTAGCTGTATTTGAGCTGTTAATGCAAAATCACGCAAATAACCCAAACTGAACGTTAGAAAAGCCAAGTACATCCCAACTAGCTTCTTTCAGGTCGAAATGCATAGAAAACAAACCAACAAGTTTCCATCGTGTTCATTTCCAAAGTTAGGTGTATTTGAGCAGTTAATGCGAAATCACGCAAATAAGCCAAACGGAACATTAGAAAAGCCAAGTACATGCCAACTAGCTTCTTTCAGGTCGAAATGCATAGAAAACAAACCAGCAAGTTTCCATCGTGTTCATTTAAAAAGTTAGGTGTATTTGAGCTGTTAATGCAAAATCACGCAAGTAAGCCAAACTGAACGTTAGAAAAGCCAAATACATCCGAACTAGCTTCTTTCAGGTCGAAATGCATAGAAAACACACCAGCAAGTTTCCCTTGCGTTCATTTCCAAAGTTAGGTGTATTTGAGCTGTTAATGCAAAATCACACAAATAAGCCAAACTGAACGTTAGAAAAGCCAAATACATCCGAACTAGCTTCTTTCAGGTCGAAATGCATAGAAAACACACCAACAAGTTTCCATCGTGTTCATTTCCAAAGTTAGGTGTATTTGAGCTGTTAATGCAAAATCACGCAAATAAGCCAAACTGAAGGTTAGAAAAGCTAAGTACATCCCAACTAGCTTCTTTCAGATCGAAATGCATAGAAAACACACCAACAAGTTTCCATCTTGTTCATTTCCAAAGTTAGCTGTATTTTAGCTGTTAATGGAAAATCACGCAAATAAGCCAAACTGAACGTTACAAACGCCAAGTACATCCGAACTAGCTTCTTTCAAGTCGAAATGCACAGAAAACACACCAACAAGTTTCCATCGTGTTCATTTCCAAAGTTAGCTGTATTTGAGCTGTTAATGCAAAATCACGCAAATAAGCCAAACTGAACCTTAGAAAAGCCAAGTACATCCCAACTAGCTTCTTTCAGGTCGAAATGCATAGAAAACACACCAACAAGTTTCCATCGTGTTCATTTCCAAAGTTAGCTGTATTTGAGCTGTTAATGCAAAATCACGCAAGTAAGCCAAACTGAACGTTAGAAAAGCCAAATACATCCGAAATAGCTTCTTTCAGGTCGAAATGCATAGAAAACACACTAACAAGTTTCCATCGTGTTCATTTCCAAAGTTAGCTGTATTTGAGCTGTTAATGCAAAATCACGCAAGTAAGCCAAACTGAACGTTAGAAAAGCCAAATACATCCGAACTAGCTTCTTTCAGGTCGAAATGCATAGAAAACACAACAACAAGTTTCCATCGTGTTCATTTCCAAAGTTAGGTGTATTTGAGCTGTTAATGCAAAATCACGGGAATAAGCCAAACTGAACGTTACAAAAGCCAAGTACATCCGAACTAGCTTCTTTCAGGTCGAAATGCATAGAAAACAGACCAACAAGTTTCCATCGTGTTCATTTCCAAAGTTAGGTGTATTTGAGCTGTTAATGCAAAATCACGCAAATAAGCCAAACTGAACGTTACAAAAGCCAAGTACATCCGAACTAGCTTCTTTCAGGTCGAAATGCATAGAAAACACACCAACAAGTTTCCATCGTGTTCATTTCCAAAGTTAGCTGTATTTGAGCTGTTAATGCAAAATCACGCAAATAAGCCAAACTGAACGTTACAAAAGCCAAGTACATCCTAACTAGCTTCTTTCAGGTCAAAATGCATAGAAAACACACCAGCAAGTTTCCATCGTGTTCATTTCCAAAGTTAGCTGTATTTGAGCTGTTAATGCAAAATCACGCAAGTAAGCCAAACTGAACGTTAGAAAAGCCAAATACATCCGAACTATCTTCTTTCAGGTCGAAATGCATAGAAAACACAACAACAAGTTTCCATCGTGTTCATTTCCAAAGTTAGCTGTATTTGAGCTGTTAATGCAAAATCACGCAAATAAGCCAAACTGAACGTTACAAAAGCCAAGTACATCCGAACTAGCTTCTTTCAGGTCGAAATGCATAGAAAACACACCAACAAGTTTCCATCTTGTTCATTTCCAAAGTTAGCTGTATTTGAGCTGTTAATGGAAAATCACGCAAATAAGCCAAACTGAACGTTACAAACGCCAAGTGCATCCGAACTAGCTTCTTTCAAGTCGAAATGCACAGAAAACACACCAACAAGTTTCCATCGTGTTCATTTCCAAAGTTAGCTGTATTTGAGCTGTTAATGCAAAATCACGCAAATAAGCCAAACTGAACGTTAGAAAAGCCAAGTACATCCCAACTAGCTTCTTTCAGGTCGAAATGCATAGAAAACACACCAACAAGTTTCCATCGTGTTCATTTCCAAAGTTAGCTGTATTTGAGCTGTTAATGCAAAATCACGCAAGTAAGCCAAACTGAACGTTAGAAAAGCCAAATACATCCGAAATAGCTTCTTTCAGGTCGAAATGCATAGAAAACACACTAACAAGTTTCCATCGTGTTCATTTCCAAAGTTAGCTGTATTTGAGCTGTTAATGCAAAATCACGCAAGTAAGCCAAACTGAACGTTAGAAAAGCCAAATACATCCGAACTAGCTTCTTTCAGGTCGAAATGCATAGAAAACACAACAACAAGTTTCCATCGTGTTCATTTCCAAAGTTAGGTGTATTTGAGCTGTTAATGCAAAATCACGCAAATAAGCCAAACTGAACGTTACAAAAGCCAAGTACATCCGAACTAGCTTCTTTCAGGTCGAAATGCATAGAAAACACACCAACAAGTTTCCATCTTGTTCATTTCCAAAGTTAGCTGTATTTGAGCTGTTAATGGAAAATCACGCAAATAAGCCAAACTGAACGTTACAAACGCCAAGTACATCCGAACTAGCTTCTTTCAGGTCGAAATGCACAGAAAACACACCAACAAGTTTCCATCGTGTTCATTTCCAAAGTTAGCTGTATTTGAGCTGTTAATGCAAAATCACGCAAATAAGCCAAACTGAACGTTAGAAAAGCCAAGTACATCCCAACTAGCTTCTTTCAGGTCGAAATGCATAGAAAACACACCAACAAGTTTCCATCGTGTTCATTTCCAAAGTTAGCTGTATTTGAGCTGTTAATGCAAAATCACGCAAGTAAGCCAAACTGAACGTTAGAAAAGCCAAATACATCCGAACTAGCTTCGTTCAGGTCGAAATGCATAGAAAACACACCAACAAGTTTCCATCGTGTTCATTTCCAAAGTTAGCTGTATTTGAGCTGTTAATGCAAAATCACGCAAGTAAGCCAAACTGAACGTTACAAAAGCTAAGTACATCCCAATTAGCTTCTTTCAGGTCGAAAAGCATAGAAAACACACCAACAAGTTTCCATCGTGTTCATTTCCAAAGTTAGCTGTATTTGAGCTATTAATGCAAAATCACGCAAGTAAGCCAAACTGAACGTTAGAAAAGCCAAATACATCCGAACTAGCTTCTTTCAGGTCAAAATGCATAGAAAACACAACAACAAGTTTCCATCGTGTTCATTTCCAAAGTTAGGTGTATTTGAGCTGTTAATGCAAAATCACGCAAATAAGCCAAACTGAACGTTAGAAAAGCCAAGTACATCCCAACTAGCTTCTTTCAGGTCGAAATGCATAGAAAACACACCAACAAGTTTCCATCGTGTTCATTTCCAAAGTTAGCTGTATTTGAGCTGTTAATGCAAAATCACGCAAGTAAGCCAAACTGAAAGTTACAAAAGCTAAGTACATCCCAATTAGCTTCTTTCAGGTCGAAATGCAGAGAAAACACACCAACAAGTTTCCATCGTGTTCATTTCCAAAGTTAGCTGTATTTGAGCTGTTAATGCAAAATCACGCAAGTAAGCCAAACTGAACGTTAGAAAAGCCAAATACATCCGAAATAGCTTCTTTCAGGTCGAAATGCATAGAAAACACACCAACAAGTTTCCATCGTGTTCATTTCCAAAGTTAGCTGTATTTGAGCTGTTAATGCAAAATCACGCAAGTAAGCCAAACTGAACGTTAGAAAAGCCAAGTACATCCCAACTAGCTTCTTTCAGGTCGAAATGCATAGAAAACACACCAACAAGTTTCCATCGTGTTCATTTCCAAAGTTAGCTGTATTTGAGCTGTTAATGCAAAATCACGCAAGTAAGCCAAACTGAACTTTAGAAAAGCCAAGTACATCCGAACTAGCTTCTTTCACGTCGAAATGCATAGAAAACAGACCAACAAGTTTCCATCGTGTTCATTTCCAAAGTTACGTGTATTTGAGCTGTTAATGCAAAATCACGCAAATAAGCCAAACTGAACGTTAGAAAATCCAAGTACATCCCAACTAGCTTCTTTCAGGTCGAAATGCATAGAAAACACACCAACAAGGTTCTATAGTGTTCATTTCCAAAGTTAGTTGTATTCGAGCTGTTAATGCAGAATCACGCAAGTAAGCCAAACTGAATGTTAGAAAAGCCAAATACATCCGAACTAGCTTCTTTCAGGTCGAAATGCATAGAAAACACACCAACAAGTTTCCATCGTGTTCATTTCCAAAGTTAGCTGTATTTGAGCTGTTAATGCAAAATCACGCAAGTAAGCCAAACTGAACGTTACAAAAGCTAAGTACATCCCAATTAGCTTCTTTCAGGTCGAAATGCATAGAAAACACACCAACAAGTTTCCATCGTGTTCATTTCCGAAGTTAGCTGTATTTGAGCTGTTAATGCAAAATCACGCAAGTAAGCCAAACTGAACGTTACAAAAGCTAAGTACATCCCAATTAGCTTCTTTCAGGTCGAAATGCATAGAAAACACACCAACAAGTTTCCATCGTGTTCATTTCCAAAGTTAGCTGTATTTGAGCTGTTAATGCAAAATCACGCAAATAAGCCAAACTGAACTTTAGAAAAGCCAAGTATATCCGAACTAGCTTCTTTCAGGTCGAAATGCATAGAATACACCCCAACAAGTTTCCATCGTGTTCATTTCCAAAGTTAGGTGTATTTGAGCTGTTAATGCAAAATCACGGGAATAAGCCAAACTGAACGTTACAAAAGCCAAGTACATCCGAACTAGCTTCTTTCAGGTCGAAATGCATAGAAAACAGACCAACAAGTTTCCATCGTGTTCATTTCCAAAGTTAGGTGTATTTGAGCTGTTAATGCAAAATCACGCAAATAAGCCAAACTGAACGTTACAAAAGCCAAGTACATCCGAACTTGCTTCTTTCAGGTCGAAATGCATAGAAAACACACCAACAAGTTTCCATCGTGTTCATTTCCAAAGTTAGCTGTATTTGAGCTGTTAATGCAAAATCACGCAAATAAGCCAAACTGAACGTTACAAAAGCCAAGTACATCCTAACTAGCTTCTTTCAGGTCAAAATGCATAGAAAACACACCAGCAAGTTTCCATCGTGTTCATTTCCAAAGTTAGCTGTATTTGAGCTGTTAATGCAAAATCACGCAAGTAAGCCAAACTGAACGTTAGAAAAGCCAAATACATCCGAACTATCTTCTTTCAGGTCGAAATGCATAGAAAACACAACAACAAGTTTCCATCGTGTTCATTTCCAAAGTTAGCTGTATTTGAGCTGTTAATGCAAAATCACGCAAATAAGCCAAACTGAACGTTACAAAAGCCAAGTACATCCGAACTAGCTTCTTTCAGGTCGAAATGCATAGAAAACACACCAACAAGTTTCCATCTTGTTCATTTCCAAAGTTAGCTGTATTTTAGCTGTTAATGGAAAATCACGCAAATAAGCCAAACTGAACGTTACAAACGCCAAGTACATCCGAACTAGCTTCTTTCAAGTCGAAATGCACAGAAAACACACCAACAAGTTTCCATCGTGTTCATTTCCAAAGTTAGCTGTATTTGAGCTGTTAATGTAAAATCACGCAAATAAGCCAAACTGAACCTTAGAAAAGCCAAGTACATCCCAACTAGCTTCTTTCAGGTCGAAATGCATAGAAAACACACCAACAAGTTTCCATCGTGTTCATTTCCAAAGTTAGCTGTATTTGAGCTGTTAATGCAAAATCACGCAAGTAAGCCAAACTGAACGTTAGAAAAGCCAAATACATCCGAACTAGCTTCTTTCAGGTCGAAATGCATAGAAAACACAACAACAAGTTTCCATCGTGTTCATTTCCAAAGTTAGGTGTATTTGAGCTGTTAATGCAAAATCACGCAAATAAGCCAAACTGAACGTTAGAAAAGCCAAGTACATCCGAACTAGCTTCTTTCAGGTCGAAATGCATAGAAAACACACCAACAAGTTTCCATCGTGTTCATTTCCAAAGTTAGCTGTATTTGAGCTGTTAATGCAAAATCACGCAAATAAGCCAAACTGAACTTTAGAAAAGCCAAGTATATCCGAACTAGCTTCTTTCAGGTCGAAATGCATAGAATACACCCCAACAAGTTTCCATCGTGTTCATTTCCAAAGTTAGGTGTATTTGAGCTGTTAATGCAAAATCACGGGAATAAGCCAAACTGAACGTTACAAAAGCCAAGTACATCCGAACTAGCTTCTTTCAGGTCGAAATGCATAGAAAACAGACCAACAAGTTTCCATCGTGTTCATTTCCAAAGTTAGGTGTATTTGAGCTGTTAATGCAAAATCACGCAAATAAGCCAAACTGAACGTTACAAAAGCCAAGTACATCCGAACTAGCTTCTTTCAGGTCGAAATGCATAGAAAACACACCAACAAGTTTCCATCGTGTTCATTTCCAAAGTTAGCTGTATTTGAGCTGTTAATGCAAAATCACGCAAATAAGCCAAACTGAACGTTACAAAAGCCAAGTACATCCTAACTAGCTTCTTTCAGGTCAAAATGCATAGAAAACACACCAGCAAGTTTCCATCGTGTTCATTTCCAAAGTTAGCTGTATTTGAGCTGTTAATGCAAAATCACGCAAGTAAGCCAAACTGAACGTTAGAAAAGCCAAATACATCCGAACTATCTTCTTTCAGGTCGAAATGCATAGAAAACACAACAACAAGTTTCCATCGTGTTCATTTCCAAAGTTAGCTGTATTTGAGCTGTTAATGCAAAATCACGCAAATAAGCCAAACTGAACGTTACAAAAGCCAAGTACATCCGAACTAGCTTCTTTCAGGTCGAAATGCATAGAAAACACACCAACAAGTTTCCATCTTGTTCATTTCCAAAGTTAGCTGTATTTGAGCTGTTAATGGAAAATCACGCAAATAAGCCAAACTGAACGTTACAAACGCCAAGTGCATCCGAACTAGCTTCTTTCAAGTCGAAATGCACAGAAAACACACCAACAAGTTTCCATCGTGTTCATTTCCAAAGTTAGCTGTATTTGAGCTGTTAATGCAAAATCACGCAAATAAGCCAAACTGAACGTTAGAAAAGCCAAGTACATCCCAACTAGCTTCTTTCAGGTCGAAATGCATAGAAAACACACCAACAAGTTTCCATCGTGTTCATTTCCAAAGTTAGCTGTATTTGAGCTGTTAATGCAAAATCACGCAAGTAAGCCAAACTGAACGTTAGAAAAGCCAAATACATCCGAAATAGCTTCTTTCAGGTCGAAATGCATAGAAAACACACTAACAAGTTTCCATCGTGTTCATTTCCAAAGTTAGCTGTATTTGAGCTGTTAATGCAAAATCACGCAAGTAAGCCAAACTGAACGTTAGAAAAGCCAAATACATCCGAACTAGCTTCTTTCAGGTCGAAATGCATAGAAAACACAACAACAAGTTTCCATCGTGTTCATTTCCAAAGTTAGGTGTATTTGAGCTGTTAATGCAAAATCACGCAAATAAGCCAAACTGAACGTTAGAAAAGCCAAGTACATCCGAACTAGCTTCTTTCAGGTCGAAATGCATAGAAAACACACCAACAAGTTTCCATCGTGTTCATTTCCAAAGTTAGCTGTATTTGAGCTGTTAATGCAAAATCACGCAAATAAGCCAAACTGAACGTTACAAAAGCCAAGTACATCCGAACTAGCTTCTTTCAGGTCGAAATGCAGAGAAAACACACCAACAAGTTTCCATCTTGTTCATTTCCAAAGTTAGCTGTATTTGAGCTGTTAATGGAAAATCACGCAAATAAGCCAAACTGAACGTTACAAACGCCAAGTACATCTGAACTAGCTTCTTTCAGGTCGAAATGCACAGAAAACACACCAACAAGTTTCCATCGTGTTCATTTCCAAAGTTAGCTGTATTTGAGCTGTTAATGCAAAATCACGCAAGTAAGCCAAACTGAACGTTAGAAAAGCCAAATACATCCGAACTAGCTTCTTTCAGGTCGAAATGCATAGAAAACACAACAACAAGTTTCCATCGTGTTCATTTCCAAAGTTAGCTGTATTTGAGCTGTTAATGCAAAATCACGCAAGTAAGCCAAACTGAACGTTACAAAAGCTAAGTACATCCCAATTAGCTTCTTTCAGGTCGAAATGCAGAGAAAACACACCAACAAGTTTCCATCGTGTTCATTTCCAAAGTTAGCTGTACTTGAGCTGTTAATGCAAAATCACGCAAGTAAGCCAAACTGAACGTTAGAAAAGCCAAATACATCCGAAATAGCTTCTTTCAGGTCGAAATGCATAGAAAACACACTAACAAGTTTCCATCGTGTTCATTTCCAAAGTTAGCTGTATTTGAGCTGTTAATGCAAAATCACGCAAGTAAGCCAAACTGAACGTTAGAAAAGCCAAGTACATCCGAACTAGCTTCTTTCACGTCGAAATGCATAGAAAACAGACCAACAAGTTTCCATCGTGTTCATTTCCAAAGTTAGGTGTATTTGAGCTGTTAATGCAAAATCACGCAAATAAGCCAAACTGAACGTTAGAAAATCCAAGTACATCCCAACTAGCTTCTTTCAGGTCGAAATGCATAGAAAACACACCAACAAGGTTCTATCGTGTTCATTTCCAAAGTTAGTTGTATTCGAGCTGTTAATGCAGAATCACGCAAGTAAGCCAAACTGAATGTTAGAAAAGCCAAATACATCCGAACTAGCTTCTTTCAGGTCGAAATGCATAGAAAACACACCAACAAGGTTCCATCGTGTTCATTTCCAAAGTTAGCTGTATTTGAGCTGTTAATGCAAAATCACGCAAGTAAGCCAAACTGAACGTTAGAAAAGCCAAGTACATCCGAACTAGCTTCTTTCACGTCGAAATGCATAGAAAACAGACCAACAAGTTTCCATCGTGTTCATTTCCAAAGTTAGGTGTATTTGAGCTGTTAATGCAAAATCACGCAAATAAGCCAAACTGAACGTTAGAAAATCCAAGTACATCCCAACTAGCTTCTTTCAGGTCGAAATGCATAGAAAACACACCAACAAGGTTCTATCGTGTTCATTTCCAAAGTTAGTTGTATTCGAGCTGTTAATGCAGAATCACGCAAGTAAGCCAAACTGAATGTTAGAAAAGCCAAATACATCCGAACTAGCTTCTTTCAGGTCGAAATGCATAGAAAACACACCAACAAGTTTCCATCGTGTTCATTTCCAAAGTTAGCTGTATTTGAGCTGTTAATGCAAAATCACGCAAGTAAGCCAAACTGAACGTTAGAAAAGCCAAATACATCCGAACTAGCTTCTTTCAGGTCGAAATGCATAGAAAACACAACAACAAGTTTCCATCGTGTTCATTTCCAAAGTTAGCTGTATTTGAGCTGTTAATGCAAAATCACGCAAGTAAGCCAAACTGAACGTTACAAAAGCTAAGTACATCCCAATTAGCTTCTTTCAGGTCGAAATGCAGAGAAAACACACCAACAAGTTTCCATCGTGTTCATTTCCAAAGTTAGCTGTACTTGAGCTGTTAATGCAAAATCACGCAAGTAAGCCAAACTGAACGTTAGAAAAGCCAAATACATCCGAAATAGCTTCTTTCAGGTCGAAATGCATAGAAAACACACTAACAAGTTTCCATCGTGTTCATTTCCAAAGTTAGCTGTATTTGAGCTGTTAATGCAAAATCACGCAAGTAAGCCAAACTGAACGTTAGAAAAGCCAAGTACATCCGAACTAGCTTCTTTCACGTCGAAATGCATAGAAAACAGACCAACAAGTTTCCATCGTGTTCATTTCCAAAGTTAGGTGTATTTGAGCTGTTAATGCAAAATCACGCAAATAAGCCAAACTGAACGTTAGAAAATCCAAGTACATCCCAACTAGCTTCTTTCAGGTCGAAATGCATAGAAAACACACCAACAAGGTTCTATCGTGTTCATTTCCAAAGTTAGTTGTATTCGAGCTGTTAATGCAGAATCACGCAAGTAAGCCAAACTGAATGTTAGAAAAGCCAAATACATCCGAACTAGCTTCTTTCAGGTCGAAATGCATAGAAAACACACCAACAAGGTTCCATCGTGTTCATTTCCAAAGTTAGCTGTATTTGAGCTGTTAATGCAAAATCACGCAAGTAAGCCAAACTGAACGTTAGAAAAGCCAAGTACATCCGAACTAGCTTCTTTCACGTCGAAATGCATAGAAAACAGACCAACAAGTTTCCATCGTGTTCATTTCCAAAGTTAGGTGTATTTGAGCTGTTAATGCAAAATCACGCAAATAAGCCAAACTGAACGTTAGAAAATCCAAGTACATCCCAACTAGCTTCTTTCAGGTCGAAATGCATAGAAAACACACCAACAAGGTTCTATCGTGTTCATTTCCAAAGTTAGTTGTATTCGAGCTGTTAATGCAGAATCACGCAAGTAAGCCAAACTGAATGTTAGAAAAGCCAAATACATCCGAACTAGCTTCTTTCAGGTCGAAATGCATAGAAAACACACCAACAAGGTTCCATCGTGTTCATTTCCAAAGTTAGTTGTATTCGAGCTGTTAATGCAGAATCACGCAAGTAAGCCAAACTGAATGTTAGAAAAGCCAAATACATCCGAACTAGCTTCTTTCAGGTCGAAATGCATAGAAAACAGACCAACAAGTTTCCATCGTGTTCATTTCCAAAGTTAGCTGTATTTGAGCTGTTAATGCAAAATCACGCAAGTAAGCCAAACTGAACGTTACAAAAGCTAAGTACATCCCAATTAGCTTCTTTCAGGTCGAAATGCATAGAAAACAAACCAACAAGTTTCCATCGTGTTCATTTCCGAAGTTAGCTGTATTTGAGCTGTTAATGCAAAATCACGCAAGTAAGCCAAACTGAACGTTACAAAAGCTAAGTACATCCCAATTAGCTTCTTTCAGGTCGGAATGCATAGAAAACACACCAACAAGTTTCCATCGTGTTCATTTCCAAAGTTAGCTGTATTTGAGCTGTTAATGCAAAATCACGCAAATAAGCCAAACTGAACTTTAGAAAAGCCAAGTATATCCGAACTAGCTTCTTTCAGGTCGAAATGCGTAGAATACACCCCAACAAGTTTCCATCGTGTTCATTTCCAAAGTTAGGTGTATTTGAGCTGTTAATGCAAAATCACGGGAATAAGCCAAACTGAACGTTAGAAAAGCCAAGTACATCCGAACTAGCTTCTTTCAGGTCGAAATGCATAGAAAACAGACCAACAAGTTTCCATCGTGTTCATTTCCAAAGTTAGGTGTATTTGAGCTTTTAATGCAAAATCACGCAAATAAGCCAAACTGAACGTTACAAAAGCCAAGTACATCCGAACTAGCTTCTTTCAGGTCGAAATGCATAGAAAACACACCAACAAGTTTCCATCGTGTTCATTTCCAAAGTTAGCTGTATTTGAGCTGTTAATGCAAAATCACGCAAATAAGCCAAACTGAACGTTACAAAAGCCAAGTACATCCTAACTAGCTTCTTTCAGGTCAAAATGCATAGAAAACACACCAGCAAGTTTCCATCGTGTTCATTTCCAAAGTTAGCTGTATTTGAGCTGTTAATGCAAAATCACGCAAGTAAGCCAAACTGAACGTTAGAAAAGCCAAATACATCCGAACTATCTTCTTTCAGGTCGAAATGCATAGAAAACACAACAACAAGTTTCCATCGTGTTCATTTCCAAAGTTAGCTGTATTTGAGCTGTTAATGCAAAATCACGCAAATAAGCCAAACTGAACGTTACAAAAGCCAAGTACATCCGAACTAGCTTCTTTCAGGTCGAAATGCATAGAAAACACACCAACAAGTTTCCATCTTGTTCATTTCCAAAGTTAGCTGTATTTGAGCTGTTAATGGAAAATCACGCAAATAAGCCAAACTGAACGTTACAAACGCCAAGTTCATCCGAACTAGCTTCTTTCAAGTCGAAATGCACAGAAAACACACCAACAAGTTTCCATCGTGTTCATTTCCAAAGTTAGCTGTATTTGAGCTGTTAATGCAAAATCACGCAAATAAGCCAAACTGAACGTTAGAAAAGCCAAGTAGATCCCAACTAGCTTCTTTCAGGTCGAAATGCATAGAAAACACACCAACAAGTTTCCATCGTGTTCATTTCCAAAGTTAGCTGTATTTGAGCTGTTAATGCAAAATCACGCAAGTAAGCCAAACTGAACGTTAGAAAAGCCAAATACATCCGAAATAGCTTCTTTCAGGTCGAAATGCATAGAAAACACACTAACAAGTTTCCATCGTGTTCATTTCCAAAGTTAGCTGTATTTGAGCTGTTAATGCAAAATCACGCAAGTAAGCCAAACTGAACGTTACAAAAGCCAAGTACATCCGAACTAGCTTCTTTCAGGTCAAAATGCATAGAAAACACACCAGCAAGTTTCCATCGTGTTCATTTCCAAAGTTAGCTGTATTTGAGCTGTTAATGCAAAATCACGCAAGTAAGCCAAACTGAACGTTACAAAAGCCAAGTACATCCGAACTAGCTTCTTTCTGGTCAAAATGCATAGAAAACACACTAACAAGTTTCCATCATGTTCATTTCCAAAGTTAGCTGTATTTGAGCTGTTAATGCAAAATCACGCAAGTAAGCCAAACTGAACGTTACAAAAGCCAAGTACATCCTAACTAGCTTCTTTCAGGTCAAAATGCATAGAAAACACACCAGCAAGTTTCCATCGTGTTCATTTCCAAAGTTAGCTGTATTTGAGCTGTTAATGCAAAATCACGCAAGTAAGCCAAACTGAACGTTAGAAAAGCCAAATACATCCGAACTATCTTCTTTCAGGTCGAAATGCATAGAAAACACAACAACAAGTTTCCATCGTGTTCATTTCCAAAGTTAGCTGTATTTGAGCTGTTAATGCAAAATCACGCAAATAAGCCAAACTGAACGTTACAAAAGCCAAGTACATCCGAACTAGCTTCTTTCAGGTCGAAATGCATAGAAAACACACCAACAAGTTTCCATCTTGTTCATTTCCAAAGTTAGCTGTATTTGAGCTGTTAATGGAAAATCACGCAAATAAGCCAAACTGAACGTTACAAACGCCAAGTACATCCGAACTAGCTTCTTTCAGGTCGAAATGCAAAGAAAACACACCAACAAGTTTCCATCGTGTTCATTTCCAAAGTTAGCTGTATTTGAGCTGTTAATGCAAAATCACGCAAATAAGCCAAACTGAACGTTAGAAAATCCAAGTACATCCCAACTAGCTTCTTTCAGGTCGAAATGCATAGAAAACACACCAACAAGGTTCCATCGTGTTCATTTCCAAAGTTAGCTGTATTTGAGCTGTTAATGCAAAATCACGCAAATAAGCCAAACTGAACGTTAGAAAAGCCAAATACATCCGAACTAGCTTCTTTCAGGTCGAAATGCATAGAAAACACACCAACAAGGTTCCATCGTGTTCATTTCCAAAGTTAGGTGTATTCGAGCTGTTAATGCAAAATCACGCAAGTAAGCCAAACTGAATGTTAGAAAAGCCAAATACATCCGAACTAGCTTCTTTCAGGTCGAAATGCAAAGAATACACACCAACAAGTTTCCATCGTGTTCATTTCCAAAGTTAGCTGTATTTGAGCTGTTAATGCAAAATCACGCAAGTAAGCCAAACTGAACGTTACAAAAGCTAAGTACATCCCAATTAGCTTCTTTCAGGTCGAAATGCATAGAAAACACACCAACAAGTTTCCATCGTGTTCATTTCCAAAGTTAGCTGTATTTGAGCTGTTAATGCAAAATCACGCAAATAAGCCAAACTGAACTTTAGAAAAGCCAAGTATATCCGAACTAGCTTCTTTCAGGTCGAAAAGCATAGAATACACCCCAACAAGTTTCCATCGTGTTCATTTCCAAAGTTAGGTGTATTTGAGCTGTTAATGCAAAATCACGGGAATAAGCCAAACTGAA
Organism: Darevskia nairensis; assembly: GCA_034642065.1. Taxonomy (NCBI): domain Eukaryota; kingdom Metazoa; phylum Chordata; class Lepidosauria; order Squamata; family Lacertidae; genus Darevskia; species Darevskia nairensis. The sequence continues at coordinate 2,131,426 of JAWWNI010000855.1, forward strand.
CGTTACAAAAGCCAAGTACATCCGAACTAGCTTCTTTCAGGTCGAAATGCATAGAAAACAGACCAACAAGTTTCCATCGTGTTCATTTCCAAAGTTAGGTGTATTTGAGCTGTTAATGCAAAATCACGCAAATAAGCCAAACTGAACGTTACAAAAGCCAAGTACATCCGAACTAGCTTCTTTCAGGTCGAAATGCATAGAAAACACACCAACAAGTTTCCATCGTGTTCATTTCCAAAGTTAGCTGTATATGAGCTGTTAATGCAAAATCACGCAAATAAGCCAAACTGAACGTTACAAAAGCCAAGTACATCCTAACTACCTTCTTTCAGGTCGAAATGCATAGAAAACACACCAGCAAGTTTCCATCGTGTTCATTTCCAAAGTTAGCTGTATTTGAGCTGTTAATGCAAAATCACGCAAGTAAGCCAAACTGAACATTAGAAAAGCCAAATACATCCGAACTATCTTCTTTCAGGTCGAAATGCATAGAAAACACAACAACAAGTTTCCATCGTGTTCATTTCCAAAGTTAGCTGTATTTGAGCTGTTAATGCAAAATCACGCAAATAAGCCAAACTGAACGTTACAAAAGCCAAGTACATCCGAACTAGCTTCTTTCAGGTCGAAATGCATAGAAAACACACCAACAAGTTTCCATCTTGTTCATTTCCAAAGTTAGCTGTATTTGAGCTGTTAATGCAAAATCACGCAAGTAAGCCAAACTGAACTTTAGAAAAGCTAAGTACATCCCAATTAGCTTCTTACAGGTCGAAATGCATAGAAAACACACCAACAAGGTTCCATCGTGTTCATTTCCAAAGTTAGGTGTATTTGAGCTGTTAATGCAAAATCACGCAAGTAAGCCAAACTGAACGTTAGAAAAGCCAAATACATCCGAACCAGCTTCTTTCATGTCGAAATGCATAGAAAACACACCAACAAGTTTCCATCGTGTTCATTTCCAAAGTTAGCTGTATTTGAGCTGTTAATGCAAAATCACGCAAATAAGCCAAACTGAACATTACAAAAGCCAAGTACATCCCAACTAACTTCTTTCAGGTCGAAATGCAAAGAAAACACACCAACAAGGTTCCATCGTGTTCATTTCCAAAGTTAGCTGTATTTGAGCTGTTAATGCAAAATCACGCAAGTAAGCCAAACTAGACGTTAGAAAAGCCAAATACATCCGAACTAGCTTCTTTCAGGTCGAAATGCATAGAAAACACACCAACAAGGTTCCATCGTGTTCATTTCCAAAGTTAGCTGTATTTGAGCTGTTAATGCAAAATCACGCAAGTAAGCCAAACTGAACGTTACAAAAGCCAAATACATCCGAAATAGCTTCTTTCAGGTCGAAATGCATAGAAAACACACCAACAAGCTTCCATCGTGTTCATTTCCAAAGTTAGCTGTATTTGAGCTGTTAATGCAAAATCACGCAAGTAAGCCAAACTGAACGCTACAAAAGCCAAATACATCCGAACTAGCATCTTTCATGTCGAAATGCATAGAAAACACACCAACAAGTTTCCATCGTGTTCATTTCCAAAGTTAGCTGTATTTGAGCTGTTAATGCAAAATCACGCAAATAAGCCAAACTGAACATTACAAAAGCCAAGTACATCCCAACTAACTTCTTTCAGGTCGAAATGCATAGAAAACACACCAACAAGGTTCCATCGTGTTCATTTCCAAAGTTAGCTGTATTTGAGCTGTTAATGCAAAATCACGCAAGTAAGCCAAACTAGACGTTAGAAAAGCCAAATACATCCGAACTAGCTTCTTTCAGGTCGAAATGCATAGAAAACACACCAAAAAGGTTCCATCGTGTTCATTTCCAAAGTTAGCTGTATTTGAGCTGTTAATGCAAAATCACGCAAGTAAGCCAAACTGAACGTTACAAAAGCCAAATACATCCGAAATAGCTTCTTTCAGGTCGAAATGCATAGAAAACACACCAACAAGGTTCCATCGTGTTCATTTCCAAAGTTAGCTGTATTTGAGCTGTTAATGCAAAATCACGCAAATAAGCCAAACTGAACATTACAAAAGCCAAGTACATCCCAACTAACTTCTTTCAGGTCGAAATGCATAGAAAACACACCAACAAGGTTCCATCGTGTTCATTTCCAAAGTTAGCTGTATTTGAGCTGTTAATGCAAAATCACGCAAGTAAGCCAAACTGAACGTTACAAAAGCCAAATACATCCGAAATAGCTTCTTTCAGGTCGAAATGCATAGAAAACACACCAACAAGGTTCCATCGTGTTCATTTCCAAAGTTAGCTGTATTTGAGCTGTTAATGCAAAATCACGCAAGTAAGCCAAACTGAACGCTACAAAAGCCAAATACATCCGAAATAGCTTCTTTCAGGTCGAAATGCATAGAAAACACAACAACAAGTTTCCATCGTGTTCATTTCCAAAGTTAGGTGTATTTGAGCTGTTAATTCAAAATCACGCAAATAAGCCAAACTGAACGTTAGAAAAGCCAAGTACATCTGAACTAGCTTCTTTCAGGTCGAAATGCAAAGAAAACACCCCAACAAGTTTCCATCGTGTTCATTTCCAAAGTTAGGTGTATTTGAACTGTTAATGCAAAATCACGGGAATAAGCCAAACTGAACGTTACAAAAGCCAAGTACATCCGAACTAGCTTCTTTCAGGTCGAAATGCATAGAAAACACACCAACAAGGTTCCATCGTGTTCATTTCCAAAGTTAGGTGTATTTGAGCTGTTAAGGCAAAATCACGCAAATAAACCAAACTGAACGTTACAAAAGCCAAGTACATCCGAACTAGCTTCTTTCAGGTCGAAATGCATAGAAAACACACCAACAAGTTTCCATCGTGTTCATTTCCAAAGTTAGCTGTATTTGAGCTGTTAATGCAAAATCACGCAAATAAGCCAAACTGAACGATACAAAAGCCAAGTACATCCCAACTAGCTTCTTTCAGGTCGAAATGCATAGAAAACACACCAACAAGGTTCCATCGTGTTCATTTCCAAAGTTAGCTGTATTTGAGCTGTTAATGCAAAATCACGCAAGTAAGCCAAACTAGACGTTAGAAAAGCCAAATACATCCGAACTAGCTTCTTTCAGGTCGAAATGCATAGAAAACACACCAACAAGGTTCCATCGTGTTCATTTCCAAAGTTAGCTGTATTTGAGCTGTTAATGCAAAATCACGCAAGTAAGCCAAACTGAACGTTACAAAAGCCAAATACATCCGAAATAGCTTCTTTCAGGTCGAAATGCATAGAAAACACACCAACAAGGTTCCATCGTGTTCATTTCCAAAGTTAGCTGTATTTGAGCTGTTAATGCAAAATCACGCAAGTAAGCCAAACTGAACGTTAGAAAAGCTAAGTACATCCCAATTAGCTTCTTTCAGGTCGAAATGCATAGAAAACACACCAACAAGTTTCCATCGTGTTCATTTCCAAAGTTAGCTGTATTTGAGCTGTTAATGCAAAATCACGCAAATAAGCCAAACTGAACTTTAGAAAAGCCAAGTATATCCGAACTAGCTTCTTTCAGGTCGAAATGCATAGAATACACCCCAACAAGTTTCCATCGTGTTCATTTCCAAAGTTAAGTGTATTTGAGCTGTTAATGCAAAATCACGGGAATAAGCCAAACTGAACGTTACAAAAGCCAAGTACATCCGAACTAGCTTCTTTCAGGTCGAAATGCATAGAAAACAGACCAACAAGTTTCCATCGTGTTCATTTCCAAAGTTAGGTGTATTTGAGCTGTTAATGCAAAATCACGCAAATAAGCCAAACTGAACGTTACAAAAGCCAAGTACATCCGAACTAGCTTCTTTCAGGTCGAAATGCATAGAAAACACACCAACAAGTTTCCATCGTGTTCATTTCCAAAGTTAGCTGTATTTGAGCTGTTAATGCAAAATCACGCAAATAAGCCAAACTGAACGTTACAAAAGCCAAGTACATCCTAACTACCTTCTTTCAGGTCGAAATGCATAGAAAACACACCAGCAAGTTTCCATCGTGTTCATTTCCAAAGTTAGCTGTATTTGAGCTGTTAATGCAAAATCACGCAAGTAAGCCAAACTGAACGTTAGAAAAGCCAAATACATCCGAACTATCTTCTTTCAGGTCGAAATGCATAGAAAACACAACAACAAGTTTCCATCGTGTTCATTTCCAAAGTTAGCTGTATTTGAGCTGTTAATGCAAAATCACGCAAGTAAGCCAAACTGAACTTTAGAAAAGCTAAGTACATCCCAATTAGCTTCTTACAGGTCGAAATGCATAGAAAACACACCAACAAGGTTCCATCGTGTTCATTTCCAAAGTTAGGTGTATTTGAGCTGTTAATGCAAAATCACGCAAGTAAGCCAAACTAGACGTTAGAAAAGCCAAATACATCCGAACTAGCTTCTTTCAGGTCGAAATGCATAGAAAACACACCAACAAGGTTCCATCGTGTTCATTTCCAAAGTTAGCTGTATTTGAGCTGTTAATGCAAAATCACGCAAGTAAGCCAAACTGAACGTTACAAAAGCCAAATACATCCGAAATAGCTTCTTTCAGGTCGAAATGCATAGAAAACACACCAACAAGGTTCCATCGTGTTCATTTCCAAAGTTAGCTGTATTTGAGCTGTTAATGCAAAATCACGCAAGTAAGCCAAACTGAACGTTAGAAAAGCTAAGTACATCCCAATTAGCTTCTTTCAGGTCGAAATGCATAGAAAACACACCAACAAGTTTCCATCGTGTTCATTTCCAAAGTTAGCTGTATTTGAGCTGTTAATGCAAAATCACGCAAATAAGCCAAACTGAACTTTAGAAAAGCCAAGTATATCCGAACTAGCTTCTTTCAGGTCGAAATGCATAGAATACACCCCAACAAGTTTCCATCGTGTTCATTTCCAAAGTTAAGTGTATTTGAGCTGTTAATGCAAAATCACGGGAATAAGCCAAACTGAACGTTACAAAAGCCAAGTACATCCGAACTAGCTTCTTTCAGGTCGAAATGCATAGAAAACAGACCAACAAGTTTCCATCGTGTTCATTTCCAAAGTTAGGTGTATTTGAGCTGTTAATGCAAAATCACGCAAATAAGCCAAACTGAACGTTACAAAAGCCAAGTACATCCGAACTAGCTTCTTTCAGGTCGAAATGCATAGAAAACACACCAACAAGTTTCCATCGTGTTCATTTCCAAAGTTAGCTGTATTTGAGCTGTTAATGCAAAATCACGCAAATAAGCCAAACTGAACGTTACAAAAGCCAAGTACATCCTAACTACCTTCTTTCAGGTCGAAATGCATAGAAAACACACCAGCAAGTTTCCATCGTGTTCATTTCCAAAGTTAGCTGTATTTGAGCTGTTAATGCAAAATCACGCAAGTAAGCCAAACTGAACGTTAGAAAAGCCAAATACATCCGAACTATCTTCTTTCAGGTCGAAATGCATAGAAAACACAACAACAAGTTTCCATCGTGTTCATTTCCAAAGTTAGCTGTATTTGAGCTGTTAATGCAAAATCACGCAAGTAAGCCAAACTGAACTTTAGAAAAGCTAAGTACATCCCAATTAGCTTCTTACAGGTCGAAATGCATAGAAAACACACCAACAAGGTTCCATCGTGTTCATTTCCAAAGTTAGGTGTATTTGAGCTGTTAATGCAAAATCACGCAAGTAAGCCAAACTGAACGTTAGAAAAGCCAAATACATCCGAACTAGCTTCTTTCATGTCGAAATGCATAGAAAACACACCAACAAGTTTCCATCGTGTTCATTTCCAAAGTTAGCTGTATTTGAGCTGTTAATGCAAAATCACGCAAGTAAGCCAAACTGAACGTTACAAAAGCTAAGTACATCCCAATTAGCTTCTTTCAGGTCGAAATGCATAGAAAACACACCAACAAGTTTCCATCGTGTTCATTTCCAAAGTTAGCTGTATTTGAGCTGTTAATGCAAAATCACGCAAATAAGCCAAACTGAACTTTAGAAAAGCCAAGTATATCCGAACTAGCTTCTTTCAGGTCGAAATGCATAGAATACACCCCAACAAGTTTCCATCGTGTTCATTTCCAAAGTTAGGTGTATTTGAGCTGTTAATGCAAAATCACGGGAATAAGCCAAACTGAACGTTACAAAAGCCAAGTACATCCGAACTAGCTTCTTTCAGGTCGAAATGCATAGAAAACAGACCAACAAGTTTCCATCGTGTTCATTTCCAAAGTTAGGTGTATTTGAGCTGTTAATGCAAAATCACGCAAATAAGCCAAACTGAACGTTACAAAAGCCAAGTACATCCGAACTAGCTTCTTTCAGGTCGAAATGCATAGAAAACACACCAACAAGGTTCCATCGTGTTCATTTCCAAAGTTAGGTGTATTTGAGCTGTTAAGGCAAAATCACGCAAATAAACCAAACTGAACGTTACAAAAGCCAAGTACATCCGAACTAGCTTCTTTCAGGTCGAAATGCATAGAAAACACACCAACAAGTTTCCATCGTGTTCATTTCCAAAGTTAGCTGTATTTGAGCTGTTAATGCAAAATCACGCAAATAAGCCAAACTGAACGATACAAAAGCCAAGTACATCCCAACTAGCTTCTTTCAGGTCGAAATGCATAGAAAACACACCAACAAGGTTCCATCGTGTTCATTTCCAAAGTTAGCTGTATTTGAGCTGTTAATGCAAAATCACGCAAGTAAGCCAAACTAGACGTTAGAAAAGCCAAATACATCCGAACTAGCTTCTTTCAGGTCGAAATGCATAGAAAACACACCAACAAGGTTCCATCGTGTTCATTTCCAAAGTTAGCTGTATTTGAGCTGTTAATGCAAAATCACGCAAGTAAGCCAAACTGAACGTTACAAAAGCCAAATACATCCGAAATAGCTTCTTTCAGGTCGAAATGCATAGAAAACACACCAACAAGGTTCCATCGTGTTCATTTCCAAAGTTAGCTGTATTTGAGCTGTTAATGCAAAATCACGCAAGTAAGCCAAACTGAACGTTAGAAAAGCTAAGTACATCCCAATTAGCTTCTTTCAGGTCGAAATGCATAGAAAACACACCAACAAGTTTCCATCGTGTTCATTTCCAAAGTTAGCTGTATTTGAGCTGTTAATGCAAAATCACGCAAATAAGCCAAACTGAACTTTAGAAAAGCCAAGTATATCCGAACTAGCTTCTTTCAGGTCGAAATGCATAGAATACACCCCAACAAGTTTCCATCGTGTTCATTTCCAAAGTTAAGTGTATTTGAGCTGTTAATGCAAAATCACGGGAATAAGCCAAACTGAACGTTACAAAAGCCAAGTACATCCGAACTAGCTTCTTTCAGGTCGAAATGCATAGAAAACAGACCAACAAGTTTCCATCGTGTTCATTTCCAAAGTTAGGTGTATTTGAGCTGTTAATGCAAAATCACGCAAATAAGCCAAACTGAACGTTACAAAAGCCAAGTACATCCGAACTAGCTTCTTTCAGGTCGAAATGCATAGAAAACACACCAACAAGTTTCCATCGTGTTCATTTCCAAAGTTAGCTGTATTTGAGCTGTTAATGCAAAATCACGCAAATAAGCCAAACTGAACGTTACAAAAGCCAAGTACATCCTAACTACCTTCTTTCAGGTCGAAATGCATAGAAAACACACCAGCAAGTTTCCATCGTGTTCATTTCCAAAGTTAGCTGTATTTGAGCTGTTAATGCAAAATCACGCAAGTAAGCCAAACTGAACGTTAGAAAAGCCAAATACATCCGAACTATCTTCTTTCAGGTCGAAATGCATAGAAAACACAACAACAAGTTTCCATCGTGTTCATTTCCAAAGTTAGCTGTATTTGAGCTGTTAATGCAAAATCACGCAAGTAAGCCAAACTGAACTTTAGAAAAGCTAAGTACATCCCAATTAGCTTCTTACAGGTCGAAATGCATAGAAAACACACCAACAAGGTTCCATCGTGTTCATTTCCAAAGTTAGGTGTATTTGAGCTGTTAATGCAAAATCACGCAAGTAAGCCAAACTGAACGTTAGAAAAGCCAAATACATCCGAACTAGCTTCTTTCATGTCGAAATGCATAGAAAACACACCAACAAGTTTCCATCGTGTTCATTTCCAAAGTTAGCTGTATTTGAGCTGTTAATGCAAAATCACGCAAGTAAGCCAAACTGAACGTTACAAAAGCTAAGTACATCCCAATTAGCTTCTTTCAGGTCGAAATGCATAGAAAACACACCAACAAGTTTCCATCGTGTTCATTTCCAAAGTTAGCTGTATTTGAGCTGTTAATGCAAAATCACGCAAATAAGCCAAACTGAACTTTAGAAAAGCCAAGTATATCCGAACTAGCTTCTTTCAGGTCGAAATGCATAGAATACACCCCAACAAGTTTCCATCGTGTTCATTTCCAAAGTTAGGTGTATTTGAGCTGTTAATGCAAAATCACGGGAATAAGCCAAACTGAACGTTACAAAAGCCAAGTACATCCGAACTAGCTTCTTTCAGGTCGAAATGCATAGAAAACAGACCAACAAGTTTCCATCGTGTTCATTTCCAAAGTTAGGTGTATTTGAGCTGTTAATGCAAAATCACGCAAATAAGCCAAACTGAACGTTACAAAAGCCAAGTACATCCGAACTAGCTTCTTTCAGGTCGAAATGCATAGAAAACACACCAACAAGGTTCCATCGTGTTCATTTCCAAAGTTAGCTGTATTTGAGCTGTTAATGCAAAATCACGCAAGTAAGCCAAACTGAACGCTACAAAAGCCAAATACATCCGAAATAGCTTCTTTCAGGTCGAAATGCATAGAAAACACAACAACAAGTTTCCATCGTGTTCATTTCCAAAGTTAGGTGTATTTGAGCTGTTAATTCAAAATCACGCAAATAAGCCAAACTGAACGTTAGAAAAGCCAAGTACATCTGAACTAGCTTCTTTCAGGTCAAAATGCAAAGAAAACACCCCAACAAGTTTCCATCGTGTTCATTTCCAAAGTTAGGTGTATTTGAGCTGTTAATGCAAAATCACGGGAATAAGCCAAACTGAACGTTACAAAAGCCAAGTACATCCGAACTAGCTTCTTTCAGGTCGAAATGCATAGAAAACACACCAACAAGGTTCCATCGTGTTCATTTCCAAAGTTAGGTGTATTTGAGCTGTTAAGGCAAAATCACGCAAATAAGCCAAACTGAACGTTACAAAAGCCAAGTACATCCGAACTAGCTTCTTTCAGGTCGAAATGCATAGAAAACACACCAACAAGTTTCCATCGTGTTCATTTCCAAAGTTAGCTGTATTTGAGCTGTTAATGCAAAATCACGCAAATAAGCCAAACTGAACGATACAAAAGCCAAGTACATCCCAACTAGCTTCTTTCAGGTCGAAATGCATAGAAAACACACCAACAAGTTTCCATCGTGTTCATTTCCAAAGTTAGCTGTATTTGAGCTGTTAATGCAAAATCACGCAAGTAAGCCAAACTGAACTTTAGAAAAGCCAAGTACATCCGAACTAGCTTCTTTCACGTCGAAATGCATAGAAAACAGACCAACAAGTTTCCATCGTGTTCATTTCCAAAGTTAGGTGTATTTGAGCTGTTAATGCAAAATCACGCAAATAAGCCAAACTGAACGTTAGAAAATCCAAGTACATCCCAACTAGCTTCTTTCAGGTCGAAATGCATAGAAAACACACCAACAAGGTTCCATCGTGTTCATTTCCAAAGTTAGGTGTATTCGAGCTGTTAATGCAAAATCACGCAAGTAAGCCAAACTGAATGTTAGAAAAGCCAAATACATCCGAACTAGCTTCTTTCAGGTCGAAATGCATAGAATACACACCAACAAGTTTCCATCGTGTTCATTTCCAAAGTTAGCTGTATTTGAGCTGTTAATGCAAAATCACGCAAGTAAGCCAAACTGAACGTTACAAAAGCTAAGTACATCCCAATTAGCTTCTTTCAGGTCGAAATGCATAGAAAACACACCAACAAGTTTCCATCGTGTTCATTTCCAAAGTTAGCTGTATTTGAGCTGTTAATGCAAAATCACGCAAATAAGCCAAACTGAACTTTAGAAAAGCCAAGTATATCCGAACTAGCTTCTTTCAGGTCGAAATGCATAGAATACACCCCAACAAGTTTCCATCGTGTTCATTTCCAAAGTTAGGTGTATTTGAGCTGTTAATGCAAAATCACGGGAATAAGCCAAACTGAACGTTACAAAAGCCAAGTACATCCGAACTAGCTTCTTTCAGGTCGAAATGCATAGAAAACAGACCAACAAGTTTCCATCGTGTTCATTTCCAAAGTTAGGTGTATTTGAGCTGTTAATGCAAAATCACGCAAATAAGCCAAACTGAACGTTACAAAAGCCAAGTACATCCGAACTAGCTTCTTTCAGGTCGAAATGCATAGAAAACACACCAACAAGGTTCCATCGTGTTCATTTCCAAAGTTAGCTGTATTTGAGCTGTTAATGCAAAATCACGCAAGTAAGCCAAACTAGACGTTAGAAAAGCCAAATACATCCGAACTAGCTTCTTTCAGGTCGAAATGCATAGAAAACACACCAACAAGGTTCCATCGTGTTCATTTCCAAAGTTAGCTGTATTTGAGCTGTTAATGCAAAATCACGCAAGTAAGCCAAACTGAACGTTACAAAAGCCAAATACATCCGAAATAGCTTCTTTCAGGTCGAAATGCATAGAAAACACACCAACAAGGTTCCATCGTGTTCATTTCCAAAGTTAGCTGTATTTGAGCTGTTAATGCAAAATCACGCAAGTAAGCCAAACTGAACGCTACAAAAGCCAAATACATCCGAAATAGCTTCTTTCAGGTCGAAATGCATAGAAAACACAACAACAAGTTTCCATCGTGTTCATTTCCAAAGTTAGGTGTATTTGAGCTGTTAATTCAAAATCACGCAAATAAGCCAAATTGAACGTTAGAAAAGCCAAGTACATCTGAACTAGCTTCTTTCAGGTCGAAATGCAAAGAAAACACCCCAACAAGTTTCCATCGTGTTCATTTCCAAAGTTAGGTGTATTTGAGCTGTTAATGCAAAATCACGGGAATAAGCCAAACTGAACGTTACAAAAGCCAAGTACATCCGAACTAGCTTCTTTCAGGTCGAAATGCATAGAAAACACACCAACAAGTTTCCATCGTGTTCATTTCCAAAGTTAGGTGTATTTGAGCTGTTAATGCAAAATCACGCAAATAAGCCAAACTGAACGTTACAAAAGCCAAGTACATCCGAACTAGCTTCTTTCAGGTCGAAATGCATAGAAAACACACCAACAAGGTTCCATCGTGTTCATTTCCAAAGTTAGCTGTATTTGAGCTGTTAATGCAAAATCACGCAAGTAAGCCAAACTAGACGTTAGAAAAGCCAAATACATCCGAACTAGCTTCTTTCAGGTCGAAATGCATAGAAAACACACCAACAAGGTTCCATCGTGTTCATTTCCAAAGTTAGCTGTATTTGAGCTGTTAATGCAAAATCACGCAAATAAGCCAAACTGAACATTACAAAAGCCAAGTACATCCGAACTAGCTTCTTTCAGGTCGAAATGCATAGAAAACACACCAACAAGTTTCCATCGTGTTCATTTCCAAAGTTAGCTGTATTTGAGCTGTTAATGCAAAATCACGCAAATAAGCCAAACTGAACGATACAAAAGCCAAGTACATCCCAATTAGCTTCTTTCAGGTCGAAATGCATAGAAAACACACCAACAAGTTTCCATCGTGTTCATTTCCAAAGTTAGCTGTATTTGAGCTGTTAATGCAAAATCACGCAAATAAGCCAAACTGAACTTTAGAAAAGCCAAGTATATCCGAACTAGCTTCTTTCAGGTCGAAATGCATAGAATACACCCCAACAAGTTTCCATCGTGTTCATTTCCAAAGTTAAGTGTATTTGAGCTGTTAATGCAAAATCACGGGAATAAGCCAAACTGAACGTTACAAAAGCCAAGTACATCCGAACTAGCTTCTTTCAGGTCGAAATGCATAGAAAACAGACCAACAAGTTTCCATCGTGTTCATTTCCAAAGTTAGGTGTATTTGAGCTGTTAATGCAAAATCACGCAAATAAGCCAAACTGAACGTTACAAAAGCCAAGTACATCCGAACTAGCTTCTTTCAGGTCGAAATGCATAGAAAACACACCAACAAGTTTCCATCGTGTTCATTTCCAAAGTTAGCTGTATTTGAGCTGTTAATGCAAAATCACGCAAATAAGCCAAACTGAACGTTACAAAAGCCAAGTACATCCTAACTACCTTCTTTCAGGTCGAAATGCATAGAAAACACACCAGCAAGTTTCCATCGTGTTCATTTCCAAAGTTAGCTGTATTTGAGCTGTTAATGCAAAATCACGCAAGTAAGCCAAACTGAACGTTAGAAAAGCCAAATACATCCGAACTATCTTCTTTCAGGTCGAAATGCATAGAAAACACAACAACAAGTTTCCATCGTGTTCATTTCCAAAGTTAGCTGTATTTGAGCTGTTAATGCAAAATCACGCAAGTAAGCCAAACTGAACTTTAGAAAAGCTAAGTACATCCCAATTAGCTTCTTACAGGTCGAAATGCATAGAAAACACACCAACAAGGTTCCATCGTGTTCATTTCCAAAGTTAGGTGTATTTGAGCTGTTAATGCAAAATCACGCAAGTAAGCCAAACTGAACGTTAGAAAAGCCAAATACATCCGAACTAGCTTCTTTCATGTCGAAATGCATAGAAAACACACCAACAAGTTTCCATCGTGTTCATTTCCAAAGTTAGCTGTATTTGAGCTGTTAATGCAAAATCACGCAAGTAAGCCAAACTGAACGTTACAAAAGCTAAGTACATCCCAATTAGCTTCTTTCAGGTCGAAATGCATAGAAAACACACCAACAAGTTTCCATCGTGTTCATTTCCAAAGTTAGCTGTATTTGAGCTGTTAATGCAAAATCACGCAAATAAGCCAAACTGAACTTTAGAAAAGCCAAGTATATCCGAACTAGCTTCTTTCAGGTCGAAATGCATAGAATACACCCCAACAAGTTTCCATCGTGTTCATTTCCAAAGTTAGGTGTATTTGAGCTGTTAATGCAAAATCACGGGAATAAGCCAAACTGAACGTTACAAAAGCCAAGTACATCCGAACTAGCTTCTTTCAGGTCGAAATGCATAGAAAACAGACCAACAAGTTTCCATCGTGTTCATTTCCAAAGTTAGGTGTATTTGAGCTGTTAATGCAAAATCACGCAAATAAGCCAAACTGAACGTTACAAAAGCCAAGTACATCCGAACTAGCTTCTTTCAGGTCGAAATGCATAGAAAACACACCAACAAGGTTCCATCGTGTTCATTTCCAAAGTTAGCTGTATTTGAGCTGTTAATGCAAAATCACGCAAGTAAGCCAAACTGAACGCTACAAAAGCCAAATACATCCGAAATAGCTTCTTTCAGGTCGAAATGCATAGAAAACACAACAACAAGTTTCCATCGTGTTCATTTCCAAAGTTAGGTGTATTTGAGCTGTTAATTCAAAATCACGCAAATAAGCCAAACTGAACGTTAGAAAAGCCAAGTACATCTGAACTAGCTTCTTTCAGGTCAAAATGCAAAGAAAACACCCCAACAAGTTTCCATCGTGTTCATTTCCAAAGTTAGGTGTATTTGAGCTGTTAATGCAAAATCACGGGAATAAGCCAAACTGAACGTTACAAAAGCCAAGTACATCCGAACTAGCTTCTTTCAGGTCGAAATGCATAGAAAACACACCAACAAGGTTCCATCGTGTTCATTTCCAAAGTTAGGTGTATTTGAGCTGTTAAGGCAAAATCACGCAAATAAGCCAAACTGAACGTTACAAAAGCCAAGTACATCCGAACTAGCTTCTTTCAGGTCGAAATGCATAGAAAACACACCAACAAGTTTCCATCGTGTTCATTTCCAAAGTTAGCTGTATTTGAGCTGTTAATGCAAAATCACGCAAATAAGCCAAACTGAACGATACAAAAGCCAAGTACATCCCAACTAGCTTCTTTCAGGTCGAAATGCATAGAAAACACACCAACAAGTTTCCATCGTGTTCATTTCCAAAGTTAGCTGTATTTGAGCTGTTAATGCAAAATCACGCAAGTAAGCCAAACTGAACTTTAGAAAAGCCAAGTACATCCGAACTAGCTTCTTTCACGTCGAAATGCATAGAAAACAGACCAACAAGTTTCCATCGTGTTCATTTCCAAAGTTAGGTGTATTTGAGCTGTTAATGCAAAATCACGCAAATAAGCCAAACTGAACGTTAGAAAATCCAAGTACATCCCAACTAGCTTCTTTCAGGTCGAAAT